>VZSZ01011701.1:769361-878308 GCA_013398815.1 Ibidorhyncha struthersii
CAACTGGATTTAACTCCATTCACCACCACTCTCTGGGCACGGCCAGCCAGCCAGTTTTTTACCCAGCGAAGAGTACACCTGCCCAGGCCATGAGCAGACAGTTTCTCCAGGAGAATGCTGTGGGAAACTGTCAAAAGCTTTGCTAAAATCCAGGTAGACGACATCCACAGCTCTTCTCTCATCCACTAAGCGGGTCACCTTATCGTAGAAGGAGATCAGGTTTGTCAGGCATGACCTGCCTTTCACAAACCCATGCTGACTGGGCCTGATCACCCTGTTCTCCTGCATATGCCTTGCAACGGCACTGAGGATGATCTGTTCCATGACCTTCCCAGGCACTGAGGTCAGACTGACCAGCCTATAGTTCCCCGGGTCCTCCTTCCGTCCCTTCTGGTGGATGGGTGTCACATATGCCAACCTCCAGTCAGCTGGGACCTCCCCGGTCAGCCAGAAACATGAAAAGATTTAATTTAATCTTCTTACAGCATCATGACTAAACAAGTCTAATTCATCATGTATTACTAGAGAATACACCAATTAATAATAATTAAACAATATGATGAACTTGAAGCAGTATTTTAAATATGAGCATTCATACTTGAAGTTCTCAGACACGATAAGCTTTGCACAGATGACTCCTATACATACAAAAATGTTATAAGAAGAGTTAATACTGAAATACATAATTTTTTTTTTTTTAATTTAAGAGCCAAAATAGAAAACCAGCTCTCCTCTTATGTATATAATTAAAGTCCCCATTATAGGCACACTGGAATTTATTCAGAAGACTGACAACCATGAAACTCTAAGTGACACTCTGAGCACTCTGTCATTTATTTTCCTGCCGTCCAGCTGCATTTAACTAACTGTCCTTCAATTTCTTGATATGAATACATTTAGACATTAGCTAATGTATCATTCTTGACATCTATTCACCTTCAGCAGTGCATTAAAAAAAGACAATAAATTTAAAGCAAAGTCAAGGGGCAGTCTTCTCTGATGCACAGTAAAATAATGCCAGCAGCATGAAGTACACGTAACGGTGAGAGTTATACAAAGCTTCTAAGTATTTACTCCCTTTCAAGTTGTAATGTTAAGTTATATCAAGGTTTATCCTTATTTTAAGGACAGCACTGCAGTACACTATGAGTCCATACATCATTACACACTCCAAAGCTTCTGAAAGCACATCGAATATTCCTTTGGAGTAGGCTCTACTCTTCGTTCAGCCAGCAAAACTGTCTTTATTGTCACCACCCACTTTAAATATGATTAGCTTCATAGTCTGGTACTAAGTGCTTAAATTTCCTCCATTTTATAAGTTTTTCTGGTTATCCTACTTTAAAATGCTAAGCGTATTACACATTCTCAAAAGTCAAGGTGGGAATATCTGTTGAGAATATTAAGCATGCATGTACAAGGTTGATAAGTCATAGAAATAAAATCATTGTATGGAAATGTTTGCTTTACGCAAGTATTATGCTTTATCAGATATGTGCCATAAAGTAGCAGTTCAGAAAGCAAAAGTCAATTACAAATAAAACACAGATAAATTTAACAGAGACATCTGTAGCAAGGCTTGTATTATTCTTAGGCTGTATATAAAAATTAAGCTTGAGTTGCTACTGTGGCCTATTCAAACCATCCTGATCTCTATTCCCTTTGGTCTTCCGGTCCCAGGTGTTGTGTTTCCCTTTGCTGTTGGCAAAACATTTCTCTTCCTTCCTATGTAGTAAGTGACAGTCATGGATTCCCCTTTGGTGAATCTCTCTGTGTTCTTTTTTTGGTCTTTGGAGGGCACTGACTGCCTCCTAAACTGGGAGATAGCCAGGCTATGTGTTTCTGTCAAAATCTGCAGGCAGAGTTAGGTACCTCAGATCATTAGTGAATCATGAAAATATGCCCTCATTTTCCATATTTTTTACACACAAATTAGCCGGATAAAATCACGGAGTGAATGCTGATGTTGCTTTACTGTGGTTTTGCAGAAAATTACGAAAGTTCTCAAAGCAATTGTCTCAAAATGGATTCTTGCACAGAATGAGGGACTACAAAATATTCAGTAATATATCAGAGATTTTCCTGGTGTAAGATGGCAGACAATGTTGCCTAAAAACTTAGCTAATGTAGCCAAAGTTTCACACAACAGTAACCCCTATCACAAAGGCCCTTTGGTTCAATTCCCATTCTTCCCAATCTCTGGTCTGTTTTACCATTACAGACACTTATAATCAGGCTTATTTGGGTAAAGACGTTTGTTATAATAATCAATGGGTAACATTCTTTTTCTGTACTTCCAGCCATAAATATAACGTGTTCAACACAGATAAGCATATTACCTGGAAGATCCTCATGTTCCTATAATTTATTTTTTTTTAAAGATGAAAATGTACAACCTTTCGTATGTGGCATGTGTTATAATAATTTAACAACACACACAATCATTTTACACACACATAAAAAAAAATCCAGTCTAGTGTAAATGAAGCAGGCATATACCACTTAAATATACTGGTTTATATGGGATGTGAAACTAATCTAAATTGGAAAGATATCCTCAGAAACACGTGAATATCTCCATATTAAGCCCTAACACTGGTAAAAAAGAAAACAAACCTTTAAGACAGTATGAAAATCAGTCTGAGATTACAATAGGATTTTCTAACTGTTTCTTTATCCTGATTTTCATTAAAAAATAATTAATTACCAAGAACCTATAAAATACTTCTTTTTAATGTTTTCTGTTGAGTGTTTGCTTAGAGGAAAATGAATTGCTCAGGGAAGAATAATTTTATATTTCAAATGTACCACTAATAGTTGAGGCTATGTGGAAAAACATCCAAGTCGTAAATCAAAGCACTGTCAAGGAAAGGGTAAAGAGTAGGAAAAGCAGCTTATTAACCCAAAAATTCCCTTGCTTATAGGTTATTTCACACATGCTGGTTTGACTTTCCACCTACCCTGAGCTTTTGTGCAAAGGGAGACATGAAAACTGGTAGAGAAAACTACAGTTCTGTACTCAGTCATCTTAATACTTTAGACTGATACCTGGACAGGTATTGAAAACTTTTCATGTCATCTGCTGCACATAGCAAGCAGTGCGGAACCAAATGAGCAACAGTTGGTATGTGCAAAGAGAAGCAAGCTAGATTATGCATAGTATAGAAATTATCATGAGAATGTGTTTTGGAGAGATTATCTTGTATAATGAAGCCAATTTTCTCGGTTTTGTACCTTCCAGTCTGACTCAGCTCTCAGTACAGGTGACTCACCGACTTGACAAGTTGACAGACAGCTTCTCAAAAAAAAAGAAGAAACAGCATTCCTGACATAAAGTATACCCTGGGTGCACTTCGTGGTTTTTTTTTCTATTTGAAAAAAGAACAGTCCTAGATGTGGGGGAAAAAAAGGTACATCTGAGGCAGTTTTGCAATCCTAACATGAGAGGTGAGGCTAATCAAAATTTAACAAGGTGTTGTGCCATGCCAAAACTGACAAGCCATTTAGCATACTGTCTTACTAACTAGTATGGGTTTTATCTAGTGGAAGTTCAGATTAAGTATTTAGTGTAACTGGTGGTATGGGGCACATTAATCAAATGAGAAGCAGTTAGATATTCTTTGCTTTGTAAATTATAATAAATAAATGACATTCCAACTTGTTATTTATCTACCTTCAAACTTTAATGAATATTTCTAGTCCTAATTGCTGATTTTCTATATTTAGAGGGAACAGGCACATATGGAGATAATAGCACAATGTGATATTTATGAGGTGCCAGTTCCCTTATAAATATAGAAATTGAGTAATTAGCACTAGAAATATTCATTGAAATTTCAATGCACACTTTGGGATTTGAAATTAAATTGAGCTAAAGTTGATGATCCTTGTCATAAATTATTATTTGGGGATCTGGAATTTAACTCACTAGAGGTGTGCCTTCAACAACTGAATAATTTAAGTAAAAGTAACATTGGACATAGCAAGCATATTTGGTGAAAGGAAAGGCATCAAAGGTCAATTACAGCTCTTTGACAGTGTAGGATCATTGTTATCACAGTTTTTAACACATTTATTATTTCCTATTATATGAGACTATTTCACTCTTTCACTGTCTCTAGTAGACAACAGGTGATTTAAAACAGTGGTGGGACTTAAAGGTTTTCCAGGTCAAGTCAGTACCTACAGAGTTACAGAATCTATAATAGAGTTGTAAATTACCCTATATAAATTAAATGCTTCATTGACATAGATTGATTTTGAGCTATTCTTTTAAACCACTAATAATCTTTTAAATAATAATATCAAAATAAAGTTGCTTATGAAGATTTAAAGTTGGTTTTGGTAACTTGTGCCTTCTGAAAGCATCACATGCAACAAAACCTAAACTTTTAAAAATTCAATAAAAATAAGCTACTTCAGACTCAAATGGTTGAAAATGAGGAAACACAAAATGCCTGTACAATATCGATTGATTTTGGCACAACGTATAGTCAATGGCAAGCCATTTAGATGCTTCCTTTGTGTGTTAATACACTGAAGCAGATCCAGTGAAGGACCATGAAGATGTTAAAAGGAACTGAGCACCTGATGCATGAGGAAAGGCTAAGTGAATTGACACTGTTTAGCCTCAAGAAGAAAAGGTTTGAGGGCATCTCATTAATGCATTTATATCAGTTGAGGGTGAGCAAAGAAAACAGAGACAACTTCTCAGGGATGCCTAGTGAAAGAGCAAGAGGCAATGGGCACAAACTGAAATACAGAAAATTCCCTCACCACAAGAAAACATTTTTACTATGAGAGTGGTCAAACACTGGAACAGGTTGTCCAGAGAGATTTGGAGACTCCATCCTTGGAGATGCTAAAAACACAACAGCATGGTCCTGAGGGATCTACTGCTTTGTTGGCCCTACTTTGAGCAGGGTGGTTGGAGCATGGTTGATCTCCAGAGGTCCCTTCCAAACTTGGCAACCATTCTGTGAGTCTGTGAAATCCCTAGGGAAGAATTTATATTAACCTTTCCAGTTTACCTAAGATGCCTCTATGAAATACGAAATTGCTATAGGTAGGAGAATGCAAACAAGAAACACCTCCAGCTACCACAAGCATGGTTTTCTGTAGGAGGTGGATGTCTTTCAGATGTTTTAAGTTGGCTATTAATCTATCGTATACCCATGAGAGCAAATTACTTGGGCAGATTTTTTATTTTTGTGCGCCAGGTACTAGCATAGCTTTTCTAAATGGATGTGGCTGTTTCTTTTTTTTTTTTTTTCCACAACATCCATTATTCCAGTGCAGTTACCTGCTTTTATCTATTGAAGTAGTTTATTATAAAGGCCAAGATACAAGACTGGTTGGAATTTGTAACTGTATTATGAAAAATAATTACAACAATCAATGTAAGAATGTACTGATTTTTTTTATATGTGAAAATATTTACTTTACAAAGAAATTAAAGTTAAGAACATAAATTAATCACTTCTTGAGTTGCTTCCTTAACTATGTAAAAGTGCAATAAATCATAATGTGATTATTTATGCTAAGTAGCTTGGGTTTTATAAGAAGCTCATTAAGTGACTCCTTATCTAAGTTAAATGTTTGGGAGCTTTACTTTCATTAAATGTTATCTACATTCACATGAACAAATTCATACATAAATTCCTATTAATCAGTTTAAAATAGATTTTAATAAAAACACTAAACAATCTGAATGAGCAAATGCTTTTAATATATACAGTAGACTTTTAACTGATTCATATTGCTGTCCCTAAATGATAATGGATTAATAAGCTTTAAAACTAAATGCATCTATCTACTGAATAAGTAAAACCAAATGAATGGAAGCTTTGAAGGCTCCTTGTCATTAAAACTGGACCTGGACATTAAGGTGATTTTCTAATTAAAGTTAAATTAACAGCCTTTAATTCAAGCATGACACTTCAGGATCTAAGTAGTGCGCTCAAATAATCATGTGATTCTGTAGGAGAATCATATGCTTCTAACATAATCTGGAAAATTTTGTTACCAGAAAAGCATGTCATACCTTAGTTGCAGAGATTTTGACTGAAATGTAAAGCAGCAGCATATGTTCTTACAATGAAGATCTCAAAACCTGACACATTTATATGCCTTCCATTTCATGGTTAGATTCCATGTTTACAACCCTTCCATATTAATTGAGCACATGGCAACGGTATTCAAAAGCAGATGTGAAGTCTGCCTCTTCAGTGAATTAATGCTATGGCATTATGTACTACTTCCTGATTTCACAGTTATGTGAAAAGAGCTCATCTATATGTAATTCAAAATGAACACAGAGCTACGTCACGCCGTTTAAAACTGCAATGAAATTCCTCATCTATAAACTGTGACGAAGACTAATACAATTAGAAGAGTTCACTTAATTCTATGGCCAATTCTGCTGTGTTATGCTGTTAAACAGATGGATAGCTCCCACAGACACTTGCTAGGTTTCTAAAGAAGTAAAAAATTATTTTACATTTCTCCTATGTTTTTAGCAGACAATGATGTAAAAAAGCATAAAGAGCCCAAGGAGACCTGGTGCAAAATAGATACATTTACAGAACTTCGTTTTCCAAACAATGAAAAAAGTAGCAAGTGCCAGAACTATATTGTCACAGATAATCCTTTAATTCATCATATTTGTGTATATACAATAGGGACTCCCAATCAGCTTCTGAATTTAATCTGGCTGTTGCTTCCCCTCCATAAAGCAAAAACAAATGAATCCATCCAAAGCATTTGATATTCAACTGTTAAATACATCAGAAAACTGCAGGAGGAAATTAATACTTCAATTAATACTTCATTCCTGAGAGCTGAGTCTGAACAATGTGGACTAATGCGGGAGTAAAACCTGAGCAAGGACAAAACAGAATAGGTGCTGCTTCTATGTATTCTGTCTATCCTGCACAGTCAGTCAGGAACAATAGAAACTCGTAATTTGACATTATGTTTGTGCTTCACATGCAAGTTTTAATCAGATTATTAATCTGGAAAAATGACTTCCCAGTTTAGATGCCTGACTCTTACACATTATTATTCTTTTATTTATTTATTTAAAATAATATATTCATTTTAACAAACCTTAGCATAAATATTTCCGAAATGTTTCAGATTATGTTGACTCTCAGGAAGAACTGATCACCAGGAAGCTAAAAACTTTTAGATACTCAGTACCCTGAGGAAACAGGGTAGATGATCATAATGAAAGAGTCTCACAGCTTACCTGAGTTGCACAGCACATGGAAACTGGAAACATTTTCCAGTAACTGTTACACTATTTCTGATACCAAGGAAATGCTGAGGCACTGGAGTTAGCAGTTCCTATGCCTTCTTCAGTACTCCTTTGCTCCATCCAGCCTGCCCTTGGCTCTAGCCTTTACCTGCCATTTACATCTCATTTTTTCCCTCCCAGCACCTCATACCCATTGTTATTCCACTCACTCACTCACTCTCTTCTACCGGCTCCTCCCAGGCTGCAGTTTCGTGACCACAGTAAGTTGATGGAAGCCATGCAGCATCAAAAGCAGCAAACTTAACACCTCATTCCTTCCCCCTGGCTTTCATTTCCACTCCCACTGTGTCTTGTGCTGGGTTAAAATGAAGCATGTTTTTTTCAAGTTAATGGACTGGAGATCAGGAAGAGTGTGTGGAGACCAGCAGCTGATGATGGAAGTAGATGTGTAGATGATGAAGTAGAGTGAGGTGATTTTTTTCAGAAACAGCACCAATTTATGCCCATTTTAAAATGACTCCTTGCCTTTGTAAAGTCCAGGTATTTCTCCCATCAGTGCAGATCTGTCTCGCAGATGCATTTTCCTGAGCTATCTCACTCCCTGGCTCCTTGGTCTCCTCTGTTGCTTCAAGTGCCTCTCCCCTCTTGGCTCTAGTTACCCTGTTTGCCCTCCTTCTCCTTACAGTGCTTTTTGAGAAGGGCAGCAGGGAGAAAGCAATGCTGCCTCTGCCCTAATTCCTATAACAACACCTTGTCACCTTCACTTCTGCCATGTGATTAGCAGCCATCGCCAGCCACCAGCCCGGTTCCTATAAATTGTGCTCGCATCTGAAGTCCAAGCGTCCAGCCAATGCAGTATGAAACCTCAAAGTATTTGATTATCAGCTTTAACTGTTTGTGCACAGCAGATTTTCATAGGGTTACATAGTAAATAAATTTTATGGTCTTTTCATTTGGAAAAGAAGGAAAAAAGACAAAATGTCAAAGATGATTACATTTTATGTCCTTGTTTCTAGGTGTAATTTTTTCTTTTTATAAGATATGTGCAAGTTTAATTTCTGGGCAGAGTCTCTACTCTTCTTCATTTTTCTCTTTATGAGAAATCAGAAGTCACCCTGACAAGCCCACCTTATCCAAACAGCTCCATGCCAAACAGTTAAATATGGCAAACATACACAAGATTCACGGTGCTGTTTTGGGCAATTTTAGACATTACTGATGGCTATTCCTTAAAAACAAAAAGCATATTTACATAATAAACACAGAACTGTGGAACATAATACTTTCTGCCAACAATCTTTACTTTTTTGTTAGATAAAAGTGCCAATCTCAAAGTCCCACGTAAAACCAAACTGAGTGTAGAGACAAAATCAACTTGTGAGGATTTGTCATGTCCCTGCAAGCTCTGCCAGCCATGACTGTCCCTGCCCAGCCCCCGGGGCTCCCCTAACCCTACCCAGGGCCCAGGACCCCCTGTGAGATCCCTGGCGCTGCCAATCCCTGCCACGGCGATGCCACGGCAGGGCCGGTCTCCAGTTGCCCACAGCCCTGCCCTGCCTGGCCATAGCCCCCCACAGGCTGGGCTGTCCTGCAGGCCCACATCCCGACCTGGCCTCAGCCCACTCCCATCCCCAGGGAGGTGCCTGATGCCCGGGGCTGGGGCTGCCCCAGTGCCCCCAGCTGCCCTGCTCCTGGCTGGGGCGATGGGACGGGCCCTGGCTGCCAGGCCCTGCCATCACCCACCCGGTGGAGCGCCTGACACTCACGGCCCCAGGGAGCCACTGGCCCCCCTGGTGGCCTGACAAGATTTTAGTGTCTGGCCACATGCAAATTAACTCACCATCATTTCCTACTTTGCTATTAATTAAACATGTATAGTTTTGATTATATTACCAGCACTGGTGAAGCCACACCTGGAGTCCTGTGCCCAGGTCTGGGCTCCCCAGATCAAGAGAGACATGGACATATTGGAGAGAGTCCAGTGAAAGGCCACAAAAATGATGAAGAGACTGGTATGTCTCTCCGCTGAAGAGAGCTGGGGCTCTTCAACTGGGAGAAAAGAAGGCTCAGAGGGGATCTCATCAACATGTACAAATAACTGAAGGGAGATTGCAAAGAAGACAGACCCAGGCTCTTCTCAGTGGTGTTTGGTGACAGGATCAGAGGTAGTGGGCACAAACTGAAACACGGGAAGTTCCTCCTGAACATCAGGAAACAAGATTTTACTGAGAAGGTGGCTGAGCATTGGCACAGGCTGCCCAGAGAGGTTGTGAATATCCTCCCTCTGGATATTCAAAAATTGCCTGGACATGGTCCTGGGCAACCAGCTTTAGGTTGCCCTGCTTGAGCAGGGGGGGCTGGACAAGATGACCTCCAGAGGTCCTTTTCAACCTCAACCGTGCTGTGACTCTGATACAAAAGATTTAGGCTACCAAAACTGATCTTAGTGTAACAGCCCGTTTGGCCATATTTCTCCAGCAGGCTTCATGCTGGAGAAAGATCAGAAAAAAAGGAAATTCCTCCATCCCCTCTATTGACAAACGAGTTAAAGCTCCTTGTGTTGATTGTGAGGATCATATAACAAGACCACATATTCTTAAGTTCTGTCTAGCAAATAGTCAGGCTTCCAGCATGCTCTATGAAAAGCCTTATTCACTAAAAAAAGAAAAAAATACAAGGGACCATGATCTCAGTCCATACAGAGGCTGAGCCCATTAAGGTGGGCAGGAAATCTCTGCCACTCTGTATATCTCCAGTTCTGGTCACTACCGAAAAGTATTTCAATGTCTAATTAAATTGCTGTCTGCTGAGAAATTTAACTGTTGAGAGCTCTCTAATAGGTGTCATGAGACACCTGCACAGTGCTGCTCAGACCTTCCTGATGGCCTGGAGAAGAGAACTCAGGAGAATTCCTCTCCTGTTAATAAAAATTTGCATTGCTTCCATTTACCTGTTCTTAAACAGAAGCTACTGAAAACCTAAAATATGCACCCAGTGGACAGCCCTAATTTAGGGTCACAAAATCTATTCCACTCACTAGAAAACACAGGGGCAGCAGCTCCTGATATGTTTTGCACAACTGCCCAAGGAAGCAGCTTTAATCTCCATGCTTAACAAATTAAAAGCAGTCAGTATATAGGAAGGCTTAATGTAACTCTTAATTTCTTGTTTGAGCTAAGAGAAAAACAAATCACTGCTACACACAAGACTGCCTTTAGTAGAAATTGATTCTCACCTAAAGGACTAAGGCTTGCTAAGAGACTCTCAGAGGGATTCACCTAACCTCAATCAAGACAAAATTAATGAAGAAGCAGACATCTCCTGGCATATCTTGGCATATCACCTCAACAGGAATCGCTCTGTCTCAACATTTTCACTGAAATTAATTTAATTAACTCATCCATTAATAATGAATGATCTACAAGCTTGAAAATAACCATACATAATTGGTTTTGACTAGAATTTTCCAGTAAGCTGCCACAGAAATGGATATTTTCACTCCAGGGCAGCTTTATGATATTAAACCAATATTAGCTGGGGCATACATAGTCTGCTGGAGTTCATAAACATCATAGGTGTTAAAAACAAAGTAGAAAAATATCTGTTTGTTCTTCCAGGCATGAAAATAGGAACTGATACTATAGTGCATGTATCGGGTCATTAAATCATAACTTTCAATTTACCTTGTCACATGCTGTTCTTTCTTCTAGTAGAGGGATTATGAAGCTGTGTTAGATCTACCACAAATTCTGAGAAACTAAGCAGCTCTCATGATAACCAGATCAAAAACTCAAATCTCTTGCTTGACCTAGGCTTATTCCAACTGGCCCTGAAAGATGTTAATGGGAATAAATATTTTAAAGAGCATTTATAAGTAAATCCAAAAGGAAGGCTAACAGTGAAATTCATACCACTCTTGAACTGAAAGCTATAATATTGACGACTAATTTTTCATAAGAGGTATGTCAACAACCTCATTGTGTATCAAAACAACAAACAACTTTAATAACACTTTAAATGTGAAAAGAAATATTTTAATTACTAATTTATTGCTAATTCATCTCACTCTAACCTTCACATTACTGACGTCCATATAATTCACTCTTCATTGTTAAAGCCCATTCTGCACATTGCCAGGCATTGATTTAATTTTTCCTCTTTCAGGAATTCTCCTGGAAATTGACTAAGTAATTAAGACTGTCTTTGCATCTGACTGCCATTAATTGTTGTGACAGATTGTGATCAGCCTGTATCACACTGGGAACTTCATTTTTTCCTAAACCATCCACTTGGAACTTCATGCTGAAAATGTATTTAAATGTAAACAATGTAGATTTATGTTGCACACTTACTGTTGATAACCGCTTCTACACTCTTCACTGGGAAAATACCAACTGATCTAGTGCCTCAGCAGTTTCTCTTGACTACACACCCAGTAACATGGCACTGTGGACATTTTGTCTTCTTCAAAGCCTGAAAAAATAGCAGGGAGAGACTCAAATCATCCAGGGCAGGGAGAAAATTAGGACACAGCTCTTGAAAGGAAAGGCAGTTGCCATCATACAGAAGCAGCACATTGCTGATTTATTGACTTGAATTGCATATCAGGAGGTCAAGGAATTTATCCAAAGAAGCCAAGTTCGCCAAAGAAATACTTTCAAAGGTTTCTGAAAATATTAATTATATAATACAGCAAATGATCACACAATAGAAACACAAAATAAAATACAATATTACAGATTTAACAGAAAGAAAGGATTCTTAATGCTAAGTTCTGAAAACTACAAATTGATCATTTATTTCTTAACATGCAAAATGTTAAGGGTATCATCACTCCTTCAGGTGGAAACTTTGGAGTGAATATGAGGAACATTATGTCAGTCATTCTTTTATTATCAGATCAATAAAATAAGACTGTTTTAGTATTAATTGGCAAATGGATATCTCTAACTTTTTGCATGTCTTTGGGAAGATTAGATCAAATTTGTAGTCTAATTTTGTAACCAGGCTGTTTTCTAAAGTAGTCTGGTTTTTCATCTGTGATTAGTTCAGGCTATTTCAGTCAAAAGGACGCTCCTTTTACAGTTTCTCAGTTATCGCTTCCTTTCATTCTTCTTTCCTGAATATCTTTTTGGGCCCCCTTTCAAGTAAAAGGTTTCATTTATCATCTCCTAAGTACAAAATACATGAACCTACAAAGCATCCAAAACCAAGTAAGAAGTCTACAACAGTCTTTCACCTATTTGTCTCCTTATCTTTTTTTTTTATTTTATTTTATTTTAGATTAGAAATCACCTTTTAGATCTTTGGTTTTACTGCACATTGTGCAATAAAGCTTTGGTTCATGGTTTGTGTTGCTGGGTGGTGTAGCAGAAGTCTATATCATATAGGGAAGTGAATATGAGACTTGAGTCTGAAGTGAAATGTTGAGAAGATTGAATAGGAAGGGTCAGCCGGTTGTCTGACTCTCAAGAGATTAAAGTGAAATGGGTAAGTGATGAAAAGTTTCTTTTGCTAAGTTTTTGTTCCTTGCTTGCTTGCCACGTAACCTCAGGATTAAAGGGGAAGTCTGGAGTACCCAAAAGTTGTTGGTGGAATGGTGGGGAAAGTGGTCGTAAATTACTTGAGAGAGAAAGGAAGGTCAGATGCTTTTGTGTTCTGGCAGGTTAGAGATTGCTGACTGCCTCATCCCAAGAAAAGGGATTGCTTCATACTGAATCTGACAGTCTATCCTAAGTCCCGGAAAGAGACAGAATGATTAGTTGCCAGTCTGAGGCAGCTAACTAAGAAACACTTGAAATTGCAAGTTTTTTTTTAGTGTGGAGGAAGATGAGGAATACTTGAATAAAATTGGTAAGATGCACCGTGTAAACTCAACTTAGGTTTTCAGACAGAAATAAAAGGAACACAAATTTATTTTAAACTTTAGTCAATATTGGCCTGAGATCTGAGATAGAGGTCCCCACTGTTCTTGAATCAGTGTTTTGGTTTGAGAAGCCCACAACAATTTCTTGTCATTTAGACAATCATTCTATCACCCGCTGACGCCTCCCCACCCAGGAAGGGCAATCAGGAAAAAACAAGGAAAGCTGGAGCTGAAGTATAAACAGATTTAATAGAGTAAGACTAGATAATTAACAACACTAAAGATCCAGTATTAATCCTAATACCAATATAAAATATTCAAGGATTATACTCAGCCAATCCTATCAGCAGGAAGCTGTGCAGTCCCAGCAGTGGACAGCAAACATGGGACACTGACAGTGCTACGGTTTCGGGAGGAAGAGAAGGCCTCAGGGGTCCAGCATCAGGGCAGGAAGTTCTCAGGATGGCAGCCATCAAGGGAGGGAGAACACTTCGCAGTAAACTTTCTAATTTATATTGAATGCGACATTCGTGGTATGAAATAATCCTGTTGGCCAGTTTGGGTCAAGTGCCCAGGTCTCGCTCCTCCTCATACCTTCACCTGGCAAGCTTGAAAACACTGCGACCTTGAAACCCACACACCATAGCTGGCTATAAATTAAATATTTTCACAAATTCAGACACTACAGTCTTCTAAAAGTGTGTTTTCCCCAAGCATTAGAAGAGAAATTAGTCCTGTGTTGCTCAAATCAAGACAACCAGACAGAAAAATGGCAATGTCTCATTCCTGTATATTAATATTCTCTGTGAGGCATAAAGCTTGTTCAGTGCTTTGCATATTAGTTTACTTTTTGAATAAACTGACAAAGTGCATACATGAGCTTCTATCCAGCCCTGAACAGGTCTAATTGAAATAAGTAAGTGAAGACAGACAGTAGCAGGTATTAATACCATCACTGTCATGGTTCAGGTGTTTGTTAGACTATTTTGGTACAAAATTTAAAAAAAGGTAACAACAAAACCAATATGAATCACATTTAGCTCATCTGTTTTTTTGGTTCCTTTTTTCTCTTGTTTCTTGCAATCTATAGCAATAGTAGAGTTGTCATTAATTAAAAAACATCTACTGTTTTTACTTCCATCCTCTCTTTCTCTGTCAATTAATTTTTCTCATTTATGTACAATGTATGACTCTGTGGGAGCTCAGAGTGGACTTGCCTTGATTTTATTAAAGCCAGTTTGACCAAGCAAGCTGTATTTCAAGAACTTGAAACTTTTGCTTATTACTTGCATTAAAAAACATCCTTCAAAAGGGGAATGAAAGGAGAATACGCTTTATTCATAATTCATAATGCTGTCAAGTAGTAGAATTATTAGTATCTTAAATTTTTATGACATTTGCAAAAGGACATTATAAAAATACTTAGAAAATCTGACTTTATTGCATTTCACAAACTCAACTTACATTTGGACTTAAGTAATAATTAGCATTTTTACTGGCATTGAGCTACTGGAATTATATATCAGATAAAGTAATTTCAAAAGTTCAGCAGCAGTCAAAATTCTAATTTAAACTTTAGGAAAGTATTAAAGCTGGAATCATGTGCAAACCAGTGGAGCAGAATGCCTAAAGCATCAGCCTGTTAACTAAATTAAACCAGTTACCCATTGCATTGAAAAGACATAGCATCTGCAGGTGTAATTGCCCCAGGAGAGCATTTGCATACTAGAGGGTCCAAATTTACCCTGTTCTGAGTTCTTAATTCAACAGTAATCCAGGCAAGACTGCAGGTAGACTATCTCAATGAAAAATTTCTAATTTTGCAATGAACACTTCCTTTCCTTCCCCCCCTCTATTTTTCCCTTCTTTATTACTTGTCAAAATAGTGGATAAGTTTTTATTTTCACCTTTTTAGGGGTATACAGATCATTGTTGGGGAGATTTCTTCAGTTTACTTCAAAGACCCTTGCTCATTACTTATCAGGAGAAAACTATATCTTTGGAGTTTTTTGATTGTTCCTGTTAATGCAGTTCTCTGCTTGAATGAAACATGGTACTTCAGAGCTGCCATGATCTTCTGTATATTAAAGAATTTTTAATAGATCTTCTTAGCTTCGACAACCAAACACTTCTGTTTTCCTCTGTACATTAATTTCTTAAATTCATTGGTTCTTTAAATTTCTTCTTAAAGTTTCTTAAATTTCTTCTGTTCTTTAATTTTTTCTTCCCAATGCCAAAATTATTGACATATGTTAACGTGACCATTTAGTCCAGGAAACTTTAAAGTATCGTTAGTTGTCCAAGAGTCATATTCTTACCATTTTTTCTCTGCTTCATTATAAGCTTCTCAACAAAATATAGCAACATGCATAACAGAAGAATATTGTAAGCCTTTCCAATGGTCCTTTCATTTATCTTTCACAGATGTCAATAGAACACACCTTCTTTTTGGACTCTTCTCATCTTAAAGACATTTTTGAGCAGGAATGGACTACAATTTGATTCTTTTCATAAACTGAATGAGAGCCACCTAGAAACAACATCACTACATCAAGCTCCTCTGTCATACAGCTAGACTATTCAATAAATACAATTTTATAAGTAAATAAATCTGTTATTTATGTGAGATGTGGCAAATGAAAAAAGTCTTTATCGTTTAAAAACAATAACAGTCATTTTTTGCAAAGCTTACATTAATTAGTCTTGAATCAAACTTGCACTTGACAAGACGCAATAAACTTTCTCAGGAAACCATTGCTAAAGACTTTTCTTGTATGTCTTTGCTTCCAAAGGACAACCCAGAGAGGCCTCACTGGACCCACAGGAATCAGTTCAGGACTTGTGATCTAAGACTCTGGGTTTCAGGACTACTAACCTGTATCCCTCTGTTATTGTTTGAGAAACTCACAGTAATTTATTGTTATTTAGACAATAATTCTATCACCCGATGACACCTCCCCACCCAGGAAGGGGAATCGGGGAAAAAACCAAGAAAACCCGGGAGTTGAAATATTAACAGATTTAATAGAATAAGAATAAATAATTAACATTAATAACACTAAAGATCCAATATTGATCCCAATACCAATATAAAATATACAAGGATTATACTCAGCCAATTCTATCAGTAGGAAGCTGTGCAGTCCCAGCAGTGGACAGCAAATGTCAGACACTGCGAGCACTATGGCTTCAGGAGGAAAGGAAGCCCTCAGGGGTCCACCACCAGGGTAAGAAGTTCTCAGGATGGCAGCCATCATAGAAGAGAGACAACTTTGCAGCAAAGTTTCTGATTTGAGGAATGACTGAAGGAACTGGGGTTGTTTAGCCTGGAGAAGAGGAGGCTGCGGGGAGACCCTATCCCTCTCTACAACTACCTGAAAGGAGGTTGTAGAGAGATGGGGACTGAATTCTTCTCCCTAGTGACAAGTGAGAGGACGAGAGGAAATGGGTTCAAGTTAAGCCAGGGGAGGTTTAGGTTGGATATTAGGAAAAAATTTTTCACTGAAAGGGTTATCCAGAATTGGAATAGGCTGCCGAGGGAGGTGGTAGATTCGCCATCCCTGGAGGTGTTTAAAAAAACGGTAGACGTGGTACTTGGGAATATGGTTTAGAAGTGGTTTTGTCAGGTTAGGTTAATGGTTGGACTCGATGATCTTAAAGGTCCCTTCCAACCTTAACGATTCTATGATTCTACGATTCTGTGATTTATACTGAATGTGATGTTCATGGTATGAAACAATCCTGTTGGCCAGTTTGGGTCAAGTGCCCAGGTCTCGCTCCTCCTCATACCTTCACCTGGCTAGGCTCAAAACCACTGCGACCTTGAAACCCACACACCATAGCTGGCTATAAATTAAATATTTTCACAAATTCAGACAGCAGAGTTTTCTAAAAGTGCAGTTTCCCCAAGCATTAGAAGAGAAATCAGTCCTGTGTTGTTCAAACCAGGACACTCTCTCCTCTGTGAAAGGAGTCCAAACTACCAAGTTCCTTGCACAAGAGATGTGCAACGTTATGTGATATTGTTGTGCTGTAGCTATGGGATTTAGAAGTGTGAGAATTTTAAAACCCACAATGAACTAGGTAGAAACTAGGCAAGTTTCTGTCAGAAATCTGTGTGTTAGATATGTCAGAGCCATCTCTTTGTTTCTTTTAAAAGTCCATGCAAACAGGAGACTTTTCAGGAAGATGTTTTGACTTAAATTAACTACATTTTTTTTTAATTTATAAATGCTTTTCGAGAAAATTCCAGCAGAAGATGTCTAGAATAGTTTCTCTATTTTCCTTATATATTGATAGTGTGACCCCCACCCGCCTCCCCAATTATATATTTTTTTAAGACTATATGTGATAAGTTTGTGAAAGAGAGTCTATACTGTGGTCTCTTACCTCCTTTTACTCTTAATATATTTTTGTCACAGGCTCAAATCTATCCTGTTAAACTTTGGGCATTGGGCACAAAGTCACTGTTGAGGTTGGAAGGCACCACTGAAGGTCATCCAGTCCAACTTTCATGCTCAAAGGAGGGCCAACTAGAAAAGGTTGTTCAAGACCATGTCCAGTGAGATTTTGAACATCCCTAAGGACAGAAACTCTACAACCTCTCTGGGCAACCTGTTCCAGTGTTTGAACACCATCACCGTTAAAAAAAAAAAAAAAAAAAAAAAAAAGNGTCCTATCACTGGGCACCACTGAGGAGACACTGGCTCTGTTTTCCCCACTCCCCCCAGCAGGTGTTTGTACACATTGATAAGATCCCCCTGAGCTTTCTCTTCTACAGACTGAACAGGTCTCTCAGCCTCCCATCATTTGTCAGGTGCTCCAGACCCTTAATCATCTTTGTAGCCCTTTGCTGGACTCCCTCCAGAAGTCCATACCTGTCTTGTGCTTAAGAGTCCAGGTCTGGACCCAGCACTCCATATGTGTCTCATCAAGGTTAAACAGATGAGGAAGATCATGCCCCTATTCTTGCTGACACCATTGTTCCTAATGCAGCCCAGTATGCTATTGGCTTTTTTTTTCCTGTGAAGGCCTGAAACACTTGAGCTGGGGCCCCTTCAATGCTGTTTCATTGGTTATGAGGCTTGTCTTCTCCACATCACGCAGCACACTTTTCTTGTGAACCTAGTTCACCACTTGACTGTGGGTCATCCTCTCCCTCCTCCACTGTTCCTTATTTAAAGATCTCCTCATGAGGTTGGCCCACCAGTTAGCAGAAATACTTCCTCCCTGCCTAGACAGGTAGATCCCGTCTCTTCCTAGCAGTCGTTGGTCCTCAAAGAGGGTTCCACACTCATAAAAAACAAACCTCTGCTGTTGACACCAGCTGTGCAAAGAGTTGCTGACCCACAGCATCCATCCACTTTTCCTCAAGCAGAGGGTCTCTCACTTAAGTCACTTGGCTTCCTCCTGCAAAGTCTGCTGACTTCCCCCTTCAGCTCCATTATTTGGTGACACATATCCTACACAACACACACCTCCTGCAGATGAGACCATCTCCTGCTAACCCAGGCACCACTGCAGCCCCAGAACTGCAGAGTTCACTCAGGAGCTCAGTTTGAGGCAAGGCCTCTGATGTACAGGGAAAGTTGCTCCACTTGGTGCTGGGGACTGTGCCACGGCACATCACCCCATTGTGGAGCCCAGCAATGCTGTTTCCAGCAGAGCTGCTGGCCCCAGCTGCACGCCCTTTTGCACAAAATGCTGCATTGACTATGGTGTCCGGTGGCCGCGCTCTGCAAGTTGAACTCTAGGCAACTTTAAATAAGATGCCCAAGTTAGGAGCCTAGCTATCTTAGCCCTACTTCTACAAGTCATTCAAGAAATACAGAACTCCAACTGGCAATTCATCCAACCTAAACTTCAGTTCCCAAGTGGAGGTGGTCCCCTGGACTGTAGAAGAATTCTAAAGGAATTAGTATGCTAACCTCAGGTCTTCATTTGGTTACTAAATGCATGGGCACAAATCCTGTGCATCTTGGAAGCATCCATTTAATTGTTCAAAATGAAGCTCTGCGAGGCAAAACCATCATTTACACCCTCTTTCTGATGTCACAGAATGTTGTATTACTAGTCTTGACTGGTACATCTGAAATTGGAATTATTTGCACACACATAATATATTGTGCCCACGGACAGACATACATAGCTATATTCAAGTACACTCCTTTCTCTGAGATAGATATTTTGTATAGAGAATTTATATGTCATAAATAAAGAGTAAATTAAATCTATCTGCCTGATCTGATGTAGGCCTCTGTAAACTCCTGTAAATTTTGTCTGTGATTTTAAATTAATCCCATAATTTACTACTATTTCGAAATGTTAGAGCAGCTTCATGATTGGTCACTCTATGATAAGACTGTTTCTGTTCTGTGCAGCTCCCATTGTCATTTTCAGAACTAAATATCCAACCTGACAGTTTTGAAATAATCTCTTTTAAACTCATTTGTACAGTGATGATCTGGCATGATCCTTCACTGTTCAGAGCAGTGATAAACTGATTACTTGTAAACCAAGAATTCATAAAGAGCCAGCAGGATGAAGACAGTATCTTAAAACTTGTCTAGATGATATATTTCCTTTTATGTAAAACAGCTAAATTAATGTTAAACATAGAAATGCTAATATAAAACTAAGAGAAAAGCTGACTAATTCTAGTGCTTTTAGAAGTGAACAATGAAGGTGTTAAGCAGCTTCACCTCAGAATGACCCAGTTTCACTACTTGCTTTCAAGTACCGTAATTCATTTTAGTCTCAGATATAATGGTATTGTACAGAAATAGGGAACATCTTCACTTTTCTTGGCTTAAATACTTGCAATGCCCCCCCGCCCACTAACACCACCACATTCATAAATCTGTCAGTCTGAGGATGGTTTACCTAACAAGGTTAATCTACATAAAATTAATTTCATCAGATTTGGTTTAATATGAATGTGAAATGGAACAGCTAACCAAGCAGAGTTATATTAGAAACCAAGAAATGGCATTGCATGGCACATTTTATGAAATTAATTACAAACCCTAATGTTATGTATTGGTTTCAAGACTTAGAGTTATTTGTATCTTTAATTATTATCCTTGGATGTAAAACCATGATGCACCATGTTTCTATAAAATGTAAATTTAAAAAAAAAAATAATCTGCTATTAAGACATTATTTCTCAAGTTTTCAGTATGTTTTGAGTATTAATAGACTGGAAGTTTGAGTACTGAGTCTGAAATGTTCAGCAAAATGAAGCATGATGTCCCAAACTTGTACTAACCCAGACTAATAAGCCCATTTTTGCACAGGTCTGGAGAACAGACCTGTATACTGATTCTGTATCCAGTCACCTAAATTTATCTCCTGGGCTTCTAATTCCAGGATTAATCTGAGTGCCGTGAGCTCAGGAGTCACAGGGCAATTTGCATCACTTGTCCTTTATTTTGTATAGTTTGAAAACAACAGTCTTTTGATCACTGGAGGAAAAAAAAGATATTCTAAACAGTAATTGAAGGAGAATCGGTCAAAAACTTTATGACCGTTCTGAATTTTCTGCTACTTTTCAGAGTTTTTCAAGAATAGAGAAACAAAAAATCAGATTTGAAAGACCAAAAAACTGAGAGGCATCATAGCTAAACTAGAGCCCTTGAAGCCTGACCACTAAACCAGGAGTCTCCTTGAACCTGTAAATCTGATTCCTCTAGTATCCTTATAAATACATGCACTCCTCCAGATCGACATTCACAGAAGCCTTGCAAGGTCCACTTGTTCTGCAGCTGTGGAAACCTATCTTTTATGTAGCCTTTCAACTGAGCTATGAAGAAACTCAGCAGTTGCAGTGCTCTGGGTTCCTCAGGCTTCTTTGTTATTTTTTGGAAGTTCACAGAAGTTCCTATTTTCATGATACACTATAAATCCCCAAAAGTCAATGAAAAACTTTTTCGGTGAATTGTGTGTTGGAGAGAGAGTGATTCAATTGAGTACTGTGTCACATACGTCTTCTTTTAACTGCTTTTTACCTTAAAGATGGAAGTTTTTAAATTCAAAACTCAGTAACAATCTCTGCTTCTGGCATGAAACGTCCTAAGGCATAAGACAGTTTTATGAGTGTAAGAGATGTTGATAAAAGCCTGAAACAACATTGTTGCCACTGCTGGATATTTAATTCTAAATCTTTTTAATTTAGTGCATTTTTAAATCTCAGATTTAAAATCTCTATTTTTAAAAATATATGAAACTTTAATTAAAAATATCTCTCTCAAGATTGCTCAGAAAATTCTGAAATTATGAGGCCTAAATTGCAAATATAATTTTAAAAATAGATTTAAAAATTATGGATCTAGAAATAATTTTTAATTCTTTAATCTTTTAACACCATCCATTCTTACCTCACAATACTGGAATATTAACACTCACACTAAAAACTGTTGCATTTTTTTCTTCACTTGAAAATTACACTTTCATTCACTCCTCATAGTGAACTTTTTAGTTCACTTCGAAAGTGAAAAATTATAGCTGACATATATTTGATTAATTTATTTTAAATATCTCTACAAAGTGGATAGCACAGGAGTATATTTTAATCTAGTAACTATTTAAGAACTAAACAGTTATTAAAACCTAAATAGTTATCAATGACTACTAGCTATTTTATAACTAAATGAACTTTTTTTTACAAAAAAAGCTCTAAATAGCAAAGACAGAACATTCACCAGACTAGATCTCATTCAATGGCATTTAAGTAAAGTTTTCCTTGTCTTGTTTTCTATTTTTAACTACAAATTGAAGGTGAGCAGCTCAAGTATTTCTAGGATGCTGCTGTCTCTGAAATCCTTATGCCCCTGTGTCCTGGTTTGAGGACCTGGTTTGAGGCTTCACAGCAGCCCATGGAACAGGATTGCTTTGACGTGATGTGGGAAATTATCTTCTCTTTTTTCCCACCTCTTTAAAAAAAGTCCAGAAACTTTCCTATTACAGGGCTAGAAAAAAAACCCAAACCTTTTGACGTTTATGAAGAACCAACAAGATATCACTGTCTGTGATTCGGAAGACGGGTCTGATCCCTCCAGATACATAGCAAGGCTCTCACCACCTGTGACAGTGCTATGATTAGGATCGCTATAAGCAGCTATACACCTACATGTAAGCATCTGTTACTGATTGCTATCAAAAGCATAGTGCAAGAGCAGACCAGCCATTGTACTGATCTGGATTTTTTAAGCTATGAGTTTCATCAAACTTGAAACTTCTTGATACTGTCAGTGAAAATTATTTCCTTTTAGATTTTCTGTGAACACCAAAAAAAGGGAAGCAGCTGAAAGTGAAGAGCTGGTCGGCCCTGGAGAAAAATATTAGGCACTGGAGTGCACAAGGCCAAGAATCTAATATAGATTCTTTGGAATGACCACCTGGATTTAGCAAAAGGTCATTGCACCAAAAATGTTTCTAAGTATTTCTGAGCTCGCTGACACTGACTTTTTGCTGAAAAGATATTGTGCAGCGAATTTCACACTGAAGTTTAAAACCTAGAGAAAACTCAGTAATTAAAAAAAAAAACCAACAAAAACACAACTTGGAAGGGTTGTCTTTATATTCCTTCCTTTGCCTGCAACAGCACAGAAGATTGACAAAATAGAGCAGAGCAGTTAAAAGAGGACCAAGTTCCAGTTCCCTATACCTAAGCGGTGTATCAGAATCAGACAGTCATGATATTTTTACCATACTATCTTTTTATAACACAAAAAGTGACACTGCTTAGCAAAAAGAAGACTAAACTGTGCTTCATAGGCAAGTGGTTTATGCACTCTATCAGTTTTCTGGAAAAGTTCTTTCTTTTCAGTATACCAGGTAATTTAAATGACCGACTCAATTTCTAATGCACTGAGGAAGAGCAGAACCTGGAGAGGATACATGTACTCCAAAGGAGCATTTAATAAATCCATTTAACTAAGATTAACAATGGAAAATGTCTTACAAGCCAATAAAATTTCATCAAATGTATACTTTAATTAAAGAATTAAAGGACTAGCTCTGACAAATTATAAAAGAAAGTAGAAAATGTAAAAGATGTAATGAAAGATCCCGTATACCTGCTTTTGAAGAGCAGAAATGAAGCTAGTTAAAATTCAGCTAGACCACATAGAAAGAAGTAACACCTACACATTACAACACTACAGATTCCTACTGTATCTCTATTACTTCATCTTAATGCAGACACAGTGAAGACAGGATGCATGTATATTGCATATACCAAAAAAGCTCCTTTGTTTTAAATACGGAAGCATGAAAAATAGGTGTCCCTGAAAGGTCACCTACTCCATTTCCCTATCACATGGCAAAACAGATTACACATCTGCCATGCACAAGAAGAAAAAGAACCCACGGTACCATAGCTGTATTAAAGATAAACAAGGAGACCTCATACCATGAATTACAAGGAAAAAATAGTATTATCTCATAATATTCACTTATTTACAAAAACAAGTGCCAGATTGTTAGTTTTCAAAATTAGTAGTCATAATCCACCAAAATTCTAAAAAATAATTCCCCAAATAACTCAGAATTGCATATGTGAAGGGGGATATAGAACAGGCGTGTGAATACCTCTGGGTACTGTATGATGTTAGACAAGAACTGTAACCTGAGGTCATGATAAAATGACTGTGTATCAGGCCAAAGAAAAAAAAAATAGTCATAGTTGTCATCACACTGACTGGCAGGGTTTCTGACTTTCAGTAGTTTGGCTGCCTCTATCATACCCTGTCAGTATTGTTTAGGGTTGTTGGGGTGGGTTTTTTTGCTTCTCTACTTGCTTATTTTAAGGCAGTTGTCAGAGAGCAAAGCTAGCACAGAAGTGCTCTTGTTGTGTCCTTAGACTATTATAACTCTGCTGAATTCAGAGAGGATTGTTCCCAATTTACACCAGAGAAAAAAAGAAAGAAAGAACAAGCTAAAAAGAAACAGGCTTGATTGACTGCTGTGAAAATTGTTAAACATTTAGGCCTGACATGGAATAAAATTACTGAACCTCAATCCCATGTCACTGAATCATCAGAAACATACCACTGGTTTCACTGAAGCTTATTTGCTGATGTGCCACCAGATACAAGTTTGATGCAGCAGCTGGTGAAAGAAAAGTATCACTTACTATTTTTAATATGGTAACTGCAAATACAGTTAGATTTCAAGATATGTATGTCCACAGGAAAAGGAATTAATGGAATTTTTTTGGATAATCCTGACAAACAGACTTTTTGTTAACACTGCAGTGGGAAGCAACATTTGAAGGAGTGGGTCTGACATTCCTCAAGAGAATAATTTCCTTTAAAACACTTAGGCAGCAGGAGTTTCCTTATCAGTGTCAAAGTGAGGGTAAGTACAGTTTAAAGTGACAGGTTTAATCGTTGCTAAACACAGCCTTAACTTCCTTGGCTAAATGTTCCTCTCAGAACCGAACAGAACATTTATGCACTCCCTATGCCCAGGTTTTGTGACTGTCATTTTTTTCAAGTGGCCAAATCATCTCAAATTCTCTGAAAAATCGAGAGCATGGGAGAGTGGATGGAGGAGAAAATGGAAAAAAAATTAAATGCCACAGCTTTAAGCTACCTGTACTCTCTCATCAACTTTCAAAAAATGTATGGTGGTGAGGTTTTGAATGATGTGCATTTTCAGAATGTAATAGCATATGTTTCCATTTACCAGGTTTGATTATTTGCAACTTATTGTAATGAGAGAGTTATACCTGCAGCTGCTTTCCAGACCAGGAATCTCACAAAAGACAAAAATCATCTTGTAAGAGAAGTTGCTAGTCTAAGAAAGGGTGAGTAGTTGGACCATGGTTGCTTGGGGCAGGAGGCAAATGAAGGTAAAATGGTGAAGAAACCTGGACGCATGGTGGAGGAGGAAAATATGAGATATCTGCCCTAAAACTGCTGTATGAAACAACCATTATGTGACTTGTTAGAAGAGGACAGGGTGGTCTAGGAAGCACTAATGAAGGTGGAAATGAATTTGGAGAATATGGTGGTGACACTGGAGTTCTAGTTTTGCCTGTGGCCCACACTGTTATAGGAGAAAGGGCAGATTTACCTCTGGGATAGCCAACACTGTTGGGACACAGGAGACTGTTCTGCTAAGCCCAAGATACTCAATCCCTCCTCTTTCTTCCAAACACCTCTCAAACAACCTGAGCAAATGCAACTGCCCATAAGCAATGTAAAGTTTGAGAAGGACCCTGTGAAGCTTCACAGGCCATGGAAAATGACATGTCAAAGATGGCTGCTGTAAGACCTAGTCAAAAGTAGTCAAAGATGGATCTTCTTCAGGATGCTTATGGATGAATGCAAACTAAAGATTAAATGCCTGTTCCTAAATGTAATTTCTTTAGCGAGGATTAGTTGCTAAGCATGCAACTACTTTTTTCCAAACCATGCTTTTGACTGATGTGTCAGTGACATTTCCTAAAGCAGAGGGTCAGTCACTTGAGAGAGATATATTTGCAATAGAAAATCCAAAAATTATTACATTAAACATTACAATGGAAAGCTTTTTGTATGCAATATTTTTGAGAAACAATCAAATAGATTATTTGCCCAAGGTCTAATTTCTCGTAAAATGTTGTACAGCAGCAGAGAGCTGATTTTATAGCCTAGTGCAGTGTGTGAATAGTCAGTTAGGATGACAGCTGAGGGGTAAACACTTCTGTTTGAAAGCTTGTGCAATAAAATCTGACTTGTGTAAAAAAATTTTTTTTTTTTTTTAATTGGAGCAATGTGTGCCTTATACCTGAAATGACAGCCTTCCTGTATCTTTTTGCCTCATCAACATCTCATTTTATATCCTGGCTAAAAGTGTTTTTTTTTCCTTCCTAACTTGCACTTCCTAATTTCTGTCTCCCTTTGCTATATTTTCCCATTGAACTTGGTAATTGTATCATCTGGGATTTGGCTTGTATGCAAAATTCTATACAGAACATTTTATTTAATCTATTCCTGGCATCATGAAAGAAGCCCCAAACTCACTCTTCAAATAGAGTGAGTACAAGGAGGTAAACATTCTGGGTATGAAAATCCCCTAATTTAGGAAAGTTCTGAAAGCTTTCCACTACAGTTTGTTGATCAGCTGATAATAGCCGTTATCGTAGTGGTCTAGAGCTGTCACAAACTTTAGGCCACCCTTGAGGCGCATGAGCAGCCAAAAAAAATACTTGGACTAAAAATATCGGCAAGTTTTTAGGAGCAGAAAAAAACAGATATAACTTGCCACTTGGGGAGTTGTCTTTTAGTAAAGCTAACTGGTGATGCACAGGAACTAAAATCTCTTCAGTCTTTCTAACTACGTGAGAATCTGCTGCTGCTACAAAATTCCTGTGTCGCTGAAGTCTTGTTAGCCAATTATAAATGCCAATACTTTGCGCCGTCTCTTGTTGTTCTTTGAATTCTCAGCTCAGCAATGTACAAACTTGATTCAAGCTGCTGTATAATCCTGTTATAAATTCATTGCCTTTTCATTTAAAGCCTTCAGTTTAATTCTTTCCTGGATGGATCTGTCAATTCATTCACACTGAGTAGCCACACAAGGGCTTTATTTCTGGCTTTTTAATGTGCCAGTCACGGATAGACACGAGATCCAAGTGCAGTATCTCAAGTGAGCTTCTACAGTACAAATGTTCACACAACTGCAAGAGACAAACTTCATTTCATCTGGTGAGGCTTTGGTTGACACTAAGATTAAGAGCTTAACAAATGCAATGGTGTGCTCTGTTACCATTCGAGAGTTTCTTGGTTCACCGTGCTATGAAAGAGAAATGAAGGACTGTCTCACTGTCTAGCATTTTCTCATCTCTTGAGTGTTGTATGTGATTAAAAGGCAGGTGGGGTGAGGGGATTTTGGATCAGTCATACAAAATATCCCAATCTGTACCCACGGGAACCTTGCCCTTTGGCCACCAAAGCATCTTCCTTTCAGACTGGGGCTAAAAATCATCCATTTAACCTGAACATGATAGAAAGACAAAAAGCTAAGTAAACGTAGCAGTAAATGAGTGCATTTGAGTATGCTGGAAACTGTTCTGCTTTTTTTGTCACAATAAATCCTTGTGTCGACATTTTTTTCTTCCTTGTTCTAGTATTTAACACCCTTATAGCTGATTTTATTTGTTTTTCACCTTTTGGGAGAACTTTCATTTTTACTTTTTACCATTGAATAACCCATTTCATCTGAAAAAATAAAGTCTTTGCCATTTTTTCTTCCTCTTTGAGGAAACAGACAAAGCACCGTGTTTTTAAGTTGCTGATAAAGCTAAAACTATCCTATAATGCCTCCAGTGAAGTGCAGTAGTTTAAAGGACTGGATACAATGCCTTCTGTAGAAGATGAAAACAGCATCTCCATAGGGTAAAAAAAATATTTCTGGTCTTATATACCCATGATTATGATGGTTATTATTAAACTGTCACATCATATCAATGGGTAAACAAGTAGCTATGTCTAGATCATATTAACTATTGTGGCAGCTGTAAATACTGCAGTAATGACTCTCCTGCGGGCAATAGAACAGATAAGAAAATGATTGAAGCTCCATGGGTTTACTAATCATTTACAGGTGATTCTGCAACAAGTTAGACAAGCTCTTAAGCAGGAATAGCCTGCTTGCCTTAGACTTAATGCAGTGTCTGAACAGCAGTCTAAGCTGTATGCTGTTGAGCTTTCATCAGTAATATAACACTTGATTTTAATACTATTTTGTAAAAAAATGCAAATAAAGTAGTCAGAATGAAAATGTTTCTTCAAAGGTGATCTGTAAAGGGAGAAAAACGTGTGTGTGTCTCTACTTTGTTCTTGATGTGTAGTTTGAGGGTTTTTTAAAGGGTGGGAAGTGGTTGCTTTGTTTAAGATAAGGTTGCGTGCCTCTAAAAATATCAGGCATACCAAATGCAGTTTCTGTCCCCTACATACACCAGTAGAGAGAGTAAGTAAAAAGATGTGTCCCTATGCAATTAGTATTTATTCACAAGCCTTCCCAGTTCTGTGTCTTTCTGCTTGCTAGCTCAGCAAATGCCTTGCAAGGGAGAAATAATAGTATGTGCCCTATATTCAGATTACTAGGGGTGATGGTTTCTGAGAATGCAATTAGAAGTCTCATCCTGGAGAGCCTCAAGTAGATAAGGAGAAGACAACTTTTTTATGCTTACCAACAAATACTGCAAAAAAGGAAAGGTCAATAATATCTGAGCCTTAGAATCTTAATTAGCTGATTATGGTTCCTGCTTGCTTCAAGCAAAGATCTGTAAAAAAGACAAAATACAATGAAATAAAACTATGTTGTGAAGCAGTGGAATGAACTCCATTTTTGATGGGGTATTTTTTAGTTTTTTAATGGGACTTTTGACATGTCTTGCAAATCTACTCTGAACTCAGTGGGATTCATTTAAATAATTTGGGGGCATTGGTTGATGAGAAGCTCAACATGAGCCAGCAATGTGCGCTTGCAGCCCAGAAAGCCAACCACATCCTGGGCTGCATCGAAAGAAGCATGGCCAGCAGGTCAAGGGAAGGGATTCTCTCCCTCTACTCTGCTTTGGTGAGACCCCACCTGGAGTACTGCATCCAGCTTTAGAGTCCTCAGCACAAGAAGCATGTGGACTTGTTGGAGGCAAGTCCAGAGGAGGGCCATGAAGATGATCAGAGGGCTGGAGCACCTCTCCTATGAAGACAGCCTGAGAGAGTTGGCGTTGTTCAGCCTGGAGAAGAGAAGGCTCCAGGGAGACCTTATAGCAGTCTTTCAGTACCTAAAGGGGGCCTAAAGGAAAGACGGGGAGGGACTCTTTATCAGGGAGTGTAGTGATAGGACGAGGGGTTAATGGTTTTAAACTGAAAGAGGGTAGATTTAGGTTAGATTTTACGCAGAAATTCTGGTGTCCCTACCCATGGCAGGGGACTTGGAACTAGATGATCTTTAAGGTCCCTTCCAACCCAAACCATTCTATGAATTTAACAGAAACTTTAAGATTTCAGTATCACTGTTTTTAAAGCTTTATAATAAACAAAATAAACACCCGAATGCATCCTTTTTTATTAAAAAACAGCAGGAAGAGATTTCCTAAGTGCTATGATTTGACATATGGCTGATGTTGAAGTGCCCTTTACTATCTTCTGCAAATTACCTAGAGGACTAGGCTATGGATTTTATAGTCGCAGTTATTTAAGGCTGCATAGAAGGATATTAGTATCTACAGCAGTTCACAGAGGCATTTTGACTGACAGAAAAAGAGAACCTTTTTATTTTTATGCATTTGGTGTGAATATATGGTACATTATGAAGGAGTATTTATTAAAGAATGCTGATTCTTGAGATCATTCTTATAAGAAGTTTAAGACTTTTGTACAATTTCATATTATATATTAAGAAAAAGGATTACAAGTAACTACTTATTCTTGAACAATGAAGGATCAGAAATTGTAGGAGCAGACAAAGAAATGTCTGCAAGGTACTATTTTGTGGAAATAATGTGATTTCCACAGTATTGAAAGGTTTTGTGGAAGAAACGGCCAAAAAGGAAATTTTTTTACTGAAAGTATCTGAATGTTGTATTCTGACTCACCTATAGTTGTATTAATTATAATATTTTCATGAGTATGAAATCTGCATTTATTAAAGTACTGACATGATATTTGAGCTATATGTTTTATATGAGCTGAATATGTTTTCAGCAGCATAGTACAAAAGGCAACCTGAAGCGTTTGAACTATCACGAACCAGAATATTTTGGAATTTCCATGTAAGAAAATGTTCAATTTAAAATTTAAAATTGTTGTTTAGAAACAAAAACAACACTTACAATAATGAGAATATGTCTTACACTTTTTAGATTGTCAGGTAAACCACGGTTGCGTGCAGCTACATATACTTTATCTCTCCATACACATACAGAGGAAGGTGTTTTACATTTTACATTAGTTTCACAATGCTACTAGACTTGGAGAAGCTACTGCTTCTGTAACAAAAGGCCTGTTTCCACATGCCTTGCAGTAAGTAACATAAATACCTCCTCCAGTGTTAATTGAACACTTAACACTTGCTCCTCCATGCACAAATGAGTATATACCTGAATATGCAATTTATTGTCTAATTTAAATGCTATTCTTTCATTGGCATTCCCCAGATACTATTCTACCAGTTCATACAAACTGTCAACCTTTGCTGCATATAGACATCTGTCTCCCCTCCTCTTCTCAAGCCCTGCCTACAATATGTGCACCAAGCTTACTTCTGCAGTGCTCAACCCATCATGTGCATCTCCTTTCCTCCAGATTTCCTGTCGCGCAGCAGCAGTTCCTGCTACTCAGTTTGTTTCCCTCTGCTGCTACAGCCAGGTTTAACTGAATAACTGAACTTCATTATTTATGTAAATCTTTCTTCTCTCCCCCCCCCTCAGTTAAGGAGTAAGTAATAGCATTTAATCACCTGTACCATATTCATCATTCTTACAGGCGTAATGATGTAGAGGGAAGAGAAGGAATGAAAATGTTGAGGCCACGGCAAGCCTTTGAACAACTGGCCATAACCTGTGGAAGAAACACAAACCAGCAGCACAATTTTTTGCCACTGCTGCCATTTTGTAATTAATCTCTACAGCTCTCACTGTGTTATTTGGTAGACTTGAACATACTAGTGCAATGACATCTGGAAATTGGAAACTCCAGGTTAGCATGTTTTACCCCTGCATCTTTTCACCTGCATCACAATGCCCCAGCAGAATACACATAAATCAACACAGGAATGATGCTTTACTGCTGAAGGATATGAGCAATTTTGACGCTCACTCCTAGGACTCCCAAAGCCTCCGCAAGGCCAACCACAGACTCTCAGCACTCAAGAGAATTTCAGCGCTGCTGTTGCTTAGAAATCCAGTGATGGGTAGGACCATCAAACAGTTGGATTTAGTTTAGATAAGCTGATATTAACTAAACACTGTACCTTCTCAGGTTCTTGTTCAAATGTAACCTACACTGGCCTTGTAAGGTTCCTGTCTAACATTTCCCCACAGGGTGAGATTTATTTCCATCGTACATGGTGTTTCAAAGTAGGATCCAATCATCTGTATTTGACACAAGCCAGGATATCTCTTTCCATTGACCGTGTAGGAGCTAGACTAGATGACCTCAGCTGAGGATGTCTTTGTTTACATAAAAACTTCTTGGCCAGTCTATGATTCTTCTTGATCATTTCTTTAACTGAAGCCACTTCAACCTTTCCTGAGCACTCCTATCCCTTCGGGCAGGTCTTGCAGCCAGGGCAGAAGGACTCCTGGCACACTGCTGGTGCTGTTGGTGCTGCATAGGGAGGACAGACACCTCCCCCAGCACTGAACCCCTACCAGGAAGTCACCTGGTCCTGTGCACTGGGTGCTGGGAATGGGGACTGAAGGTGGTACGTGGGACTGGGGCATTTCTCTGCTACAGCATGGAGAATGAGTCAGGAGTCATTAATACAGGGGCAATGAGGAGCCAGGGGTGGTGTCAGGGCTGGGGGCCAGGGTTAGGAGGGCGCCAAAGAGGCCAGGGGTCCATACAGAGCTGGGTGCTCCCCAGACATTACTGCTGTGCTAGACCTGTCCTTGGGTGGCAAACGTTCACGCAAGCCCTGCATGACACCAGCCCAGGAGCAGCCCTGACTCCCAGGTTCTTGCAGTGAAGGGGGTGGTTACCAGCCCCAGGGACCAGGGAACCCCTGCTGTGAGGGGCCTACAGAAGTGTAGGACTCGGTGGGGGCACCGGCACCAGCACCTCAGAAGGGGCAAAGGGGTCTCCTACTCTCCTGAGGCACATGTGTGACTACTCCTGAGCTGGTTCCTCTGTCCCTCCCTGCTCTTCTGGGGACATTGCTTCACTCCTGGCCCCAAGGGCTGCTGCTCTGTGCACATTGCAGTACCTCTGGGTGTGCTTGTGTGCCTGTGGTGGGGGCGAAGGCTCAACATTTCCTCTCCTGAAATCTTCTCATCTGTGTCTCCTCCTGCCTCTGCTGTCTTCAAACTCATGAGACCTCCCATCCTGAGGATGAAAATGCACAAAAATATTAATCTGGATCCTACCCAACTGAGCCAGACTGATGCAATCAGGATTTGTCCTTGACACATGGCTGTATGAGGACACCTGTTGAAAATTTTACATGACCAGTAGACTTTCCCCAGCGTGGCTTAGGTCTCTACCCAAGATGCCTACGTGAAGCAAATGGATTTCTGACTGGGAAGAAAGTGATCAGACCCAGTACTGGTCATTTCTAACCTGTGCTTGGGATTGCTTCATGCTGACAGATTACAGAGGAGCGAAGTGACTGGCAGCTGAATGGGACGCGATGGGACGTGGTGCGGGGGCACTTAGAAAGGGAGCTGTCAGAGGCACTGCAAAGTTGTGGGCTGCAAGGAGTGCTGTGCCAAAAGCTAGCTGCCTCACCAGGCGCTAAGTAAGAAAAAAAGAGCTCCAAAGCTCAGATTAGCCTGATGGGGTGACATTCATCAGAATATACAACAGAGGTTCTTCAGTAGTGCTTTTCCAGCATGTTTAAAACTGTCAGAACATGTATGGAAAATCTGGACTGTATTTCTCAACTGTATCAGTCAAGTGAAGGAGTAATGTGAAACAATCTTGCAGCTGTGTAGATGGCAGTGCTCTTACACAAAAGCAGCGACACACCATCTCAAAATTAAGAACATACACTTTAATGACTGAGAATTTAGATGGAAAAGCAGCACTCTAAACATCTTTGCCTTCTGAAGAGGTGAAAGGAAGCTCATGAATCTGACACAACCGAAGTATGTTATTCATTGTTTGCTTTTCTAGGCCAGTGTTAAGAAAGAAAGGTAATATTCATGCTAGCAGAAAGATATAGAACAACATAATTCTGGATCATTATGGTTGGGATACTCACCTATGTATAGATCCTCTTTTTCTATGAAAGCATTATCATGCTAAAGCAACAACAGCCCTGGGAAACCAGGACTCATCTACTAGGTGTCCTAGTTACTGAACTGCAAGGTAGACCATTCACCTCCTGAGCCACATGATTTCTTCACTACAGAAGCTATATATCATCTTCACTTGAAAAAATAAAGTTGCTCTAATGACATTTTCAGGGAGCTCTATCTGAATACTTTGTACTAGGTATGCTTTGAATGCATTCACTAGGTGCTCTCGGGAGATTTAGGCTTCATTCCACCAGGTTCCTGGGTTTCAGCTCATATCAAGGAAGTTCAGGGCAAGCAAAGAAAACTGCTCCTTCCTGAGTATACACAAAAGGTGAAAACAAGATGCCTACAAATTTTGTATACTTGCAGAGATATAGTAAGAAACTTTTTTTAGATGGCTTTTCGGATGTACATGCTTAAAGCCCATCTATGTTCTGTTTAAGACACCCACATCATTATTTTGGCTGTGGCTTCTCTTTTCTGAAGCCATCTATAATTCTGTGCATTAAACATCTTATTCACTGATTGTCCATTATATATACACGGAAAAGTACATTTAGGAAGTGTGACTTCTGATTTTTTTTTCATTGACCTAAGATATTACAAAGAAAACCTACAAATACAATAATGTAATGCCTGCTAGAAGTTATTATAATAATATACCGGAAATAAGTGTAATTTACCAAGAAAATAAAATCAAGGATTTACTAAAAGTCATTTTTTTAATAAATATGGAAATTAAAATTCTAGATTATCCTTTTGGCTTTACTATGCGACTGACTGTACAGCTGGAGTAGAATAGCACCTTGCATAATGCAGAAAACCTAAAACTACTTACATACCCATCAGTAAATGACAGGTTTCAATGTGTGTAATTTTATATTACATGAATATTACATGATTAGAATAAACATTAATAAATCACAATTAACTGTTAACATATTTTTATTGATAATAAATCAACGTAATTGAGTATTTATGATTTTTATCTTATAGCATACCATGATGGAACATTGGATTTTAGTTCTGATCTATTTATACTTCCTATGTACAGGTCTTAACCAGAAGATCATAGAATCACAGAATCATAGAATGGTTTGGGTTGGAGGGGACCTTAAGGATCATCTAGTTCCAACCCCCCTGCCCTGGGCAGGGACACCTCCCACTAGACCAGGTTGCTCAAAGCCCCATCCAGCCTGGCCTTGAACACTTCCAGGGATGGTGCACCCACAAGTTCTCCGGGCAGCCTGTTCCAGTGTCTCACCACCCTCAAGATACCAGTTACTACTGTCATCCAGCTACACTTCAGTCAGATTGCTTATTTTCAGCCCTGCTGCTCTGTTCAAGGGAATCAAGCCCCAGTAGTGTCTGAATACAGATAGCTGCTAATATGTGTTCACCCTGCTAAGTTGACTCTGGTCTTACTGCTAAGTAATGGATTATTCTGCCTTCTGATTTAGAGCATCCTCAAGTGTAGACTTGAAGGTTTATTGTTATATGCAGGACATGCATCAAGGATCATGCTGAGGCTTCTGACTATGTTTTACATTGGTTTACATAGACTGTTATGTCATCCTGTACGCACTGCTACTTTATTCACAGGTGGAATTAGTCCCCATTGCTCATGAAGATCCCATAATTAAACCATGTGTGATTCTGTCACAGTAAGGCCAAGAGTAATTTGATTTGACCTTTTGTAATAATTAATATCTTTGTGCTGAAACTATAACCTCAACTGAATTTTTACGTTTGGTTTTATATGTTTTTAAATTTGTCTGTAAAAGTTGTGATTGTTTCAGTTCTGCATCAGAAGCTGCCATTGAAATATATGGCATACCTTTCAGCAGCATCAAGTCAGCTCACTTGACTAAGCTATTCAGGTTTTCTGGATGACACTGTAGTTACTCTTAAACTGTATAGCTGAGCTGGGAAAACCTAATCTATTTTAAAATGGCCAAAATATAAAGATAAAAATCAAATTATCAAAAAGGTACATTTAACCTTCTTTCAGAAATGCTACTGATACTGAATTAAAAGCCCTTTAATTTGAATTTTGTTTTTCATCTTTCTTCTTATTAGTTTCTGCCTTCTGTGGTTCTTAGCATGAGTCAGAGTAAGAACAGTTGCTCATTAAGTTATAATGTATTGCTGTCTTCACTCACACACTACTACTATCAGCTTTGAAGTGCAGAATCAGACATAGAAATTCAAACTGCTTGTTAGTCATAACAAGTATAAACTATATCAAATCAAGACACTAGCCTACAGAAGGTAAACGAATCCCATTACCACATTAACTTCAGTTTGGTACAGACTAGGACTATAAAATGAAACAGAAGTTGGCTCAAGTATTCTTATTTATAGTTTGTTACTATTTGTAACTATTCTAGATAAACATTTCTGCAGTGTCCTGTTCATTCATGAGACATACTGAAGGCGTAAGAACTCCTCATTTGTATGAGGTGATCAGTAGTTGACTCTGAAAATGACTTTGTTACATACTTATATGACATTATGTATTATATTTGGCTAATACATAATACACACTCCTAGTTTTTATTTAACATTCTATGACAAAGTAAACATAAAATTAACATAAAGCAAGAAGTAACTATCATTGTCTAGAATGACAACATACAGCAAGTAATTTGTACTCCTACAGTAATTGGATGTGAAATGTAATGAGTCCTGAAGTTGCCTGAAGACTGTTTTTAAAGTGATATAACTAAGTGTGTGGTAGGTCAAAAATGTAGCTGCTGTAAAGCTACAAGTTTAGACAACTTTCTGAAATGCTGTCTCTGAACCCATGTATCACCCCTATATGAGATTAGAGACCCTGGAATGCTCCTCTGATCTTGGAGTTATAACAAGTACATTATAGTACAGTGGGTTTCAGCAGGATGATAGATTGCTGCATTTATCCTGCATATTAAATTTGCTGATTATCTATGATCCAATATATTTCAGCTTCTGACCATCTGTTAGAAAAACTTGGAAGCTTCATTATTAGGTAATTGTTTCATAATTATTCTGAGAAGATGTCTAATGTAAATTTTCTCATTTAAATTATATTATAATTTATTGAAGAAGTTTTTAATCTACTTGCTTTTTGCCTAATTGTTTTCAGCCAACATCTGCCACATATGAAAAGCTAAAAAATATATATAAAGCCTCATATGCATCAAGGTTCTTCCCAGTATTCTGTAAACACAGCAAATGTCCAGTAACAGTTGGTATCCACGCAGAAAAAGGCACTAACCATATTGAATACGCTCTTCCAGCTGTTGATGCAGAGATTTAGCCTAGGGAGCTGTTTACGAATGTGTTTGGCTATTTTACCATCTGGTATTTACTGACTCTGGGTGCAGTCCTCCTTGTAGTCATGTGATTCATCCAAATCAAGTCTATGGGAACTAATTCCAGAGGCATAGCTGGGATCAATTACGTTAGCCAAATCGTGAGAATCTGAGGCTCTTTAAAGAAACCTATAGGTATGAAATGCTCAAACTTAGCAGTAAGAGTCAAGTTCCTTTGAGCACTATCTTTTCTGAAATTAAACATTTTTTTTCCTCCCTGTGAGACATTTGGTCTTCTTGCTCCAAAGAAAAACTTCTTATTGCTTAAAGCTTTCAGTATTTGGCTAAACATTTGCTCTGTAAATGGAACCATTCACCATTTATTTAAAAGGGTTTTAAAAATTTCTTCTAATAAAATCCTCCTGTCAAAAGAGTCTGAAGGCAGGAAGAGGACTGCTGAAGAATGTGAAGAAAGGATGCATGTTTAACCTAAAATGCATATATAGCATATATGATGTTTTAGAAACAACCCTCAGTATTCCTCTAAAACAGACAGTGGTTTCAAATACTTAGAAAAAAAGTAAAACATTAAAAAAAAAATTAAAAGGATAAGAATTATGTAAGGGTATGTGAAAACCATTTTTTTCCTAAGTATAATGGATAGCTGAGTACTTCATCATTTTTATATGCTGGAGATATTTCACTCTTAGTGTGTTTACACAAGACGCAGCAAGAAGCACGTGGAAGAAACAGATGAATGCTGGGGTAAAATAAGAAAGGCTAATATATTCCTGTAAGCAGTATGAGATCGATATAAGTAGTTGGCTTCAGAGTGCAAATGGTAGTTATAAATAAAATATGGTATGACGTGGAATTTAAAAAAGAAGTGAATTCAAAGCAATACTTCTGGTTGTTTTTCTGAAACCATCCAAGATAGTGAACTGGCACGTCCATGTGTGTGGTGGAAATGTTGGACAGATAGTTCATTAGAAAGGTGATAGAAAGTCGATGAATACTGGAAGGGAGACTCGAAACTGGAAGTTTTATAATGTGGCAGATAGAAAATTGTAGAATGGGGAAATAGGAATATTAGTAAGGAATTAGTGACAGGACTTTTTCTAAATGTCATTTGGCTAATGCTAATATTTTTGCTAATCATACTGTTATGTTCAGACACTCCTAAGAAGAGAAGGAATGAATTACTATACTTCTCTGCTTTTCTGTGTAAAATAGATTGGGCTCTACCAATCTATAACACCACTGTCAAAACCAAAAATGACTGGGAGAAAAAATCTGAGAAGTTCACAGGACAACCTTGAGCTGGGAACTGTGCTATCTTGTGGGTGCATACATAGTTTAAGATACTGTCCCCCCTATTTTCACCCTAAATTTACCAAGCTTTGTATGGCAGGTTTAGTTCTTTTGTGCTACTACTTACTAAATTTAAAGAGACATAAGCTGTCAAAAGTCTTTCCTCCATTAGAGGTGCTTATGGGCTGTAATCAAGACATAGATCTTGCTCATTTCTCTGTATTAAACTAAAGAGGTTGAATGTCTTAACTAATTTGCATAAAGGTATTGTTCCCACAAATACAGTTCCTCTGAAGTTGCTTTTAATTCTGAAGCCTGAACATTGAGTCCACCCCATAACTCAGTGTTCCAACAATGGTATCTGTCTTTTCTTGGGGAGAAATCCTTGCTGCCATCCTGCATCTCATATTTCCCTGCTTCCAGCGTTGTGTTAGCTATTTGAATGAGAGCAAACAGCTTAGAAGATAACAGATGCAATAAATTGTGCCTAGTAGACTCTCTCAGGCTGTACCAGTTGAAGGTTTACGGTTTGTTTTTCAGCCTTTTTGGTAAAGCTTTCACCAACAGACAAATTAGACGTTAAGCATTCCACAGCAGTACTCCTGGGTGCCTTGACTCCTCTGGAAACATAAGTGTGCTGCCTTCCTTAGATTTGAAATATATGTCGAATCAATTTCTAAAGTAAAGTTTAATCTCCTTGATGATAAAAGAGTAAGACAAATGATCTTTACTCTTATAAGGGCTTGTAACAAAAATAATTGCATATGGGGTAGGAATTTCTCTTTACTACTCATAAGTTACCAACTGATTCTGTCACCTCAAGGGATAAATTGCACCCATTCCTTCAGTTGCTACTAGGGTAGAACTGAACTTATAAATATCTATGGATACATGTCATGTATGGCCATGAGGATCATAACCTCTGAGTACACAGCTACACAAATGCATTCGTTTGGACAGAATCACAAGAAATCCCCACTATACATGTATAAGCACCTTCAAACCAAACTTCCATTTGGAGAATAAAATCCATTTGTTTGAAACTAAAGACAGGGAAGAGCTGGTCCTAAACTAGTGTATTTCCTACAGATGAGAGAATAATTTCTATTCAGATGTTTAGCAATCTTGCAGGTTCCTACTGAAGGGCATTCATGCCAATAGAAAGGTTAGAATTAGAATTAAATTAGAATTAGGACTGTATCATTAAGACAAAAACAAGAGTATTAGATTTCATGAGAAAACTTTCTTCATGGGTCATTAATATATCCTCAAGGCGAGGTTCATACTAGAACTGACAATGGCCTTTCTAATTGCAGAGCTTCTATACATGCCCAATTAAAACCTCTTTTGTGTCACAATATCTGACACATCTGTTATTAATAAGGCATGAAGGAAATATTGCTAGTTTACCAGTGTGATAACACTCACACAAATCCTGTCCTGGTAGAAACTGTGAAGAAAAGTTGTGCTAATAGTTAAAGTATTGGTTTTAGGGTCATATACACAGTTAGTTCAAATTCAGCTGACAAATTTGGCAAACATTTCTTGGTCTCCAGCTCTCTTTAATAATCAATTTCATGTTATTTGTCCTTGTTACTTGGCAGCCTCATGAGGTCCCAATAACGTTTTAAGGATAAAGTAAAATTATGTGCTAAAACTTTGGTTTTATTTCAGACCAGTTGGAGGAGTATAGCTTTTTGGCCATCGAAACAGACCTCTTTCTAATATAAGGAAAACGTTGGGAAGGACAAAGTATTGTAGTGTTGTTTAAAGATGAAAGAATGAACATCAGATGGATTAAAAGCCAAATTCTGTGAAGACTGTAAGCGTATGCTTAAGAAAACTATTTTGAATGGATCCCAAATGACTTTCTGACACTTGTGACGATCCTGTAAAGAGAACCTAGGCTTGTTCCAGTGCAGCATCTTTTTTTTTACAGAAACACTTTTCTTATGCAGATGGAGCAAGGACTAAAGTCATCTAATAATTGCTTAAATCACTGAGTCTATATGAAGCCAGCTTTTGAAGTCTCTTGTATTTAGTAGTCTAAGTAAATATATAGGACATACTACATCTAGACACTAAATAGCACCTGTTTGTTCCATCATGCACCACTCATTCCTTGCTTTCTCACTTGTGAATAGTTTAGTCATCCCGAGCGTAGTCTGACAAAAAGTCCTTCATGCAAACATGCATATTCTGTCTCTCATTTTAAGATAACTCCACCTTTTCATCCGAGGATATAAAAATAACCAGCATTTCTATGTGTGAGTCACACTGAAAACCAGTGCAGCAGCTTCCCCTGCTGGCTGTTGTGGAGACAAACGGACTGACATTCCTCACCTCACCTGGTCTCAGCGCTGCCGTCGCTACACAAATGCACAGAATTAAGTCAGAGCGAGCTGCAGGAGGCTAGTCACATGTCGACATTTTTCACACGGTAGCAGTTCATCAGTGAATACCGAGATGCTTAGCACCTGTCGGAAGGAAAGAAGTAAGTATGCCGGTTGAAATGCTGTTGAGAACTGCTCTGAGGAATTCTGTACAGTTGCAGCCATTTTAATGTATTGGCTGCACTTGCATGAACATTTTACTCTGCCAGCACATGCCAGTGCATTTTAGCTGTGTGACTAGTTATAACAAAGCCGCTTTCTTCTTTTAGGTCCAAAGACATCGTGTTAAAGCAACTAAAAATGTCTGTATGCATTTTTACGCTTTGTTTCATCAATAAAATCATTCTAACTCCTTTTCAGAGTAATTTGTAATATTAAATTACGTACTTCCTACCAAAATTAATGGGAATCGTACAACACTCTCTCCTGTATAACTTGCAAAGTATCATTGTACCCATACACGGATAAGCTTTGACATTGCTGTCCGCGGGACAATACCCTCTCAACTATTCTGTCTTCAGTAATAAAGCACATAGCAAATCACCTGTAGGGCAAAAGATAATGGACCCAATGGTGCAAATTGTGATGGTCAAGACTTTCTCATTTAGCTTAATGGAAAACCGCAGGACCTTAGCAGCCCAGAGGAATGGCACTGCATAATATCTCACACAAGGTCAGGCCAAACATTTCAGATAGGCTAGGGATTCAGCTGCTATGAAATTTTTGAAGCTTTCTGTAATCATATAATCAGCTGTTTATTCCTAGTCACTAGGCTAGTAATTGATCATGATTATTCTACAGGGTCATGCAGTGTCCACTTTAATCAGATGATTACCAGAAAGCTTTTACTATTAAATTTTATGTTTATTAGTATATCTTTATGACCCCATTCATTTAAAGCTGCAGAAGATGAGGAGGAAAATGACAGAGCCAGTTATCTGAGTTTCCTGCTGATAAAGTAAAAGTAAGGAGAAAATTGCATTTTTCTAGTTTTTTAAAATATCATTTTTTCTTTACAGTGCTGAACTCCTCTGATGCCTTGTTGCTGGTAATACTATTTCAAAGCCACTTTGAAAGTAGGAAGGTCCTTGTATTCCCCTCCATCAGCCAAAAGCAATGAAGCATTACAATTCTCTGCCCATTCTATTAATAGACTTGCAACTGAAGCAGAAGAAATTCAAGGACTTTTCTTTCGTGACACATTTTACTGTATCTCTAAGCAACATAGCACAAATCAAGATGCAAAGCTTCCATGTCTTTTCTGATGAACTAGGGCATTTGTTTAAGAAGCTGAAAATTAATTACACGTATTTCCTAATTACTTGGGTAATGTCTAAGAGTAACATGGTCTCAAGCACTGCAGCACTTCCACAGTGCGCTAAGTATCCCATTTGCCATTCAGTGCCAGAAAAAATATTGCAGCAGTTATTTTCCACAAAGCTAATGTGGTCATGTTCACACCTAAGTGAAGGGATTTTCTTCAGCAAGAACAAGTAGAGTCAAATGTTAAGGTGTGGATAAGATTACAGAACATAGCCTGAAAAAAATAGAACTAATGGTGGCTTGCCAACAAAAAACCTACTAGAACAGATTTCCTGGTTTTGTTAGATATCTTTTCTTAGACATTGTAAGATCTATATTTCCTATCCATATATTGGATAGATTTATCTATACTTGTGACACTGATTATAACTTTTGGTATTAAAGTAAATCCTGTGATATGCAGAAGCTCCATCCAGGAACTCTCTGCAATCTTGTATACAACCAAAAATAGCCCTGACACATTCTGGTCTGTTTTGCTTTTTGCCACATCTATTTTTGCCATGACTGAAGTCAGTACCTGCATTTGCTCACAGAAATCGAGCAAATAAGTATGCTTTACATGGCAGACAGATTTAGGAGTTTTTTCCATCTTTCTTTCTAGTTAGACACACATTAGTTACAGATAGATTTTCAGGCAACACTTCAGATGATTCTAGTGATTCTTATTGGTTTCCAATATGCCAAAGGTTTGAAAAGCTGTGTTGTTTTGTTATTGATGCAATAGATAAAATGCCAGATGAACATCCAATTTTGAAACTGGAGTAGGTAACCACGTTTTTGTTTAGGATAGGGTGATCCATGTTTCTGTGAAGATACTGATTTTAGCAATCTGAATGAAACTTATAGGAATGAATACAGATGCTGGAGGAAATAACTTGGAGAATGTACCAAGAGACCAGTTTATAAACACGCTTAAATCCCAGCTAATATTTCAATATCTCTGTAAATATTTCTTCCTAACAATGAGCCATTTTAATTACACAACAAAGCAGTCCTCCCACGGTGCTACTTAATATATGTCAAGCTGACATTTAATTGAATTCAAATCAAGACTTTCTTGATGGTATCCTTTTATACATTAATTTGTTTTCCTTAAGCATCTAGGAAAAAGTAAACATTTAAGATATATGAAGCTCTGCAAGGTCTCTAGAAAGTGTCTGAATTAAGTCCTTGTCACAGCAACATTACAGTGATGGCATAGACAGTGTGTTTTTTTCACTTTGGAAAATGATCCCTCCACTTCGTATCAGAAAAGAAAGAACAAAGTATGTTAATATATATTTTCTTGTCTTAAACAGCAACTACACATAAATACTTGGATCTCTGTTTTCAGTTAAGCAAATTTACCTCTGTCAGTAAATCAAAGATATTGCACAGTACACGACCAGATCACTTGCAGTTAAGGGTCCTTGTCAGCTAGAGTCAGTCTTTAAAAAATGCAGCCTTGGATACACAATTCTTTCTTCTTGACAATACTTTAGGAACTTGACAGTGACACTACATGGATGTAACTGAAGATAAAATTTAACCACAAAGAGATAGGATGAGTTTATGGGAGTTAATTCCTATTAAAATTAATGAATGTTGTGTGGCTAAATCTTCAGGTCAGGTTTGAAGAGTTAAATCACAGTGCAAGTACCTGATAGGAAAGCAGCAATCTTACCCTCCATTAAATCAGAGACATCATGGCCTATGTATGTTGTTAGTACTTGGACAAACAGGCCTACTGAAGCCTACCTCTTCACCTACCAACCACTCCCTCTTTCAGCTCCACATTCCCATTTCAGCTTGCTTTCAGCAAGCACTGCTGCCAAGACTCCTGCTCCTGTCTCAATAGTTAGAGATAAAATGGGGAGGTAGTAGTGAATGTCAAATCTCTGGAATAGTTGGGACAGAACAAATGAGATGTGCAAAGTAAGGCTGAGCAAGATCCTCAACATCTTCTAACGTCTGAGTCACAGACAAGAATATATAATGAATAAAGAAATTAAAAATAAAATAAAATAAAATAAAAAGAACAAACTAAAAAAAAAGCTATGCAAGTAGGAAAGGGGGAAAAAAAAGCCAAAGACCCACTTCAGTGAACTGTAGTCAGACTGACTGACTCGTTCTTACTTATTACACGAGGCAACTGGTCTAATTGAGAGAGGAAAACAAATAATAAATAGAGGCAGAAAACTCCAGAACCCCACCCAGAACAGAAAACAGCCACCTCTGGAAGAGGAAAATAAGACAGAAAACGTCTTTGAGTACCAAAGCCTGGACTAATCATCACCTAAACCCAGTGAATGCTAGGAGAGTTCTGGTGACAAATGGGTATCATGGGCAAATGTTATCAGACATCAGATTAAATCATAGAATTACAAAAAGGTTGAGGTTGGAAGGAACTTCTGGAGGTCGTCTTGTCCAACACGCCTGTTCAAGCAAGGCCACCTACAGAGCTATGTTCAGACACCAAATGACAGTAAATAACATAATAAATAAAGAGCAAAGAGAAATGAAAGTTGAAGTAAAAGTTGTATTTCTTTAGGCTTGATTTAAAGCTGCAATCTCAATATATTAATTTACCAGACTACATTTATTTCTTAGCAGGCTATTCTCTGAAGGTCCTCTGTCATTTTACTCATTTTGGACCTCATCAGATATAAGCAATTTTCTTTACAAGACTTTGAGTTGCACAAATATTTACAAGTCCACTGAATTTAAGGGGCTCAGGATTTAAAACTCTCCACCCTTTAGATCTAAGCCAAGTTATCCACATCTCAAACAAGTTCTTTCTCCTGTCTCCTCCTGCTTTCATCCCACTTTTCTTTTAGTAGCAATTCCATTATGTTTCTATCATGGAAAATGAGTAGAAGTGACTATACGAAGACAAGTACTGTGTTAAATATAGAATCTTTCCTATACCAGCTATGGAAGGACAGACATTTTCCCCCTCATTATTTCATGCCTATAAAAGAGCTCAAAGAGCTCAAAGGTAATAATTTCTTTTGGGGGTTGATTTTTTTTTTAGAAAAATAATGTTTAATTCTCAGCCTGATGATTATCCCTTATTGAAGACCTACATTAAAAGATAATAATTATAAAGGTCATTCTAATATCAGAGAAAAATGCATTTGCTAATCCTGACAGAGGAAAAATGTTTCTTTCTTTTTTAAAAATTTTGTTTATCCCAGTCTTTTTCTCCCTCTAGTAGGTATAAACAATTCTGCTTGAAGTTTCGCTCATACTTAGATGGGATGTGAGGTTCTGGACACAACAGTATCTCTGTCTTTCCATCTCTCTATCTATCTCCCTTTTTTACTCCAATAAAGCTTACTCATACCACACTCACAGGCATTTGCTTCATGCAAAGAAGTCACATTACTTGGGCAGCACTATTTAATCTTATCCTTTTTAATGCAAAACAGCTGTATCTTTGTGAAGGAAACCATGCCACAGAACATAGGTCCTTGTTTTTTTGACTTCTATTTGATATTGCACAAGTAAGTGTAAGGAATAATTATTTTCCTCTTCACTGGGCCCTTCAGTAAGAATTTATGACTCAAAGTGCAAACCAAGACAACCTAACTGCGTCTGATTCAGTATTTGCATGTAGAATTTTCAGAAAAATGCAAACAGTATATTATATGAACAACGAAAATTCTCTGACCATTTGCATTCTCCAGGTATTGTGCTTTTGTTGTATCTTTTAGTCTGAGCACCGAACATGTGGAAACAATTCTGCACCAACTTTTTTCTTCCCAATGATATCGGCCAAACTTATATCACTGCACCTTTCAGTGCTAATAAAATTAATGAAATATACAAAGAATTTAGACTTCATAATTTTTCAAAGAAATAGTAGTGTGAAATTTAATGTACCAGTAACATTTGGACTGGTTTTGCTTATCTAAACTATGAATAGGTAATTCTACAAAAGCTACAGCAGACATGCTTGTACAGCATGTCATGGGAAATAGTGCAAAATGCTTTATTCATTAGATCCTATTAGAACCCATGCTTTATTTAAGCATAGATGTCTCAAAAGGGTTTACAGTAACTGTTTCTGAAAAATAACCCTTCCCTTCCATCAAAATCACTAAGAATTGAGAAATGTAAATAAAAGCTTCTGCTCTCTCCGAGGGGAGTATAATCACATGTATTTAACCACCCTCCAAAGTTTCCTGAAATAGTGTAAAAAAGAGAAAGTACTCTGCACTAATACAGCAAACCAATTTAAGGAATTTGATGCTATTAGACATTTTTCAATAGTATCAGCTATGGTAGTTACAGCTATATACCAAATTCAACAGAACTGTAGTTGATGAAGAACCAAAGAGAAAGAGCAGAGGAAAGCCTCTAAATGATTCTACAATTCTATCTCTAATTCACACAGGTTTTGCTTCTCTAATATCAGTATATGCTGCAGGTGGGTCTGTTGATCACATTTTTGGCAGCTCCACTGAGGATCACTGGAAGTTACACAGCCTGGTCATACCCATCGAATAGCAATGGGTAGCACAAAGCCTAAAACTACCACTGTATTTCTTTTGCATGAACCACAGAAGCCTGGAAGACCTGTCACTCAGAGTTGCATTTGGCACTGGTAGAAAACTGGAAAAAATGTTACTCGTGCTTCATTAAGAACATCCTGTCTGGGTTTCCTGCTGGCTTTTTGCAACCTGTCTCCAGGACTAGGCAAATCCAAAGGCAGCTCATCAACAGAACTTGTGCTCTTACTTTCCCTTTTATTCACTTAAAAAGCAAACATTTTCCTGAAAGCCCTTCCTGACCATTTTATTAAGGTGTCTTTTTTGTTGGGTTTTTTTTTGTTTTTTTTTTTTTTTAATCTTTGTAATTCTTACATTGATGTTAAACACTGGATTATGATTTGTTGACCCTTATTCTCAGGGATCTGTATCATAAGGAGTCTTCCACAAAGAGATTTGTGTTCCTTCCACCATTTTATTGCCAGTCATGAATGTGTATGTAAGTGCCACTATATACATCAGTTCTATTGGTGACATGTTTTGTTTCTTCCTCCATTCTTCACATACTACAATGAAGTAGTAAGAGACCTCTCGAGTTCCACATTTCTCCAATCTTTTCCTTTGTTTTTCTCCATATCTCAACTCAAGGCTGCATGCAGTTCCTTATTTCCCATGTTTGCTTGTTGACCTCCTCACTCTATTCTTCTTTCTCGTAGAGAGAGGATATTTTAACTGTCAACATGTTAACTCATACTGGCAGGAGGCAACTTGCAGAAATAGACAGATAGAGAAACAGATATTGTCATAATAGAGATCATTAATGGGCACCTTCAACCAGTTATTATTTCACCTACAGACAAAATTCTCAAACCCATGGTTCTGCTACAGAGATGAGAGAGACTGTATTTTTTCCATTTTACTCCATGCTACTGTGATTTCTCTGACATAAGTAGATTGCTATCAAATAATAGCATAAGGACTTTTAAATTTGATTTTTTCTTAATTTTGCTATTAATCACACTTCTGATACAAGTTTCTACAGACAGAAGAACATACCACAGTCTCTTGAAAGTATACATGACTACACTGGAGACTATAAGACAGGTGTCCCAGCAGAGTTCCTCCTAGTGGAGAGGAAATATGTGCTTCCAGTTGTCCTGCCAGCTCAGCTGTATCATCTTCCTGAAAGAGTACAAACAGTTAAAGCAACAGAAGTGCTCTGCATTCAGTAAAGCTGCACTGACATCAGGAGTTTTTAAGGCATAGTTGCATTAAGTAGAGCATATGCTTTCTTTCCCCACAGCTTTGCCGTCTTGGTAGAACTTAACAATAGAGATCAGTTGTACTGGAGGTGGTAGACAAGGACCAACACTCCCTGCTATAGCTATAGCTTGTCCACACATCACTAGTAGCAGCTCTTCTAGCAAAGGCAACAGAAGCATAATTCTGTCCTACTCACTGCTAAGCCTGCTGTTTTGGTTCAGACTCACAATTGTCTATGGCTTAAGTTTAGACACTAAAAAGACAACTTGAAATGGCTCAGGCACAACCTTTTGCCCCTTCTGTGATGCAGGTAATAATTTTCAGAAGTGAGGCAAGCCAGACAATGGGGAACAATAACATCTCTAACTCTTACAGCAAGATTTACTGGAGCATGTTCTATATTTCTGGCAGCCTCAGTCAGAACAGGTAAACTCAAAATATCTGTACCATGATATTCTGAAACATCTAAATATGCAGGGCTGCTGATACGATGCTTCGTCTTTTCGCTCACCTCATTAATAGGCATGAAAGGGTGTCTTCACATTTCACAAAGGGGTCTTCAGAGATTTCAGAAATGAGCTTAGAAATACAGTACTTGGGAAAATACAGTTTATGTATCAGCTGAAATAAAAATTGTTAATATTAATCACTGCCATGACTCCTATATATTGCAAACCAATCATGTTTCACCTCAGATACGATTTTAAAAGGTTGTTATAGGCCTCCCTATCTCTATTTGGAATAAATTTCACAGTAAATATATAGAACACACACACATCCATGCAATTATATATGTATAGACAGGAATTTCAGTTCCATAAAGCTTACAGTGGAATAAAGAATTAAGATACCATACAATAATGATTTATGACAAATCTAAAGAAAAGCACATAAGCATATGCAATCATGAACCATCTACCTCTTGGACTAGCCCAGGAACTAGTTTCCCAATTAAAGAACAGAATCATTCATTAAGAGAGGGAAGAAAAGCAATTGTTGACAGTCAACAGGGAAATCAAATTAGATCAACTCATTATTTAAATGTTTTGATTTAAAAGCCGAGCTGTTAATGAGCTACCAAGAGCTATAATTATCTGTGTGTCCAATTTCAGCAACTAAATGAAAATCCTGCAATACATTAGAAGGCAAAAAAAACAACCCCCAAAACATGCAAAAACTTTAAAAATGAGAATATTGGCATTTACTCAGCTGTTGGAGGGTTGGCTTTTTTGGGTTAGAAGGATTGTTTTGTTGTTTTGCTATTGTTGATTTACCAGCTGTACAACAAAAAAGGATTTTCAGAAGTTAAGAAGCAGTTCCCCAGAAAGAAGATACTAGGGTCAGGCCTGCTATGTCTAGCCATATATGATGGTGATGGCAATTTTGTTCAGCTTTTTAGGGAGCTAGCGGGAAAGTTCCTTGCATAGCTCACATGTAGATTGAATAGAATGTCAGAGAGAACCAGGGACAATTTCAAGATTACAAGGGTGCACTGTGTCCCAAAAGGGATATCTAGTTACTAGCTCAAATATCTTGCTGCGTGCAAGGATGAGGAGTAAAATGTATCTCTGACAGAGATGTAGTAGTGATATTCTCATTAAGCTCCCTGTACGTGTAATTTCATTGTCCCTTATTGTAAGCAACCAAAATGCTACAATCTAATTGTCAGAAAGACAGGATATTGTGAGCTAATTGCAAATAGTGTAGCTGGAGATCTAACTAGTAAAAGAGCAAATAATTGAACTAGAGCAAATAAAAAAGAAGCCCAAGAGATTAAATTAACAGTTTCAAAGGTATATCTCATCATAGTACTGGTAATAGCGAATATGCCTATGTCATTATAATGCTGTAAATTTAGATGCTTGTGACACCAATTATTAGGTGCTGATATTACTACATTGTTGCATTCTCTGCAGCAATACTAGTGCTGTGCCTTGCTCTGCACAGTCCAGTGCATTTGAACTTAGTCTTTCTCATCTCCAGTTTACTTTGTCATGCTCTGGCACCCATAACCTGTGTCCAAAACAGCAGCACTATTACTGGTACTTGCTTTGCCTCTCTGCTGGGGAGGGGAAAATATTGGAAGCAGAATGCATTTTAGCCCCACGTGGCCTGTGGGGCTTCCTCTCAGGAAAATGCCAGAACAGAGCTCCTGTGGATCTCAGAAGAGTAACAGACAGAGAAGGTTGTCTGAACATAGCAGCACTTGAAATCACAATTAAGTCCAAGCATGCTCAGTGTTGGTTTTGCAATAGCCTCTTGCAGGGAACAGTGTTTGACTCAAGCAGAAACTCTGCCCCCTTAACCATTGCAAGACTGGTATTATATGGGCAGAAAAAGAGACTCTTGCCCTCAACAGCAGTATTATGAAATCCCTCAGATGCCTTGTCAAAAAGGTTTAATAGCATTGCAGTACAGGTGATACTGTAATAATTTACTTTTTTTGTTAGCAGTAACTCAAAAGACTCAAAGGATCTGAACTCTCACCCGAGGGAACCATATCCCAAAGCTAACAGACTAATATACCATTAAATCTTTTGGCCTTTTCTCCAGCGAACCTTTCTCCTTAGGGATGAATTGTTTGATACAGCCATTCAAAAGTATATTCTGTAAGATTAGGTAGGAAGAAAGAATTTCACACAAAAAGTTTGCTTAAAGTAACTAGACCTACATTGCCTATAAACCAAATTGTTAGACAGCATGACTGTAGATCATCTACAGAGCTGTAGTGACATTTTAACAAAGATATAGACACAACTTCTTTTACTACCGTTTTGCAGCAAGAGGAATACAGATGAAGGCAAAAGAACAGACTCAAACACACCCCACAACTAGTCAGCCAGATTGTTAAATCTCAGCATATTAGGAAAGACTGTTGAAGAGCTGAGTTGTTCTCAAGGAAAATAACTTATAAAGCATTCATTCATTATGAGCCTGTCCACTCACTGCTCTTGAAGTTAAACCATCTGGCTGGGATGATTTTTTTTCCTAAAGTTGAAAGAAATTTCCCTTATACACTTTGGTTATTAAATAGTCATTTATTACCAGGCCATTCTCGGTCTGTCACAATTATTATCAAATTCTCATCTGAGACATATAATTGTATTGTGTCTTAGTGCAAGACAATGTGGGACCCATGCTGAAGAAAATGGCTTTCCTCTCTCTTAAATTATTAGGCTTATGATAATAAAATTCTATCAAATGCATTACTATGGTAGTGAAAATGTTGTTTCATCAAGTAATAAACATTGTGTTGTATTTATGAAAATGAAAGTTTTCTCTCTGCTCTTTCTAATTGGGCAAAGAACTTTTCTTATGGCTTCTAATATAAAAAGTGCAGAGTCCTTTACTGGATTCTGTATTCAGGCAAAATTCATAGGAAAGTAAATACTCAGATCTTGATCCTGCTGAAAAACTAGGAGCTCTATTATTGACTTTAATACAATCAACAGAGTCTGGGATTCTTATGCTTGCTCTGAACTCTTTATGCCAGGTAAAAGGGCCAATGTTCAGCAAAAGACCTAAAATACAGTAAAGTACAAGCATTGCCAAAAAGAACATCATAACCATCCTTCTGCAAATTCTATACACACACCCAAAAGAAATATCCTAACACAGGATATTTCTTAGTCTTCCCTTGTGGCGCAGTCCTGCTCCCTTGGAATTACTTCTATTTCTTGCAAATTCTTTGCATGCTTTAGATCTTGTGGCACTGTTGGGAATGTCTCACTACAGACTCCCACTGGACATATGAGTGGATAGTCCCATGAGTAGTGTCAGAGTCTCCCCAGTCCCTGAAACAGATTTTGCTTGCTAATGGGAGGGATTACAGATAGCAAAGCTTTTCTTAAGTTACAGATTCCAGACAGGTCTTTTCAGAAAACTTCACGCTCGTTCAAATTGCATTTTTCATCAGCAAATTTAACATTGACAAGAGCATGATAAATAGAGGTGGTCAGACAGGAAAAAATGCTGTTTCACTGAAGCTGAAACATTCTGGCACATCAGTTTTGATAAAGTTTTTTGTCAGAAGGAAGCAGAAAAGAAAAGATTAATCATTGAATTCTTAAGCACGGGTGCAATAACCTGGTTTGAGGAGTCCTACAGAGATCTAGCACCGTGTTCCCTTTATGACTGATTAACAGTCACTGGAATGAGAAAGTCTGCTCAATAGGAAATGAACTACTGCATCAGATTCCTCTATACACTATTGTAAGTGGAAAACTATGCCCCAGGAAGTCTTCTTTGACAAAGGCTTTCTTTATACTTTTTTTTTTTTTGAGTTATTGTTTTTTATTAACTTTGTATGAAACCTGACACAATTGGTCCCCCATCCCATCTGAAGTCCTGAAACACTTCTATGTGTGAACGTTTAATAATAGCACTTCACCCATAAGGTCAGTTTAGTTCTCAGTTATTTGTGAAACTATGGTAAATATCTCTAGCACACCAGCCGAGCAACTGAACCACTGGCTGGCTTCATCCATTTTCCTCAGAGTTCAAAAGGGCGTGATTTCTTCTGAAAATCAGAAATTGCCAACACTGTTTCCAAACCACAGACTTTTTTTTTTTTTTTAATGTATGTAGCCTTCAGCATAAAATCACCAAAAAGCAGTGAGAACTTAAAGCTCATGCTGTTTCTTAAAAGATGTTACTAGAATTGGGGCTCACACCATCTGCCTTGAGCTGCCTAAAAATTAGGCATCTTGTCATTGTTCTAGTCTTCCCTAATGTCAATGAAAGAAGTTTGTTACATCCAAAAGATAATTTCACCCATTCTAAGACAACGATGATACACCCAATCTTTTTTATTCACCATACTTATCTCTGTTCCTGTCACCTGTATTGGAAGCCTGAACAATTAATGTAAACTATATAGTGAACTTTTATACACCTGAAAATTGATACGAGGAACTCTATTGTCTCATTCAGATTGTACTGTCTAATTTTAAAGGATTTTTTTTCATTGGATGTTATTCTGATTTCTAGTTGCTTATTACTAACTTGCTCACTGCAAATGTACCTACATGAATGCAGCAGTTCAAACTGTGACTGCTTCTGAATCAAAGATTTTGATAATTCCTGTTTACTAGACTTTGGTTCACTTTAGGGATAGCTTAAGACAGAAAGTGTTTGAGGAGTGCTTTTAATGTCACTTAATGGAACCACTCTAGAACTAGTTTGAAGCTTGAAAAAATAAAATCAAACACAGAAAGCATTTGAAATGTGTATAGCATGCATGTCAGATCCTCAGCACCAGATTTTGCACTCTATAGTAGAGAGCTACAGTGTGGACATCAGTTTCTCAACATCAGCATTTGTGCTACAAATCCACTTCTGCTTGTCCAAATTGTTTTCTACAGTAGTCAGAGACTTTCAGGTCACAAAAGCTCTTCTCATTTCCCGATCGTGTTTGTGCCTTGCTTGCATCCTGGTACTTATAAAGAAGAAATCTTAGCACATGTTAAAAGGATGATATAATGTTATCTGGGCTGGTCACAGAATATGTGCAGTATCCCCCAATCAACCAAAAACTCAGCTGATGTAGCACACATCTACTGTTCAGTTTGGATACAGACATAGTCATTTGTGGGCTCACTTTTTCACACCATCACTTCTGCAAATAAGTGATACAAAACATACATTACAAAACCATGTCTTCGATTTACAGAAACAAAAATAGATGGATTAATATGAAGTACTCACATATGAAAAGGGATTTCCATACGGTTGTTCATAGAAAATGCATGCAAATTTTAAACCTCATTTCAATGTATGGTCACGTCCATAGCATGTATTTCCCACTTGTCTCATTTCAGTTTCTGGTATACTTTGATGCTCTTCCTCACAGAGTGTCTGAATCAGTGAGATGATGAGCACCACCTGACAAAGCAGTCACAGCTACTGCTGATTCCTCTAAGAACGGCTGTGGCTCAGCCACTTGGAGGAGAAAGCTCACACGCTGTATAGCCCAAGTGCACCGTGCCAAGTTTCAACTGTGTACCTTTCTAATGCCTCACACTGAGAGGAAACTGCCTGCAAAGTTAACTCAGACTGAACACAAATATTAGAAGTGATATTGCTAAATTACCTTCCAACACCAGTTGTGTCTCTAAGTCTAGTCTCAGGCCATGGCACCAAAAAGTAGTATTTCTTGGATTATAATTTATAATCTGTACACTTTTTCCAATAACCATTATTCCAATCACAATTAAGTTTTTCCCACTTCTACTTTTAAATTGGAGTGGGAAAACAGGGAAGCTTCTATACACTTTACTGAATATAATGAGGAGAATTCAAACTTTTAAAATGTGACCTGTTAAAACACTTTTTATGTTTAAAACATACACAGATTGCCCGTTTTCCCATCAATCAAATACAACACAGTAGACTTTGTGTATGAATGATATGATGAAATTATTAAGCAGCTCTGATTCACATTTTTTATCAAGGAAAAAAAGAAGTAAACCAGAACTGCTTTAAAGTATTCTACCTCATCCGTTATTTTACAGGTTAAATGTTTATTACATTTACAAATGATTTACTGCAGAATTTTTCCCTAAGGTGTTTGGAAATTTGATGTCACTATGGAAGATTAATGTGTGTTTAAGCAAACTGGAGTAGCCTAATTTAATTACTTAGGACAATTCTTAAATAATGCTTTACTGACTGCTCAGCAATTAGATGCATTGCCTTAAGAAAGATAAACTAACATGTGGCTTTGTGAATCTCATTTGACAAGAAGACATTTATTTTCATTCCCTTGTCACTGGCCTTTAAAAGCTTCAGGTGTACAGTGCAGTCAGTTTGAGCAAGATTTGGGGGGGGGTGAGGGGTGAAACACAGGTGTATATCTGATGCGAAGAATTACTGAAATGAGAGCACAGAATGTTGAGACTCTGGGGGGGCTGGCAGAAATGATAGTGAATTGATTTGCATGTGGCCAGACACTGAAATCCCATCAGAGTACTGTGGGGACCAGCAGCTCTCTGGAGCCATGAGCATCAGGGGTTCCACCAGGTGGGTGATGGCAGGGCCTGGCAGCCAGGGCCCGTCCCACTGCCCCAGCCAGGAGCAGGGCAGCTGGGGGCACTGGGGCAGCCCCAGCCCCGGGCATCGGGCACCTCCACGGGGACAGGGACGGGCCGAGGCCAGGACGGGATGTGGGCCTGCAGGACAGTCCAGCTTGGGGGTCCCATGGTCGGGCAGGGCAGGGCTGTGGGGAGCTGGAGATCTGTGGCATTGCTGGGGCAGGGACTGATGGCCCTGGAGGGGCTGACATGGCGTGCTGGGACCTGGGCCAGGGCAGGGTGGGAACTGTGGGCAATGGGCAGGGACAGTCAGGGTTGGTGGTAGCCTCAGGACCAAGACACAGAATTTGGAGACAAACTAATAATACGGTGAAAAACCTATTGATCTTAATATGATGACAGCTAAAACTAATTATCAATATTTTTCAACTTAGTTCTAATATGGAACAAAATTGTAGATGTGGCCATAAACACTTTGTAGAAACACCAAAACCACTGGTACTGTTTTGTTATTCTGCCAAACAAGGGTTCCTCTGGTAGTAACCAGAAGACAAAACACAACCTCCGTTCCTGACACTGACTATATTCTTTTTGAATTGTCCCAGCTATTGTGGCTGTAGGGACCGAGCTAAATATATTCCAGTAGTATCGTCTTGAGCAATCACCCTCTGCTTACTTGCCTGCTTACTAACCCACAGAAAAATCCTTGGGTACTGTGGCCAGTGTTTAGCCTATACATTGCATCTGCTTCCTTTGCTACGTAACACAGTCTTGGCTTCACCTGTAAATTTCAGATGCAAAAAGTAAAATTTTTCTGATCTAACTTCCCACACGTACAATGTAGATGGCAATGGTCAACCTACCTGCTCCTTTATAGACAGTAGAAAGAAAATGATGTGTTACATATTCATTAAACTATTCTGATCATTAAGTAGTCTGTTTTGGGCCAAAATCTGCACCATAAAAAGGACCAAATAAATACTTCATTAAAATAACATTTTTCCACTGCAAATGACATTTTGCTGCATTTTGCTCAAGGTGCTGAATTACTGCTTTATCGCCTACTCAAAGAGCACAAATTGTTGGATCTATACATCCATCAATGAATCTATATCAATACAATGCTGCTAATAGTTTTCTCTGTGTGCACAGTTTCAACATACTTTCCAATGAAAAATAAAATCAAGCTCCATTTAGTATTTCCATTAGATTTTGTTTGCCACATCTGTTTACTTATATCTGGAAATTTTACATCTTTTATGCTCAAATGTTTTTCAAGTGATGTGTAGAGAACATTCTGTTCCACCTGAATCCAATTGTGAATGTATTATTGATTTCAGTTGCACAAAACCTTGCCTATTGTTTATTCAGGACGCACTTTTTTCTTTTTTCAACAGGACATAATATGCAATCTAGAGGAGGTGTAGCATTCTGTTGTGATTTAATCAAAAGTTGAGGAGTTTGTCAAATCCACGTGGTGCAGACAATCTAAAGCCCTAAGTATTAGTATTAGCATCAAAGTATTAGAATACAAAGAATACCAAAGAATACCAAAGTGACTAGGAATGGAACCAATCACTTCCCAAGGCACCTGATATATTTTTCAGGCAAAAACAAGTTTAAGAGGATGAGAAAGTGATCTTAGCCAATTATTACTATCTTCTGGAACACAGAAACAACTGGAGAAGAGTTACAATATAGTATTAGCTGTTGTGATCTTTTTTCAAAAAAAAGCATACAGTAAAATCATGTAACTCAGGTGCATGTGAAAATCTGATTTGTGTATTGAGATTTTTTTGCTGGTTCCTTCTCCATTTCCACACCTAATTTATTGAAAATTTAATATACTGAGTGTATTAAAGCTCAGTCTCATCAGCTACTTTTTCAAGTATTCACCATCCAGAAAGACACAACTGTACTCCACTGTTCTGACATGCCAAAAAGTCCAGGTGAGCAAGAGAGGTAGTGATGAGCTGTTAACAGAAGATATTAAGTGAAAAATGCAGGGAGGTCATTGACTTTGCAAGAAATCAGAATATACCCAATTTTATCTATGTATTTTCAAGATACTCATCAGAACTCCCTTCTTTGGCAAACCCTTCTACTCCAGCCAAATTGTAGAAAGAGTGCTGTGAGAAGAAAAAAGCCCTGTTAGTACTTCTACCAGATATATATTCCATCAGCTTTCAATCTACAAATTCAAGGGGAATATACCAATGTACTTCCAAAGCAGTGTTAACTGCCGTAACTTCTAAAGAAAAATTAATATTCTGTGTCACTTTGTAAGGGTAAGGAAGGAGGGATTACAAAAACTACAGAAAAAATGCTCTGTAGTATGGATACACAAATGATATTAACTTAGGGCTGGGCAATTAAAAAAAAAAAAAAGGCTTGAGGATTCCCTTTGAATATTTTAACGTTTGTTTTTTTTTTTCTCTAGAAATACTGATGAAATTGTAAAAGATTCATTTCCTCCTGTAAGATTTCCAATGTATTTCTCTAAAAAATCTACCTTTTATTTCTGCCTTCTCTAGTTATAAGAAAAGACAAAAATTTCTCTTTTGTCTGATTTTCTTCCTCAACAGAAGTGTGGACTTTGTAATAAATGGGCAATGGACAATTATTATTGTTCCACAAGCATCTACAGGAATATTAACACTGAAGATGCATACTTGCAACATGAATCAGCAATTTCTTTAAAAGATATGGAGCCGCTTTTCATTCAAACAGTAGATATTTTTGTATATTCAGATAACTAACAGCTCCAGCCTGGGTCACTTTTATGCTGACAGTACTTGCTTTCAGTTAGGAACCGTGAGAAAAGCTCAGTCCCAAAGAGCTATGCATGAGAACAGTCTAATCTAATAAAAATAAGGGAATTGGGTATCTGAAGCAGCAGCGCACCCTTCATGATGCTGCAAGACAACAGTGGTTAAGTGCAGAAAAGAAATAAAAGATTTACTTGAGATTAACCAGCATTTCTTTGGCAAGGGGCAGATGACCAAGAAACACCTTGCAACTTTTGATGATTCAAAATTGACAGAGTGATGAAACAGATGTCAGTCAGACCTAAAAATATGGGGATCTTGTAGCGTGTTTTAGCATACTATGTTAGTTGCAAGGAACAAAAAGATATTCAAAGAGACTGAAGTTCTGTCAGAGCTGTACTTGCTGTGTGATTCTAAGTTCCTGGGTAGCTGGCACAAATTCTTAGAGAAATTTATTGGAGATCTTGAATTTGGCAGAAAATCATATCTATTTGTTCTGCTTCAAGAGGCTAAGAAACAGATTATGAAATGGTTGAGAGTGCCATTAATGGGGGTTAGAATGATGCATCCAGAGATGTAGACCAGAACACAATTTGTACCTATACGCTCCAGTACCCCAAGGGTGTATGAAAAAAAACACTTTAAAAACTAACGTGTCTATGCACTGTTTTTTAAGGATGTGTATTTCTCTGCAGCCATCCTGTCCTAAAAATAAATGCTATTTTGCGTTACTGCGCAGAGACTAAAAATGCAGGTACTGCATGGTACTCAACATTCTTAATATTGAACACTGGTTTGAAAGAGAACTGCAGACTTAAACCATGATTATATGGAAGGGGAAGATGAGTTAGCTTGAGTTCTGAGCAGGTTATTTCCAAACCGTGAAACACTTCTGTCCTAAGAACAAAGAACAGTACTTGCTCTCCATCACAGTCTTTACTGGTCGGTTTGCTCAGAAGTGTATTTTATCAGTGCAGTATTTTGTCACTAGTATGAAATAATCTGTGAACTTGTCTCTATTGTTATTTACATTTGTAATTAATAGTCAGGCTTAATGGTGGAGGTCTGCAATTGATTGGAAAGTCTGATTGGTGCTTGTGATGCTTTATTCAGAAAATTCTTTATTTAGAAAAAAATCCTGCCTCCTCCTTGTGAGACCTTTACAAAAGTCATGTTTGGTTACGTAGTGCTTGTCTGTCAGAAAGCCTAATATTGGTTTTTACTGTCTTATTTTTTTGTAGCATCTTCCCTCCACCTTTTCGTTGTTGCTTTTGTTAACGAGGTTTAAGTTGGCTATATCTAGCGATAACTTGACCTAGGAGTAGGACACATTCTTTATCAGGAAAGTATACAAAGATAGTTCTCCAAGTATATGTTGTAAAAAAATAGGAACAAAAATGAAAATGTTACAACATTTTGGAGGAACACATTCTTACTGAGCATTTTACATGAAGAGAAATACTTGTATCGTGGTAACTGTAGCCATTACTGCCCACCCAGAATCAAGCACGGACGAAGCCGACACTGGTTACCGTCAGACGCCACCTCTTCAGCATTGCTTTTATTATGTAGTATCGTGATCCAGCTGACTTTCAAACTCACAGGAGATTAAAAATTTCCTGTTTACATAACCATATTCAGGAGGGTAAGGAGGGGACAGGCTCAAAAAGAAGACCAGTACGTAACATCATCATCCGTTCAAGAAGATGGCAGACCTGCAGGGCACAGCTGGTGCCGGCTCGAAGAAGACATCTGTCTTAAACAGCCAGTGGAAGACACTGTCGAGTAAATGCCCCTGTGAGGCCTTGCAGCTGAGGTGGCTTTTCAGCCTATGAATTGAACGGAGAATAGAAAACAGATCTGAAACCGCGCCGGCAGCGGGTGCCCCGGGTTCCCGCCGGCTCCAACGGCCCCACCGCAGGGCACAGCTGAGCCCCTCAGCCACGGGCGGGCGCCGCGGGGAAAGCCTGTGTCAGAAAGGGCAAAACGCCGCCCGGCAGCCAGGGCTGAGGGAAACCGGGTGAGAAACAGCCCTGCCAGCCCCGAGGGGAGAGCGGGAGGAGGGCGGGAGGGGCTCCAGGCGCCCCCGCAGAGGTGCCCCGGCGGCCCCGGCAGGGAGAGGCCCCGGCGGGGCGGGTGGACGTGCCCTGATGGAAGCTGCAGCCCACGGAGAGCCCACGCTGGAGCAAGCTTATCCTTAGGGACTGCAGCCCCGGGGAAGGGCCCGGGCTGGAGCAGGACAGCAGCGAGAAGAGGCGGCAGCGGCAGAGAGGAGCTGCCGTGGGCTGACTCAGCCCCCTCTTCCCCACCCCCTGCGCCAGTTGGGGGGGAGGACGTTTGCAGGGGAAGACGTAGAGGAGTTGGGGGTGGAGAAGTGAAGTTGAGCCTGGGAAAAGAGGGAATTAGGGGAAGGTGTTTGAGTTTTTGTTTTTGTTTCTCACCATCCAACTCGATTTCAATTGGCAATACATTAATGTTTCCCCCAGCCGGGTCTGTTTTGTCAGTGATGGTAATTGGTAAGGGATCTCCCTGTCTTTATCTCTACCCATGACGTTTTCATCTTATTTCCTCCCCCATCCTTTGAGGAGGAGTAGTGAGAGAGCGGCTGGTTGGGTGTCTGGCAGCCAGCCAAGGCCAACTCACCACAGAAATTAAATCCAAGGAACCAAATTTAAATCAAATGCCAATGTAATTCTTAAACTCTGTACCAGGTTCAAAATCTGGCATGTAAAAGCTAGCTAATAGCATGTTATCTATTCAAAAAAGGCTTTGTCTTTTTGTTCCATAAAACTCAGGTCTAATTCCTCTGTAGCATTAAGCACTGTTTCAGATTGGATTCACAAATGCTCAGCATCTGTTTTGCAGGTAGTGGTAAATATATCCAGGTAATCCAGTATGACTCATAAGCATCAGATGTACCAGCATTTGATGGAAATGTTCAAATTCTGCAGTAGTAATCACAATATGACTGGTGTGAGAAGAAATTGTTAGCCTAAACCTTTCTTTCAAAAGGCATAACAAAGCAGGAGCCCAGCATGCTGTGCTGGAAGTACATTTAAACCTTTAGTGCAGACTTAAATAATTTTTTTAAACAGAATTATAGTTACTTTCATCTATTGTACAAGCATTAACAATTGTATTTCTACTCTGCATTGGGTGGCACTACGAGGAGCAGTGCAAATGTGTGTTTTATCTCAGTAGTATCTTACATTACCTCGGGTAATTCCTATGGTCTGGTTTGTTCTGCTGATTCAAAGCAGCATCAGGCACCCAGGTTTTACACAGCTCCAACATAAGGTTCTGAGAGAAGGCTCAGTATTGTTAGCAGCTGCAGTGAAGCCCACGCAGCAGTTCATTAATTTAAGTTGAGGTATAGCCAGGGGTTTCACAGACATACTTTGTTAGTTTAATGAACTGGGGTAAATATCTTAAATATCCTGGTGGGGCTTGGTATTCTCTTACTTCAGGTTTGTGCATATTTCTGCGGTAGTCTGATAGACTGAAGCCAATGCAAACAGTCAAACTTCCAGGGGCAAGCCCTTACTTTCTAAAAAAACCCTCTGATTAGTTGAGTTAAAGCATCTCATTACAAATGGTGTTCCTGGTGAAGATGGTCCTGGTGTGGTGTAATTCTATTTTGCAAGTTAAAGTGCCACTTATGTGCGTACTTTCAAAAGGTGATTGTTAGACCACAAATAATTTCTCCTGGAGAGCTCTCAATTTGCTGTTACGCTCTCTGAAGTGAATTTTTACATGCCCGTGTCATCTACCACCAGTGCCTTTGCATCCTATTAGTTCTCCTTTTTTTTCCTGACATGTTCCTTGTGCAGGTGATACACTGAGAAGCGGCCTTTTAAAACTCTAGTAAGGAGCAGTGCAGTGAAAGTATTTACCCGTGGTTACTTACTGCAGTCCGATTGGCAAGTATCTTGAGCAAGTGTCTAATACACTGCATGAATTTAGAGCTAAGACTGTCCAAGTAATGCTGTCCTGGGATATCGATGCTGTACTATTTCAAAAGTACTGTTCTGTTACTTTTCTTCTGAGCTAACATGCATTTTCACTGAGGTTTCTCTTTTCTACTCTATTGAGGAAACTTTTTTCACTGGTCATCAGTCAATTTATTAAACTGCCTCATATTCCACATGTCAAGCATCATAGTTAATAGCAGTGTTCATATTCCTGGCATGATTTTCTGCTGATAGCTTGCTTTTACAATGCCTTGACGGGTTTTCTAGATCTTCAGGAATAGCTGGATTTATTTTTTTTTAATCTCATTTCCTATAAAATGTTCTTTTACGTCACCAACTGGCATTAATTTATTATTTTTCCCCCAAAATTAAAGATTCTAAGGATTTCAGACTCACTATTAGTTTCAGATAGAAATTTAGATTTGTCATTGTTCCTAAACTGAACATAGTGTTTCCTCTTTTCCCATCTCCTGGCCTGTATCAGGAGTAGTGTGGTGAGCAGGACTCAGGAAGTGATCATGCCCCTGTACTCGGCACTGGTGAGACCCCACCTCGAGTACTGTGTTCAGTTTTGGGCCCCTCACTACAAGAAAGACATTGAGGTGCTGGAGCGTGTCCAGAGAAGGGCAACGAAGCTGGTGAGGGGTCTGGGGGACAAGTCTTATGAGGAGCAGCTGAGGGAACTGGGGCTGTTTAGCCTGGAGAAGAGGAGGCTGAGGGGAGACCTTATCACTCTCTACAACTACCTGAAAGGAGGTTGTAGAGAGATGGGGGCTGACCTCTTCTCCCTAGTGACAAGTGATAGGATGAGAGGAAACGGGTTCAAGTTAAGCCAGGGGAGGTTTAGGTTGGATATTAGGAAAAAATTTTTCACTGTAAGGGTTATTCAACATTGGAACAGGCTGCCCAGGGAGGTGGTGGATTTGCCATCCCTGGAGGTGTTTAAAAAAAGGGTAGACGTGGTACTTGGGGATATGGTTTAGAAGTGGTTTTTGTCAGGTTAGGTTAATGGTTGGACTTGATGATCTTAAAGGTCCCTTCCAACCTCAACAATTCTATGATTCTACGAAGGTAGTATTGTTTCAATACCATGAGTAGGAGTTATCTTGTTTATTCACACTACAGCACCAATTTCTGTCTTAATAGTTCTCCTGGGCTCATATCTGCTGGTTAGTGGTCTGTTTGTTACTTATAAAGCCAAAATGAAAGCTGTGTTGTTAAATTCACCCTTTAAAGCGTTTTTGAGGTTCTGGCACTGTAAGTCTTTTTCTCTGGTGGAGGAAGGAGGGAGGAGAAGGTACAGAGCATGCCTCCAGACTTGTAAATCGTTGCTTTTAGTACACCTCTCTAACTGTTCTAAAATTTGGGGGGCAAATGAATATTGTTGTTGTTTTACCCTATCATTAAATTGTTTTCTGGTGGTACTTTTCTGTGTGTCTTTCAGATGTGATCTCTTTAAATTCCTGTCCTTTAAAAGCACTTTCTCAATATCAGCAGTAACTGATTATCCTACGTCATTTGCCTCAGTGGGTTTCAGGTTTCTGCCATTATTTTTTTTTTTTTTTCTTTTTTGTGAACAGCTTATTCCTCAGAAAAAGTATACCTCAAATGCCTTGAATGGTAAAACCATACTTTTTCCTTCTGCTTAAATCAGCTTGCCACTTACATCCTAATCTTTTGTCACTGTGTATATTAGAAAATGAGTGGCTTTGTAGGCTGCAGGTCATTTATCTAGCTCAGGTCCTGCAAAGTTTCAGCCCCATTAGCTGCTTCTGCCTATTCAAGGTTTCTCAGATTTGCACATTGATTTCAAAGTGCATGAAGTCATCTTTCCTTTTTTAAATTCTGACCCCATAGTTTGAGTTCACTTAAGCTGCTAGAAGAACTGAATATCCTGTTATTAATGATTTTAAAACATATTCTCAGCAGCTCAACTGCAAGAGCAAGAAGAATTCTTCAGTCACTTCTTTTTATCTTGAAAAAAAAGAGGGCACAATAAAACAGTGGAAAAAAAAATGCAGTTGGTGCTGTGGAGTTTTACAGACAAAACAGCATACCTATATAAGGCACACGATGTATTTAATATTTTGCTAATCAGCTTGGACCAACTCTTCAACTAATACCCATCACCATTACACTGCTGAAGTCCATTTACGATGTCAACTAACATCAGCTGCAGGTCTAGCCACTTGATAAGGTAATATAGTTTATTTTTCTGGCTAAAAAAGACCTTTTTAAAGGCTGTTTTTGTCTAAACAATTTTATATGGCCAAATCTTCTGAAACTCTAATGGCTTTAATGCAGTTATTACTTTCTTTATTACAAAGTATAAGCACATTTGTATTTAAAGTTTACAATAGTTTGGACTGTAAAACCAAGAATAATGGAATATTCTCACAAAACTTAGTTTGGATTAAGTAGTTTGCTCAATCAGAAGAAATTCTGAAAGACAGCCACAATTATTTTTTTTTCTACAGGGTATATTAATTAGAGTGTTCACAACTGCTTAATCAGTTGGGTATAACTTTACCTATTCCAGTGTAGTACAGAATGATCTTACATGGTTTTATTTATTATTATTGTAATTCAATCAAATAATGAAACACTAAAATGCACATAAGGAAATATCCAATATACACATTTTTTATAGTGTTAAAAACCCCACATATATATGGTCTGCTCTAAGAGTTGCAGTCATGTATAAAGGAAACCAAGTTAGAATTTTAGGGTTAGAATTTGTTTACAGTCAACTCCATCTCATTCCACCTGTATCGACAATGATGGGATATTGGTATCTTTCCCAGGGTGGGGCATTCCAGGGCAAATCCTCTCTGACATCCTTTACTGGTTTAGAGGGAAGACTCAGTCCTACTTTAAATACAATGAAAGGTCTACAGTTCTATGACTACATGACTTTGCATTCTGGCAAGGTTCTGGGGGAGAGATTTGGTCCTTGAGGCACGTTGGTAGAGCCTGTAGGCTAAAACTGAACACAAGTAAGTATCATTATAATGGTTCTTTTTTAATGATGTCACTATTTCATTTCACTGCTTTTCTTATTTTATTTCAAATTTTGTATTTCTCTGTCGAATTGTTGTTTAAATAAAACCATATATAATCCAAAACCCTATGAATTGCAGCTATACTTGAATCTAACCACTAGATACAAACCAAATTCTGTCTTCTTTTCTCTCAGTTCCTACATTTCTTTGCTCCCTCTCATCAAAGGATTGCCTCTAGTTTGGATGTGGCCAAAGTCTAATAAGAATCAGACACAGGAGAAATGCAGGATGGCAACCTGCGATTAGGCTATGTACTTAGTAGTGCCTGACTGCAAGTTGTCTTTCTGGACATCTTTACTATTTCCACAAAAGTACTGGCATGAGAAGTTCTTCAGAGTGTTCAGTTTAGCGTTTGATTACTCAAAGTATCAGATATTCTTCCTCCCCAGAAATAGCCTGTTATCCCTTTCACTTTATCTCGCTCACAGCACACTAAAAAACCCCTCAGGTAAAGCCTCAAACTAGCTTTCTGAACAGCACCGAGTTCTAATAGAGTTCTTACCTGGCCATCACTCTGTTTTCAGCCAGTCATCTTCAACTGACAAGCTCCTAAATTTCCTTTCTAAGCATCCAGGAATAGCTAACTGAGGGGCTCCCCTCCTGTCTCCTTCTCTGTTTGCCCCTAACTAAAGATCTGATTCCTCGTGCTGAATAGTTCCTCATACTTTGCACTGTCCGCTAATTATCTTTTGATTGACTCCCAGCTCTGCCAGCCACTGTCTCCATTCACTCTTTCAGAACTTAACTTCAGCTCATATCAAACTCTTCCTCATTAATGACTGTCGCTGTCTCACTGCAGATAGCTTCCTAAAGCTCTTGACTTCTCAGACTAGATCACGTGTACTTGTCTCAAATGAATTTAATTCCCATTTGAGATCTTGCCAAGAGGATATGGCACATTTCTGTGAGTTACTGTGGCCATGAGCCATTATTTCAAATGCAAACAGTCATTTGCTTTACTATAGCCTTTAATTAGTATGCAATTAACCTGGATCTGTCATCACTACATAGCTATTATTATTAATTATTCTATGCTAGCCAGGGCAGCTGGGTTTCTCTTACGTTTCCTCAAATAGCGCTAACAGTATACTTCTGAGCACTTCAAAAAGCCAGACTGTGCCCAGATTGTTAATGTTCTCTGACCTTTGGGGAAACCTAATTAGAATAGTTGGAGAATTTTAAATGGAAAGAGAGGGTAGCAATTTATAATTAAGCATAAACATTTGGCTCCAGAAAGAATTTAAAGGAAGTTATAGACTTCCGTGACAGTTTACCATGCACTTAGCCAAAATGTTTCATACATTGAAGAGAAACCTGTTAGAATATAATATGTAATAAAGAAAATGGGAATCACAACCATGAAAAGGCATCCTAACAGCAGATTCTGTACCAATGATCACCTGCTCTTTGCCCCTTTACACATGAGGTGCTTTGGTTTCAGAGGCAAAGTGTTCAGAAGCAAGAGGGAACCAAAAATGCTTTGGTTCCCTCTAGAATCCATATCTTGTCTGGGGGAAGGAGGAGATAGGAAAGTTGTTATTTGGCTCCTTATTTAAACGATCTCCGTAAGATCTAAGCAGGATATAATTACACAGAATACCAAATCTGTATCTCGATCCAGATGTAGACCTTTACTCTGAAATTATCATTACAGAAAGTACAAACACTATGTCTACTTCTTAGATATGTTTAATAGGAAATAATGACTCATTCCCTATTCAGAATAATTTCCTTACACAGTATGTAATTACACAACAGGAGAATAGCAGAAATATGGAACTGAGAGTTGAAAGAGCTGGGGGAGGAGGGGGCGCAGACTGTTCTAATGCTGTCCCTATCATGCTTATCCACAGGGAAGGATCTGTAGCTCAGACCTTTGGCTTTGAGTTTAAGAGCTTCTAGTCAGAAAAAGCAAGTTGAGACTGTGCGAATATGGAACACTGTGAACGCAGCAGTGTGCAGCGATACCTTGACGTAGCTTTAGCTGTTAGCTCCTGAGCTGAAAGCATTACAGCCATATTAGGCTCACCCTCTACCCACACTTGCTAGTCCTCCTCAGGGGCAGGTGCAATTAACCCAGATTTAACCTCATTCCTTAGAGTACTACCTCCGCGCTGCACCACGTTGTGGATTTGTGCCCTCTCTCCAGTAGCCAGCTCATCTACCAGCATTGCCTGAGTGAGGAGACATGCTTAGCTGTCATTAGTTACCATTTCCTGCACACCGTTCATTTTTTCACTCATTGGTCATGTCAGTTGACGGAGGTCCCTTCATTAGTAATGTTTCTTCTCCTTTGTGTAGTCTCCAGCATAGGGCTAAGAACAACGAAAGAAGAAAACCAGCGCGAGTTCAGCAATGTGACAGTGGCTCCCCTCCCCACACTTCGAAGCACGTATTCATCAGGCTTTTCTACTAAATAGGACAGTAAGTGAGAAAAGCAGGTCTTCCAAGTGAACTAGGACTGGACTGGTTTTAAACCAAACATCTCAGTTCATCGATGTATAATGATACTCAAGTTTTAATGAAACAAAACCCATGAGAAGCAGTGACTAAGCTTCAGAACAGCTATTGCCACTGTAGCAGCATTGAGGCTATGCAGATGGGATATGTATCTAACCTCTTAATTACACCTAGAAGCAATTGTTTAGACATTCAGTTGTTTTATTAAAAAATTTCAGGGACTAAATTAGCTTGTATTATAATAATAATAATAACGCTTGTTGTATTATAATTTTTAGCTTGAAGATGTAGACTTCTATTTTTTTAATAAATAGCAGGAAATGAAGCAAGAGTCAGTATGTTAGGAAAATGTTCTGTACTGAAGATGGGTATTCCTGGAAAGCAGTGTCAATTCATGCTATTCTGTTGGCCGAGGAGACGAGCTTAAGATGAGCCTCTGTACTCTGTACTCACACAGTGCTGTGAGCATATGTTTCATTCTACCATTTTTATCAACATGAGGACATAGGAAAGGGAGAAAAATAATAACAAACAGTTCATGCAGTGCCGTCTTAAACTATGAGAACTGCGTGCTGAGTAAATGCAAGTTAAAGCCCTAAGATATATTCATTGGCAAGCTCAGAAACCCAGGTATTTTGCATGGAAGAAATGTGCAAAAAACCTGACACGTTTTGATAACCTGTATGTATCCTGGTCTCTTCTTTGTTCACATTGTTGTACTGGTCTATTTTCTACAGAATTACCACTGCTTTTCAAATAAGTTCATGAGGTATGTTTGGAAAAAAGAAGCTGGTTGACACGTTTTTTTTGCCTTTTTTCTGCATAACTATGCTATGAGAAGTATTTTTTAATTACTTTTTTTTTCTGAGCCACTTCTTTTCATTTGTCTTAATATTTAAACAAAGCTTTCATTCAAAATGTGGAAAAAGAATGAGGAAGAGGTTCAAGAATGTGTAAAAGTCAGTCTTTTAGTGTGAATCTGCAGTAAAAAAAATATTTTGAGGTTTCCACAAAAGTGTATTTTTTTTACTTCTGGAAATACCTTTCTCCCAGAATCTGTGTAGCTTTTTCCAATTATATTCCAAGGTTATGTTCAGCCTTCAAGATCTGATTTCACATTTTTATGGACATGTTTCTGATAGCAAATCCCTGAAGAAAAGCACTGGCATTTCATGTCAGTGTTGAAATTAGAAGATGGTGTTATTTTGCTTTTGTGGTTTCTGATAAACCTAGCAACAAAGCATTTATCTCCATCTAAATCTCTAGTGTTGTAGACTCCTCAGAGACAGAACCATAACCCAGGAGATTCACTTTTTGCAGAAAAAAAAGATAATAAAATACAAACAAAAAACTATAATTCAGCTTTGACAGGTAATAAATATCACACTGTATGATCTTAGGAAGGAGCCTTGCAAATCTGTTTACCTGCTAAGTCACTTTTTTCTTCTCTGAAAGGGGATTTCCTTCCTGATTTGTCTGATGACCTAATATTCGTTAATGACTTAATGGTCAGAAACCAGATCATTCTCCTTTCATAAAAAAACGCTGAAGAGAGTGTGGGAGAGGAGACATCCAGAAAAAAACTGCACTTTCATGTACAAAATCATTTGCTTGTTCTGGAGCATAAAATGTGCTCTTACCTGTAAAGGTGGCCATGGATTCACCTTCAAAAAGCCCAGTATGGCAATAGACTTGAGCTGCCTCTCGGGATGTATTTCTTGTTTTGATTTTACCAGCTCTGCCCTTAAGTGTTCTTAGCAGTGTAGTTCCATGCAAAATTTGCTGTCAAGTCTGTAAACCGGCAATGTTTTTACCTTAAATGTCACCAGTCTTCAACCCATTCCACTGTTGTCCCTTTTAAAGTATGGATTCCAGACCCAGGAATCACTTTATAATCTCTTCTCTTCCTTTACAACACCTTTTTGACAAACAGGGGTGAAAGGGTAAGTGACTCTCATCGAGTCAGCCCACATTAGCAAGGAAGTTTCTGTGGCCTCCTGCCCCATAGCTGTGCTACCACCCCTTGGAAAAGGATTCACTTTCTTAGAATTCCTGTCTTTGAAAAAGCTGATTGTACTTGTTATTTATTTGTTGAAGAGGTGCTTTATTTTCAGTTGTGTAGTCAAAATGTTAGCTAACAGCACCTAACTACACAGACATACAAGAGCTGGTATAAATCTAGAATAACTGTACATACTTAGTCATTCATTGCTGTATTTCTGATTTATTCATAATTTGAATGAAGTTTCATCTCTAACCACAACACGAAAAGGATTAAATTCTCAGCCTGATACTGATAACGTTCACAGGTTGGAAAAATATCCTTTGAGGCCTAACCCTGGTACAACACCATTGCCCACCTTCGACCTAAAATTTAAAGCCATCTACAAAAACTCTAATTTGAAGATAATATTAGGCAATGATTTATGAGCCACAGAATCAGTAGTACCATAAAAGGTATAGAAAAAAAAAGGGAAAATGTAATGATAGTTTCTAATTCTGGTTCAGGCTTTAATAAAGCAATTTATATATCTCTATTTCCCTCAGTGGCTACTATATTTCTAGTTCAGCTCTTTATGATTTAGCTATGTGAGGATAATGCACTTTTCTTGATTCAAGCCACTATAATATTAGCAAGATCGTTGGAAATACTCTTCCATAAATATGCATATAGTTCTTTCCTCACATATGTTAGAATAACATCCACAAACGTTGTAGCAAGATTCTGATGTTCTGTTAATTGGAGCCAAAAATGCTATCAAAATTTATTTAAAGTATATTTGACTGACAAGTAATATACTCTAAATGACTGCTGATATTTTTGACAGACACGGCTAATTACTGCTAATTAGTTCAGAATTAATTATAAAATGGCATGTTTATATTGATTAGTATGCATCAAAGTGTAAATGGTCATTCTGAGGGCTTAATTTATAGTTCCTCAAAAAGGAAAACATACAGGCAAATACACACAGGCAAATCTGGTCTTGAAAAAGAAAAATGCATGAATAGAATTTTTTCTGCATCTAATGATACACTCCACATTGCGTGTTGAAATAGGGCAGTATTTGCAACATGCTAGAAGCAAGTAAAACAGCAGTAGTTGCAGTTCTTTTGCTGTAAGACTGCGCAGTTTTGTTGGCTCTACTTGAATTAAGATTTTCATATTTTCTTTCAGAAATTAGTAACAAAATTTCCTAAGATTCCTTTGAAAAAAATCTCAGTTTATCTTGGTAGAATTTTTCTCCTTTTTTTTTAGGCCAATACAGATCTTTCCTTTAGACTAGTGCAAAGCTTTCAGTGAGGATAAAAATAAATTAATATCTGAGTGTATGTAACTGCATATACTTAGATAAATCTAAAAGATATATGAGGCAGTATATTCAGCTGTATTGGACAACTAGAATACATGAGGAAAAAAAAAAAAAAATCCCTTTATCCTCCTATGTTATTTTGCTTCTGTTTGCCCAGGAGGTCGTGCCAAGGATTGAGCTAAAACCCAGCATGCTTCCCGTCCGTGATCTTCATGTCCCATTTCAAGGTACAGGAGTGTGTGATACACCCGCCGTGCCGTACGAGTTGTTCAAGCTTCAGTTGCCTCTGAGTATTACTGGCCTTGCAGCAGGCGGTTGAGGAAAAGCCTTGCAACCAGCATGGCTGCCCATGGCTGCGCACACAGGATCGAGTAAGTGTTTGTCAATTACAAGCAACTGTGTATTTGATTTTGCATTTCTTCCCCTCGAAGCACGTTGTGGTGCTCATCTTGAGCCTCTAAATGAACGTAGACTAATATTCATGTAGCACGTTTCTGAACCCTGTTCAGTCTACCCAGAAGGCTGGTTCTGGCCTGCATTCAAAACATTAGAAATGCACCCTTTGACTTAGTGGCATATTATGAAAACGCAGCACAGAATGCCATTTGACATATCACAGTGACATGCAATTTCTTTCAAAAGGTAAGAAAGTCTGACTGAGAACCCTTTTGCTGACAGTTGGGAATTTGATCAATTTAAAACAAAAGGGTATTTTTCCTATAGGGGTTGGGGTTTTTTTTGAGCTGCTTGCTAAAAATTAGAACCCTCTCACAGAATGAAATAGATTAAAAGAAAAAAAACTACTAGAAAGAAATCCTATCCCTGCAAGTTTCTTGGCTAAAGGCAGGGATTCTTGGACAAAATTCTCTACCTTTGTTATTCAGAAGAGCAAATTCAGTCATCTAAGTCATGAGTTTACACTGAGCAGTTTACGCTGCTTATTAGCAAAAGCACGTTGTATAGTGTGATCTCACCATTATGTAGCTTTACAGAGGCTTTGTTCAGCCTTCTCCTAATGAGTGTCTCTAGCCTTAAAATAAGTTCTTGTCTGGAGTGCTCTGTAGAGTCCTATCAGTTGCATTGCAGCTATTTAAGGGTTGTGTAGATATAGTGCTCAGGGACATGGTTTAGTGGTGGGCTTGTCAGTGTGAGGTTAATGATTGGACTAGGTGATCTTACAGGTCTGTTCCAATCTAGGAGATTCTGTGATTCTGTGTCAGGTGTATTTGATCTGGGTTTTCTTATAACCAGAAGAATTATAAAGGAGTACCATGCTGACTTTCTTTTCAACTAGGCACATCTGGCTGTTATTAATTAAAAAAAAAAAAAATCTTCCTTCCTAAGGAGATACAATATATTACCAAAAAAAACCCCAAACATCCAAAACAAGAAGAAAAAAGTAAAACACCTTTCTAATTCTTGTGCACGTTTTATGAACGTTTTTCCAGCTACAAGCAGTTTATGTGGTTGAATCATCAGTGAAGCCTAATCATCATTGACGCCTAATCATCATTGACATTTAATGCCTTACTTTGGCATGAGTCAATGCCCAATTTCATCCCGTACCAAAACCATGCTATTGACACAGCAAAGAGGGAGACAGTAGATCAGCATAGGCATACCCTGGGATTTAGTTTTTTTTTAAATAGATTTAACTGCTTTTGAAATGATTAGTGCAGAATGAGGCAAACTAGCCTTTGGTAGAAAGGATGGAAAGAAAAATAAACTTTTACAGTGTCTAAAAGCCTATGTATGACATTGTGCTGTATTTTTCACACCAGTTTTGTTTTTGAGGTTTCATTTGATATGCAAGGCTAAGCCTGGGAAAAGTAAGTATACGTGAATGAAACTGTACCTTTAATTCAAGTAAAAATATGTTCTTTCTGCATTTCAGCCATTCAGTGACAGCCAGAAAGTGAAAGTGATAGGAAAATGACTTCAAACAAAAATCAAGTTGACTAGCCTCTTTTCATGGAACATGGCAGCCTTTTACCTTTCTGCATTCCTAGTCAAAATCAATTTCATTTGTGAATCATTTTCTAAAATGTAAGGTCATATTACAGAACATTTTATTCCATGTGCATGCAAAGTTTTTAGCATCTTCTAAAAAAGGGAATAATCAAACATGTAAGATTAACTTCCCCTCAGAGTACTTTTATTACTCAAACTGTTTATTCCTATACATGCTTTTATTTTTGTGCGTATATTTCTCTCTCCTGCTGTAAACATTACCCCACAGTTGGATACACAAAATTAAATCATTTAATGGATTTGTGGTTCAGTTGATTGAGGTCCCTGGGTCTCTCTGCACTCCTGGCAGCCATCTTATTTGGTCTGTTACTGTCATTCACTGTCATTTCCACTTGGCTGGCGCCGGCGACAGGTCAGATTACTGGATGTGCTCAAAATATGATATGAAAGAGAGGACTGTGATTCCGATACTGATGGGTAGTGCTCTGCTTGCTAAAGCTATCTGAGGAGATCTTGGTAAACGCAGTTTCCTCAGGCTGTTTGGGGAATCAGTGGAAGATATGATGGTAAATAGAGGGGCCATCTGTCTACATTTACTAATAAGGCTATGCTTTCTGAAATCTGTTTTCACTACATGGGTATTGTTAAAGCCAGGAGCTGGTTTACTGACACAGGATTATTTTAATATAATTAGCATTTTTAAATCTAGACCAAGTTGTGCACCTGTTCATCTGTCTGTTATACATTCACTTTTCTTCTGTTCTGTTCATCTAAACAATTTCAGATTTGGGGGGTGTTAGATTTAACTGTGCAGCCCTTCTCTACTTCCACTCCCAGAGCTGCCCCCTTTTCTCACACAATAGCTACATTATTTAGAGAAGATTCCAAGGTATGTTCTCATAACAGCTTAATGAAATCGCTCACAATATTTATTACATGTGCTATTAAAGAACTTGACAGCTTGTATAAGATGTTGGAACATTTCAGGGTTAGCAGCTCTGTTTCAGAAACACATACTGCAGTAACTTCAGCAACTGCAGTCAGTGCATTGCTGTGACTCTAAACATATTTATAAAAATAAAATAAACAGATGTTGGTAAGCTAATAATAACTGAAGAAACAATCTAGTTCTGGATGAAACTAGAATTGCAAATAAAAATGGTGACATCTCAAGGGATCAGTAGTGATCTGCTTTTTATCTTCAGTAGAACTTTTTTTAAAAAAAAGATAATAAAACAGAATTATGTATTTCTGTAAAAAAGATCTCTGAGACTCAATGGGACTTGGTAGCTCATTTCATCCAAAGTCTGAAGCCAAATTTATGGGCAATGCAGCATAAAACATGAATTGGGATGAAGTTGGCCAGTATGGTTTTGTTGTCAAAGATAATAAATATCTTAACATGTTCACATTGTAAGGGGACTAATGTAGGTGACATACAACAGACAATGGTGAAAATCATGGCATATATTTAGGAGGTCTTCCACAAGTGGACAAACCTGACTATTACAAGTTCTATGTTCTCCAGCCCTAGCAGTTTTTGTTGTAATCTGGAACAACTGCTTAGTATGTCATTAGAAAGAAGTTATGTCATTAGAAAGAAAGAATTTCATTATCGTCAGTTTTGTAAGGAGGATCATGTCTGTATACCCCTTCCTTTTCTGCGAACTTAATGTGGCTATTTCTGATCATAAAGGTTACAAGTTGGCTGGTTTCATGTCAAAAAGGAATGTGGTTAAAAATAAATTGGCCGTTCTTTTACATCCACATATGCTTATAGTGCTAATATTTCTAAAACCGTTTTTATGCTCTCCTTGCACAATTGTAATGTATAAGATATCAAAATGTCATTCCATCAAGTAGCTAAATTTCTCCTGCTAAAAGAATTGTTTGGCAAAGTCTGAAATGCACTGCAGAGGACATGCAGAGACTCATTTTCCATTATAAACAGCAAATTCTTTCTGAGAGATATTTCAGGGAAACTTCAGCTTATTTGATTTCAACGCTTAAAGTGTTGCAGAAAAATGGGTAGCTTGTGGCACTGAAGCCTAACTGAAGTCTAGCAAAAAGCCTCGTCTCTGATGCAGTTTTTTTGCTATCTGATGGTTTGTGCTCAGAGAAGTAATGAAAGAGCCGTGAAACAAAAAGAATTTGATGTGGCTGACAACTAACAAGAAAAAATGAGGATAATATATGAATTCTAAAATAGTTGTGAAGAATATCATTTTGAAGGCATTTGTAAAGACTAATTTGAAAAGAACAATAATAAAAGTCATATTTTTCTTTACTTATTATTACCCAGTATGAACGAACATTTTTCTATTCAGAAAGTTTCTAAATATTTCTTATACATGATGTTTCTCCTCTTGTGCCCATTACTCTACATGTCTTTTTCTTGTCACAGAAGCCAAGAGCTGCTTTTCTCCATTCACATCATGTCTTTCCTAGCTTCACAGGCTCATCTTAGGCTCTGGGGAATATGGACGTCCTAGCTGATGCTTCTGCCTTAGAGGAGAGGTGCCAGTGAATATCTCTGTGACTCTATTAATATATACCTTCTTTCAGCCGTGACCTGGGAGGCTGAAGAGAATTTAAAGGAGCTGAGTTGTTTCCATTGACACGCTTCTTTCACATCCCACTGACCTCCCCGTGTCCACAGAGTCAAAACTGAGAACAGGTGACTGACAGATCCTAATGGAGAACCTATGGGATATGCAATTCTCTTAGGTGTGTACTGGACATTTCGAGCTGTCATGTAATTTTATCTCAAAAGGCCCACACCACAGCCTCTTTGCTCCCCTTAAAAACAGAGGGCTTAAAGAAAGGGAGTATGGTATCTTTACATGGCATCCTCACCCCTCACAGACCTTTCTACATCTGGCAGGAGAAGCACAATAGCATTTGGAAGGATTTTGGAGGAAGGCAGGAGGGGAAGGGATTCTTCACAGACAGAAACAGAGATCGTTCTCTTCGGTATCATGTTAATTAATGAATTTTTCAAGGCAAATAGATTTGGGTAGATGCTGTTATTATTAGTGTCATGTCATCTGCCTACATGAAGCTTTTCACTTGCATTTCATGTAATATAACATGACGAGTTACAGCACAAATTCAAATGACAATCATATTTGCTCCCTTCTGGTATGGTACATCATAGAAGTCTGAAACAATGTGTTAGCACATTACTAAACAGCAAATTGATACTTGCAAGAAGACAGTAATTTCATTATTAGTAATCTCTTTGCTAAGGCAGAAAATTCACTTTCCACTTCTCTACCTTGTATTAAAGATGAAACAGAATTGTATTTTTACTATTATTGTACTGAGAGAAAATTAATAAGAGCCTCTCTGCTGAAAAATTCAAACCTTATGTTTTTACTCTTTCAAATCTTGCAAGAATATTTTACCAATGACTTCAAAGGGAGTAAAAAAAGTTGTTATAATTAGACAATTTATGCTACATGAATGCTCAGAACTTAAAAAAAAAGATCTAAGTTATTTATTCAGTTACTTTCTGTCTAACAGAAGCAAGCCTTTACTGTACTACATAATTTATAACTTAGTAGGAAAACACATGTTATAGGCTTGCTAAAATTCTGATTTCCTCCTGCAAATGAAATTTTAAATTAAGAATCCCACTGCAAGCGTCACTCTGTCCTTCTAGGCCCTCATCCAAAAAGGCACTCATTTAAATTAAAACAAGAATACTCTTTTTTCTGGAGTTTATGTCCCTGCTTAAGTACTTTGAAAGATCATGTCTTGCAGAAGGGTTTAGTAATCTTAGGAGTAGCACTGCAAGTTTTAAGAGGCCTTACAATCATTCAGTTCACTTGGCAAACCCTGCCAGATTCTGCTGGAAATTTTACTTTGTGAGAGGCAGATTTCCATTCAATTGAATGCCATCGTCGGCAACACCCCTGTGCAAGCCACTGTATTACACACATAGTAGGAAAAAATGTTTACTCTGTCCCCCTTAATGACAGCTGGAAGATGGAGTGCCGGTGGGGAGAGGAACTCTGCACCTGCCTGCATTAGGAAATAGAACAGATCCCAGAGCTGGAACTTTACTGGGAATTAGGAAGTGCATTGGGAAGCTGCTACAACTGTGCCTGGGAATGCTGCAGCCTGAGTAGCTAGCACTCTCCCAAACTGGCACTGCTCAGGAGTCCACATGGCTGAGTGACTGTCCTTACCAGACATTTTGCAACGAGCCATCTGTTTTCCTTGCTGAGATAGCTAATGGCACGTGTGCATAGTGTTTTCTGCCAGTTGTCCTCAGTGCTAAGGAATGGTCCCAGGCACATTTAATTTACTTGTATGGATGTAGCTTCCAATTCTCATATATACCACGGCTGGATTTAGTTTAATGTTAAAAAGCAGAAATTCTTTCCTTAAAGTTATTTCTTCATTTATAGAAAACTGCTTGTAGGTTTCTAGGACTGAGCAAGAATTATGACATATGCTAAATATATATATGACACAGAAAAGTATAAACAGACCAGAACAACAGTTCAGTTGCTAACCAGTCACATTTGGCAGGTGATGTTCTTTAGTTTTGTTTATGTATTTGCTATTCTCCACCATTTCTTGTAAATTTTCTGCAGACTCTAAAAGGAAAGTGTGCAAACTGTAGAATTAAAAAAAATATATATTTTTCTTATTGACCCACAAATGCCATACAAGAACACCACTGTAATAGCCTGTGCTACCTCAAGTCCTTGGTTAATTTGTATATTTGCTGGTGGGAGGTAAGTGATATTATGCTATTTGCTTTCTAACTTTGGAGACATCAGTACATGTGGACACAGTTTACATGCATTTGGAGCACCATAAGTAGGCAGAGATGAGTTTAGCTTAAGTAAAAGTCATATTGTGGGATATTTTTCCACAGTAGGTTATGAAGTAATGGATGGAAGGGAAAAATTTGTCAACATCTCTACCCATCATCCTCCAAGTTCTCTTTAATTATAAGAAGCTGTGGTGACCAGGCACAGAGCTTGCACAGTGCTATAGTGGTGATATCTCCAGCATCTTTTTGGACAACACACTTAAATCTTCCTGACGATCTTAAGCTTTTGTTTTCCCCCTCTTTCTCTGTCACAGTTTAGTATTCAGCTGCCTTCCCCATCTTCCAGGCTTTTAATTTGACTGCAATCTTAGATTTTTTTTTTTCCTTTTGCTTCAAAATAGCAATTATCTTTCCTTCCCTGTACCTTTTCCACTTTGAAAACTTTAATAAACATGTAATGCCCTTTAATTTCATCAAAAGCAAGTTATCAGATGAGAAAATAACAATTTTTTGCAGTTCTACCCAATTTTCCTTTCTTTGTATAAGTAGTACTTACAGTTCTTTGAGAGTGTTAAACGTGCCAGACATAATAACATTTGCTTGAGTTTTTAATACCCAATTAAATTTTACTTTCTGACAATTAATATTTCATAGAATCTAGTTAATTTCTCTTAATGTGGCAGCTGGCAGAACATGGAACAAATCCTATAGCCTCTTGTTCTGTCACTCCAGTAAATTTTCTTTTTATATCTAGGAAAAAAAGAATTTCCTTAGTTCTGCTTTTATACTTTTGTCTTATTAGACAATAACTTGTACAAAAAAAGCTGTAAAATTGTTCTTGGCCAGTGATACTTATGAATGTATGTTCATTACTTTGGGAAAGAAAAGTAGAACTGTTTGTAATACAATGGTCAGTACAAACCCACAGTTTTGCCAGAAAGATTTTTTTGTTTTGTTTCAAACATGGAATATGTTTCCAAAATTATCATTTATGTGCATCTTGAAATAGATCTTCCTGGTGCTGCATCTCAGAATTCCTTGAAGTAGAAGAGGATCCCTTTGATGAGTCCGCTCATATGGATGCCGTGTCTGTTACCTTACCGAATGTCAGCAGAAATGTTTCATGGAAATGCTGGCAATGTGTCATTCTTGCAATATATTCATACATCATATGATAAAATATCAACATTCTATTGGCTTCTTCTTCTTGTTACTTTAAATCCTAGACCTACAAACAAGTGAACATCTTTGTATTTGCAAGAATACCTCCTGAATTCAATGAACCTAGTTGTTTTTGAAGGGCTTAATACGAGGCTAGCATAGCAAATCACACAGTCCAGATTCTCAGCTGAAATGCAGTAGATGAAGCAGCTCACAATCTGTCCCACTTGCTATCCCAAATTTTAAGCTTTGCAAAATAGATGGGGCCATGAGAAATCCTTCCCTGTTTCCTCATTCAGCAGAGGCATAATCAGTGGTGCTGGTAATGATTCACAGTATCAGCTCCATCCTGTGTCTAATAGCATAGAAAATAAGAGTTCATCTGTCACCCCTTCATTGATCTCTTTTCCTCTGTGAGCTGATGCTTAGTTTTATTCTAGTGAAAACTGGAAATTGTGAACAAAGGCATCAAAACATTGTACCCAATATAATTCTGTAAAGATCCGTCTAATTCATAGCTGTTCAAAACAACGGTTTGAACAGTGGTTCACACCAGTGGTTCAAAACAGAAGACTGGCACCAGCCTAGGATTTTCTTTTATTTTCTTAGGTTTACCAGAAGTACAAATAAAAAAACCCCAACCAACCAAAAAAAAAAAAAAATCCATGTATTTATTATGTCAGGAATGCAGGAATCTTTTTCTTCTTTTTTTTTTTTCTCTTTTAGAACCAAGAATGAAGACAGAAAAACAGAAACAGAAAAAAAAATCCTGAAGTTCCATATGACAGTTGCATTGCCCATTTCTAGTATTCAAGTATTTGCCGCAAGTAAAGGGATAAAATGGGTTGCCTTGTCCAAGTTTCTGATCCTGCTCTGTAACAGTTCATTCTACTTACAGCCATCAATACCTTCAGTTACTGCAATACTGCAGTTTGCAATAACGTTATTAATGAAAAAATTAAATCAACCTCTAGAATGATCCCTAAAGAATTTTACCAATATTTATCTTTCTGTACACTGTTTTTTGCCAAGTCATTATTTATAAATCTTGTGTTAAACACCACCTTTTCCACCTTAAATAATTTACATATGGCACCGTAACAGGTACTTTATTGAAATATATTAGACTTGCTTTATTTTCCTTTGAAAACTTGCTCTTAGTGAAATCAGAGCAATCTAGAAGGTTTCAAAGGTTTCAGTTGTGGAATACCCATGTTGCATTTGATCTTAATTTCCTTTCACTTTCTGGTCTTTTTTTCATTCCATCAGAATGTATTCCACAATCCTGTATAATGCTGTGATTATATTTATAAGCTTATACTCACCTACTTTTTTTTTCAAGTATCTGTAAAGTATCCGTAGATATTTTTGTTTCTCGTCATGTGAAGCTATCAGTAATGTGTGAAGACTAAACTGGGGAGCAAAACGAGGCACCTAACCATGAACATCTTTCTTATACTTTGGCATGTCAGAAATCAAATACATCCTCTCTCAGTGAATACTTCACTTTCAGCTAGGGATGTTTTCATACTCAGAAGTAAGGATAGGAGACAAATCCAACAAGTTCTAATAAGTATATATATGTTTGCCATCATAAAACTAATATCCAGAAAGCCACATAAACACCAAAAAAAAAAATGTTGCCACTTCTTCATATTCACAGTACAATGTGTTTCATGCTGTCCTGAGGTCACTTTTTGGAACCTTGTTTTTCAAAGTAGCTTGATATTCTGTTCTTCCTCCACTACTCTTTTTTGGGTGGCTGAGAACTATTTTAATTTTCACAGTAATTTCTGAAAGACAAAATCCCAAATTTCACCTCTTATGTAACTTAATTTGGAGCAATGAATTGACCAACCTCACAAAAATAGGGATGGCGTCTTCTCTAAGGAGCCCAACAAGTATCACTTCTTGGCGCTCTCAGCTAACTAGTTTCAGTTGTCAAGCAGATAAGCAAAGTTTTTTAAACATTACTATTACTATTATCTACCTGACAGGATAAATCAGAAGTCTTTGAATACTAAGTGCGTAGACACTAGTTTTATTCTAGTGATATTCAAATACACACTCGCTGAAATCTTTAATGAGTACTTCCACTCTGACAATAATCTCAATTTATTCCTACAGTTCAAAGATAATAGCTAGCAAGGACAGGGGAAAGAACTCATCTAAACTCATCTGAAAAGCAGCAAGTAACATATAAGAAAATTTAAAGGAAATCTGGGAAAGTGGGAATTGAGGTGGGAAACAACATATTTTAGAATATTTGGAGACAACCATCAAAGCTGGCACGTAACTTTGCAACTGAGGTGTTTTTCAGACAGATTTTCATAATACGAACATCACACGCTGAGTTTAATGTGTGCTGGAAAACTAATATGCCTCACAGATTCATAATACAATAAAGCAGTAGCCTACTGAATCATGTGTTATTTATTGTTCTCTGAGAAAGGAGCAGGAATTTTTTGTATCACCTCCCTAATGTATTTTTCCAATAACCCTATAATGTTCTACAGTGAGAATTTTTAACTTTGAAGTCGCTCTAATTTTAACTTTAGCAGAAGCTTGCCTTGCTTCTAAGGGCTTCTCTAACGTTACGTGAGGGCAATGAAAGCACATACCAGCTACAACAGGAATGCAGTCACACGTAGGGCAAGCCCTGATCAAGCGTAGTCACTTGTGGACCGGAGTTCCTGTTCACCTGATCCCACTTCTCCCCTACTTCTTCCATGATTTGAGCTACTAATGGCTAAGCCATGCTGCTGGCCTAAGGAATAAAGAGAAGTGAAAGGAATAGAAGCATTCACTCCTCTCATTCCCTGCTTTGCTTTCGTCCTCTGCCAAAACATCCATGGACAGGGACAAGTGTGAGTGAGCAGACTTCTCCTGCCCATTTTTTGTGGCCACTGATGCTAAAATAGGAGCCCCTCACAAAGAAGTGAAGATATGACTTTGGACTTGTACATTTCTTTGGTATACTTTCAAATCAGTTGTTCGTATTTCATACACTTATATCAGAGAAAGGTAACCTGTAAAGCACATTCTAGTCCTTCATCTATTTCCCTACTCAGAGACGTTCCATCTGCTCTTTCAAACTTCCAGTGAACAGAATTCTTGATTGCTCATATGTCAGTGCTAATCCTAATATTGGAAGATATTTTTATGATATATAGTCATGAATCTGATAACAATACTTAGATGATTTTATGCTTGCATAAATACACACACAAGTCCACGTATTCAGTGTGTAAGATATTGTATGTAAAAATGTGTGTGTTTAAAAAAATACATGAGAGCAGGAATTTCTTTCATGGGTTTTTTCCTACCATTGCCACTGTAAAATACTTTCAGCACTTATATTCTGCAGCTCAGATTTAGGACCAATGACATTTTAGCAAGGCACAGCAGGTTTGCTAAAAAGTTTGCAGATTTACCAGCATGTTGTAAGTTTATAATTCAAACTTGAATTCTCAAAAAAAAAAAAAAAAATTGCCTCTCTCTCTAATATTTTTCTTATATCTTTTCTTCTTATTTTACTTCTGTTTCAGTATTACAACTGAAATACTGCAAGTTACACAAAACACTAGCCTGAATCCTCTTAATTCCCTTGCCAAAATTGTGCTAAATAATCAATTTATTTCCAGCATTTAAGTGACATCCTAAATCCTAATTCAAGCACAGCTGGTTTTTTGTACTGAAAAATACAGACTCAAAAGTTCTCAAAAGGGCATAATTTATCTTAATGATGGCATACTTCATGCATTACTGTACAGCAACACAGGGGCAGCAGTCCCACTGCTAGCTGATATATAACTTCAGAGTCACAGGGAATGCAGACCTTGAAAGCTGGAGAACAACAGGCAGAGAACAGGACAGGAAATATTTCACAGGTCAGTGTCAATAAACGGACACTGGCCTGTGGTCTGAATTGCGTATCTCCAGGTAGAATCACAATAAAGAGCACATAAAGCTTTCCTTTTTTCCTGAGCACACAAAAGGGGAAACTAAAGAAACGTCAGCTAGACGGATCAAGTGAACAACTGTCTTTTAATTACATTTTTTACCAAAGGTAGAGATGCTATTTAGGAAAAAAATGTGAAACTACAGCACATGGAAGGGGAAAGAGAAGAATAAGATACACCCAGCTGGTATAAATGAACATAAATGAAATTAAGTTGCCTGAACAGCAGGAAATACAATTTGTGCCAGAAACTGTCAGACCGATCTCATCCATCTCTCAAACAAGGCTATCAATCACTGTCTCATCCTTGTGTTCAGCATGGTTTTTCTTACCTCCAGCTGGCTGTACTTCAGCAGTGGAGTCGGGTTAGCTGAAATTCATTGCTGCTTTTTGCTCATTTTTTATTCTTCAGAATCTCAACTATTTCTGCCAACCCTGGAAAGGTATTATTCTGCCTATATAATTGAGCAATAAGCAGATCATGGGCAGTAATGGAGGCTGCAGTGCTTAGTGAACACAGCTGTGGACTGACATTCATGAAATCTGGATTTTATTCCTACCTCTGCAGTGGACGTTGAAAATCTATCCTCCTCTGCTTAACTTTCCTCCATCTGCAAGATCTCCACTTATATGCTGAAGCCTTCTTTATTGTTTATGAAATTCTTTCTCATGATCTATATATTTCACATGTATTTATACATATACTTCTAATAGTCAAAGGCTTAATCTTCCATGCCATGTATTTCAGGTTTCTGTAACCTGGAAAGAGGCAAAGGATACTTCTTTAGATAAAAAATGAAGTGTTTAATTACTGTGCGTGTGCATAAAATATGCAATTGTATGACTGTGCTCTGTTCAGGATCTTAAACTATTAGACTACAACACCGGAGTGAGTTAGCATCAGGGAGCACCGACAGCTCTCTGCTCCGTCGGGGAAGGCAAACTGGGAGCCAAGGGTGACAGCAAGGCAGGCAGGGCAGTGGCCTCACTGACAAGGGCACAGCACCAATGTACCCAGACAAGAGTGGAGCAGAGCAGTAGCCAGGGTCAGCTAACTGGCCAGGGATTGCCAGGCAAATTCACAGCGATGACGTAGGTCTGAAGTCAAGCCAGGGGGCTGCAGGTCAGCAGGTACATGGTAAGCACAGGCACGGATGCTCAGGCAGGGGCCAAGGCCGAGCGGCTCGGGATAAACGCAACTCCTGAATGAGAGAGGGCCAGCCCCTGCCAGTGCGTCTCAAACAGCCTTGTGCCAAACAGCATCAAGGCCAGGCAGCTGCTCCACTGCAGCTGGCCTTGAGCCCTCGCTGCCAAGTCCCCGGGATGATGGCAGAATTCACTCAGGTCTTGGACATTTAGTGGGTAAGTAATGTAGTTATAGCCCACCTGAATTTGTCTCTGGAGTATATTTCACTGCATAGGTATGGGATAAATTGTATTGAACAGCGTACACTGAAATAACTGGAACAACTTGCACAGTTAGTTTTAGGTAAGAGTTACTGAAGTTACTACTAAAAAATGGCAGACTGACTTCTTTTTTTCTGTTTCAAATACTCTTATAGCTGTTTAATTTTCATTAAGTTCTTTGTGACAAAATAGGCAAGCACCAAGACCTTCTAGATATTTCTTCGTCAGGTATGCTTTTGAGAAAAATATCTATTGATTCATAACTAATAATGACTCAACCCCAGAAGTCATTAGTAAATCAATTCAATAGTAATTCCATGCATGAATGGTCTAAATGATCAGATACCATGTTTGCTTGCCATTTAGAAATTCCTATATGACTAACAGCTATGATCTATGAAATAGCTCCAGAAGATTTCTGCCACTATGCCTAATACTCTAGTTGCTCTGATTAGACAAAATGAATTTCTGGATTCTAAATTTCTATGAATATTGCTATGACTTAGACCTTTCAAAGCTAATGACCTTAATTTCAGAGCATGGATGATATTGACAGATCATTTTTCAAATTAGTGGTTTTTCTTAAAACTGCATTTCATCAGAGATCCAGAACAGCAGGACACTGATAACAGTAATGCTGTAAAAAAAGACATATTGCTTATGGAAAGCACTTTCGCTGTGCTTTGTTAGGTGAAAACATTTGAGCTGAGGTAGGAATATTGTGAAATTGTCTCTTTTGTATCCATAGTAGCTACTTCCAAATACAATGTTATCATCACTATGCAATGTCAGTAACCCCTTTTGGAAAGTTGGAACTACCCACTAGAGCTTTCTTTCAGGTCTCAGATATCAGAACAATGACACCACAGAAACATACATCAAGGAAAATAGTACAAGTGAGTGTAACTTGCAGACTGATAGTCAGAAATTAATGAATAAAGAAACATTCAATATTATTGATGGGACATCTCAAACCAAGAACATGGAAGCTGTTCTTCTCTGATGTCAGTAGCTTATGATGACTATTGACTTACCTTTTTGATTTAAGGAAGACTACACTGCTAATGCATTTTTCAGAACCTTTTTAATATTTGATCAAGGACACAGTAGATTATACATCATACTTACTTGGAACAGTGCAGTAAGACGCAAATGCTGAACAGAAAGTTGGTGAAAATTTTGATTGCTGTTAAAAGAAAGAATACAATTATAATGATCCATCAGATTTCCACTATGATTTGGGAAAAGTAGACTACATGTATATCTGCTTTATGGGACTCCAATTAAGACATCATCAATTATGAATAGACAGAAGATGTCAAAACTACACCCTATTGTCTCCTCACCTACTCTGTGCCCTGCCAAGACTGCAAAGAAAGTGGACAGCCTCTAAGGCAGAGTTTAACCTTATGGCAGGAACAAAAAAAATGACCAAATAAATGTTAAACCTGCTTAATGGCTGAGGGTGCATTGTAGGTTCACATTAGTATCGTGTATTTGGTATGGCTTCTTGTGAGGGAAGAGAATAGCTTTCACCAGCTTGAGCAACTGTGAAAAAATGTATCATCAGCAATGGTTTCACCTACGTTGTTCATTAATAAATGTAAACTGGCGTTGTTACGGTCATATGAGATAGCAGAATTAGATTTATTCTCAGTATATATATTTCTTCATACCCAAGTGATTTCACAAATGTCTTAGTTTTAAAGCCTCTGCTTATTAAATTTCTTCCTTATAAGTATCGGACAAGCAAGAAACATTCATTCATCATTGCGAAGAATCTTCAATTACTTTTATTCAGGTACAGTAGCCTAACTTAACCAATGCATGCATATTTGTTTACGTGCAGATCCCTGTGGGTTTTAAATTATGAGTAAACCACATGATTTTCAAAGGTATCAACCAATCTTGTTATACAATAAACTATCTTGAAAGATATCCATGGCTCCTGCAAAATACAACTAACTCACATTTTTCTGTACCTTATGCTTTTTTCTGTACTTCGCATTTTACCCGAAGTCTTAATTTGGTCATGATAAAATGATGGCATGTTAATGGTACTATTCCATTTCTGATTTTTTCGCTCACCTAAGAATGGATACAGTTTCTTGATTCCCCCTTAAGCAGCACATAGTTTGTTGTTATTGTTTGTGTGAAAAAACAAAGATGTAGACCAACTACAGGACTGCATCAGAGATCTCACTGACAACTCAAATTACACTGTTATAATACCAAACAAATACAAAGAATAAAAAAAAAGAATGATAAAAGAAATGTTGAAAGTGATCACCAGTGGTGAAGTTCTTAATTCTTATTAAGAAACCTCACTAAGTTGCCCATATAACAATGATTTAAGTGACCGGATTGTTTTATTTCTTAAGAGGAGTGTAATGTTAAAGTAAAATAATGCTCCCTGACAAAACTCTAACTCACTGTTAAAGTGAAAGAAAAGAATATTTAAGTCTTTCAAATTTCTTCTATCATTAATATATGAGAACATGTGGCTTGTATTTAAGCCAAGATAACAGATTGTTGGTCTGAACTTACTTAGTCAAAAAAGGGCTTTAGAGTGACACATTTTCACACTATGATCCCTCTTGTTCATAAAAGCTGATAAAGCCTAATCCCAAAAATAACAAAGTCAGTGTGAGTACTTCCACTGTATTATTCACAGACCATTCTCAGTTGAAAGTGCATCATTTGTCCTTCGTGTTTCTTCCTTGGCTGTGTACTCAAGGCATGCCTCTAAAGCTGAGCGTGAGGGGTTTCACAGAACATACCTAAATAGAAGTATGAACAGCCCCACAAAAGACAGTGGCATATCCTTATTGAACTGGAGTCTGAGGGGATCCATGGGTCTCAAATTTATAATCTGTTTTTTGGCAAAACAGTTTCATGAGATAGTTCCTATTCCTGAAAATACAATTTCCATGCAAAGTAGCATGAATATTTAAAATGTTATGATAAGCTTCTATTTGGAAGTTCTCAAATAATGCACCTGTATACCATACGTCTATTACTTCTACATGAATCTAAGTCTGATCCACAACATCCAGTTCTTTTTCTAAGTATAACAGCTTCAAAATCAACTTTCTAGAACATCATACATTTTAAACAAATGGGACCACCAGAACTTTACACAGAATTATGTCAAAAGTCAACAGATATTCTTCAACTGTCCTACAGAAATTTACAGTGTAGAAAAAAAGAAAGCTACTGAAGACAGCAAAAAGGAAAATAATATGGTACATTGGTCTCTTTTTGTTTGGTTGTTCGGTTGATTTTTTTGGTTACCGCACTCACTAATAGTTTACCCATACTGGTATTTATTTTAGTTTATATAATTTAACAGCACTGATAAATAGGAGTATGTCATGGGTATTTATTTATCTGAGTAAAGTGAAATACAGCAAAGTTAAGTAGAAATAGCTCTGTAATTTCAAAATGTCACCCTATCATAAGTCAGAGTTCTTACACTTGATTTTAATGAATTGGCTTTTCCTTCCATACATATATCTATATAGGTTAATATTCAGCTGATTAGCTTCTTTAAAACTGTAGTTTTTCAGGAGGATTCCAAGGCATGCTTTTAGAAACTGTTAGTATCGCTATCCGTATTCATTTTATTACAAATTCAAAAACAACAATCAGAGCATCAGTGTCAGGATGTTGATTTTTGACCCTGGTGGAAAATTCCAGTGAAATCCAGCAGAAAGATGTGCTATATTTTTTAAACTCTCCAATAATATGCAGTTCAGCCTATCACTTCTGTAATTAAACAGGACTGAAGTTTGCAATAAAAATAAAAAAGTAGACATAACACATTTTCTACTATGCTAAAGAGTTGAAAATTGTACACTGTTCTAATAATGAAGCAATAAAGCAATAAATCTCAGCAAAGTCTTGCAGTTCCGGGCTAAAGGCACAACCCAGGGAAGTTCTCTCATACTTCTCAATGGGCGAGAAATTCCTAATGTACTATAAAAAAGGTCAGCTGTTGTCTAGCTATTCTTAAAGTAACAGATATCAGTAATCTGTTCAGTTTATTCTGGGAAATTCTTTTAGAAACCTCTCTACTCATTCCTGGGCTTCTGTCCAACATTGTCCAGATTGACAGGCTTTGCTTTTTGGAACCTGAACATGTGTCAAAATTGAGTGACGGCTTGGGTTTTTTTCCTGTCACTTCTTTTTACAGGAAAAAGAATGGAGAGAAGGGCTCGCTTACGGTAAGATTTTTACAGGAATGTGTGTCTTGGTATACATTAGACACGGTAAGATGCCCAGCTTCCATTTGGAATAGGAGTCAAATTTGGTCATATTTTTCATGATAGTTCCTAGTTGTTAGCTTAATTTACAAGAATGATGCAGCTATTATTTTATTCCAATGAAAGGAGTCTCTACATACTCTATGCCAATACAGAGTATTCCATGGCAACTCTATGGTACAGGACTTCTGGACTTTATGACACTCAGGTTACTAATTTGGTATTTTTTATTATTTAGCCAAGTAAATTGAAAATTATCTTTTTGTACAGGCTTAGGCTGTTCCTGGAAGTGTTGCCCTCCTTATTTTGAAATGTTATTAAAAAAAAAAGTATCAAAATTCTTTAAAACTGGAAGCTACCCATTATTCATCTTTTCAGGTGGAATTCTAGCAGCTGTTCAGTCTTTCTAGGCTATGTTTCCTCATACTTTACTTCATCTCAACAGCCTTTATTTATAACCTGAACTCTTACCTGTTAACAGAGGTTCTTTTTCTTATCCTTTCTATTCCGTGAGACTTGCAACCCTGCCCTAGATTAAGGAGAATAAAAAGAGAAGACTAGAAGTGCCACAATATATTTTTATGTTCTGTCCATCCAAGTTTGCTTCTTCTTTTATGGCTTTATAATCTTCCCATCTATCCTTCAGGTTTCCTTGCCCGAGTCTGAAGGATTTAGCACATGAGTTTGGGAGTCTTGCAGCACTTTACTCACCAGCATTGCCTACCATGGTGCCTCTGGTCAGAGAAGGTTTGCATTCTCCTGATCTATTCCGTTAGAGAGACGGACCATTGCTGCTCTCTCGTTTTTCTCCTCTTTCCAAGTACCATTGATTATGCTATGCATTCAGCCTGATTTTTTTTAAATCCCAAGACATTAGGTGTCTAACACAGCATTTCCTAAAATGTTGACACAGTTTGCCCTATTAGTGGGTAAAGAGATTATAAAAACATTCATAATTCTCTCTAAAGACAACGGAACTTACTATTAATGTTTTAACAAGAAAAGTACAGTTAACAGCCCCCATCATGCTTCTTTCTGCTTATAGGTAAATCAGGTTTCTATGGTTTCATCTTCATACTCAGTGATTTAGTTACACCAAAGCAGTCCTCAAACACTGAACTCTAGTGCTATTGAATAGCTCCCCAAAGTTGTGTCATAGCCTTGTTATATACTCCGTCATGTAATCTTCGACAAAAATCAAAGCTGTGACATTTCTTGGAATTATGCTTCATGATCACCATGTTACTAAAACCAGTTACTTGTTACACTGGGGTGTCATGAGACCAACTTATGTAATGCAAAAACAAAGCTGACAGATCTTTGGCGTTCATGGGCCATTCAGTTTGGATGGGGTGCTGTTTAAGGGGGGATGTTTTTTTTTAAGTTTAGAGGAATTTTGCTACCTGTAAATGTCAATAGTTCCTACCTGCGGCACTAAATAACTTAAAAAAAAAAAAATTTAGAAAGTTTAATCAGAGTAAAAGTAAAAAAAAAAAAGTCCTCTGCATGAAGCTTTTTAAACTTCAAGTTGAAAGCTTCCAAGCCAATAGCAAATATCTTTGAAGCCTCAGAAAGCACTTTTCCCCCTTCTTCATTCACATCTCCATATAACTGAAGTGCACACCTATGGTTCTCTTTTACTTATTTTAAAAGCTTACTTAGAACTTTTAATTAGTCCCCACTAATCCTTCTTGTTACAGATAGAAAGGCGTGAAAGGATTGAAAGGAGCTGCTCTTCTCCCCACCCCCTTGAGGTACAGGTGGGAGAGGTAAATCCTACCGAAGTCCAGGACACTGTGACAGTGTTGCTCACTGCTACTAGCCGGGCTGCGGGGTTGTTTCCTAGCACTAATCTCTCTTGTGTTAAGCTAAAGCACTGATAAAGTCTGTCACTGTATAATATAGAACAGGTAAGCAAAGTTAAAATTTTCTATATGGAGATGACAGCTTGTTTAGCTGAGTCATTGGCAAAGTTGTAACATTTTGCTGAAGACTTTAGGGTTTTAATTACTCTTTTTCAAGCAACAGTCTATAAAAAAAACAGGATATAAGAGAAAAACTATATAGTGTCTACAACTCTGTGTCAGAGCTTTACAGAAGATTAACAACTTTGCATCTTTAGAAAAAAGAGATGTTCCCCTCTGCCCAGAGAGTCAGTAGCTACAGAAAAGTATCATTAACTATGGCATTTTTAACATAAATTAATTTTCTATAGTACAGATAATAACTGGACCTCTATATGTGAAAGTATTCACAGACCTCTGAGAATAGTAGGGGAATACCTTCATAAAACTTGCCCACTTTTGAATACAAAACACAGCTTAATAAAGTCTTCCTTCATGATAATTCCTAAAAGGCAATATAAAATAAATAATTAAAAGATAATTCCATCCAATTAATTTTAAACAGTTCTCCCATCTGTAAACCAAACCGTTTTTCTCACCATCATACTAATATTTTGGTTTTGGGATGTCCTGTTTTTAAGGACTGAGCTGCTGATATCTGGAAATATTTTCCCTGCATCAATGTTTTTGGTGTTGGGTTTTTTTTGTTGTTAATAGAATGTATTTTTTAAAGTAAATTGCATTTTCTTAATATTTAGTTGAATTAGGAGTTCACAAAAATATTAGGTGATCAATATTTGAATTTTCTGGTGAGTTGTGACTGCCCATGTCAGATATTATTGGTCCTTCTGTTTCACTCAGAACAAGGCTTGAAGAAACCTTTACACTTTGAAAATACATGGAAGAAACAATACTGACTGAGCTATGAGTTCCACAACAATCTGAATATATATTTTAGAAAAATCTTAACTCCTCAAATTTAATAAAGGACTGGATTAACATCACGTGATAGCAGTAAAACCTTAAACAATAACAGAAAGCGTCAAAAATCTCACTTTCTATAAATGATTAGTCACTAATACAAACAAAAATTATAAATGATAGAGGACTGAATATTTTCATTCTCTTTTTTTCAGTATTAGCATATAATAACTTTTAATTGTTAATCGCTCATTGCTTCAAACATGAACAAGGAAAGGATTCCCTTAATCTGGGTAATGTGACAGATGAATGTGAATACAGCAAGATCATGTATACCTGTAAATAATTTTATGTTTCAAAACATTCAGTTTGCAATCTTTATGTCTTCTCTATATTGTCTTTGTATGTGAAGCATTTTAAGGAAAACAAGGGTGCATTAAATTTTATGATTGAATAATTTAATTGTCTTTTAACGAAGATGAAATAGTTTCATGTTTTGGACAATGTTAGTATCATTATTTGTTACCGTATTAAGAGTTCAGGGAGGTGTTTTCGTTCCCTGGTTTCTTCACTCTGTTAGAATGACATCATCCTATACACAGGATTACCTTAATGTGTACTATAGTGCCCCATGTTTACATTTTCCTGCCCATGGAGTTTGTTAGGAACACATCATTGCATAGTTATGTTCTCAAAAGATATGCATGTCAACAGGACTGATTTTCTTCATTGTTCAAGATTTAACCACAAATGCAATGAATCAAGTTGTCTTTTCAAGTACATATTGTGGAAATTTTTTGCTGTACTCTTTTGCTGCTTCTGAAAAAATTTCTGAGCCGAAGCCTACTGATATGTATGAAAGTACACATTGAAATTAAACTAGAAAACTTTCTCTAAACTTATATTATTTCATCCATAAAAATGCAGCTGGGTACCCTATGGTGAAACACAGAAAGGAAACCCAACAAGGTTGCAAATGAAGCATCGAATTGTTTGACAATGTCACAATTAACATTTTCCACCATTATTTATATGTGCATCTTTGTTCTCCCTTTTTTTCTGAGTCACAGTTCAGCACTTTCTGTGAAGTTCTTGTCTTTACAACACATGCAGGTTTGGCCCATCCCCACTAGCCTTCATCTGCTGTGTCCAGCCGTCACAGACTGCCTGTGCACCTCCTTTTCTCTACCAGTGAGAGACTGCACCTCTTCAGTCTTTTCATCACTCACGTTTAAGATCCTCTCTTCTCTTATTCAAGCACCACTGAAGAAAAGACCAAAAGCAAAGAAAATCCTCCTGTTTCCTACTTCAGCACCATTATGGACATTTCCATATTGCATTCCACTTTTACAATTTCCTGAGGAGAGCAGCTGCTATGCAAATTTTGGTTTGTTCCCATTTTTAGGGATGGGGTTACTCAGGCTTATCTCTGTACAGGGTATCTATGGGACCTGCACACAGTACACAAGCCACTACTGGGCATACGCAAACTGAAGTTTTCAGGGTAGCAACTTAAGTACAAATTTCATCGAATAGCAGAATTCACCCCTTACTCCTAAACAAGAGAGCTTGCTGATTTTCATGTCCGTGTCACAAAGCTGTACCCGTTTCTTTAAAATGGAACAGAATGTTCTTGGTCTTCTTTCAGATGAAAAACAATGTGATTTCCTTAAACTAATTAGAAGAAACCTTTTGATCATTTTGCTGAAACTCCGAAAAGCTCGCCTAAGGAAGGAAATCAGCCTTCAAATTCCTCCCAAACAATTAAATTTTGGCAGACTTGTAAACCGCTTATAAACAACTGAAACACTTTTCTAATAAAGCAGCCTTGTTTTGTCTTGCTTATAGGCAATCGCTATAATTTTAATTAGATATGTATGTGTATGATTTATATATCATGTATGCCGCATGTGAATGGTTTTTAAAACAAGCCTAAGTGATCATGTAATATATGAAGCCCAATAGAGTTTTTCTTTGATCTTTCTTTGTAGTTGATTTCCTTCAAACCCTGTATCATCGTAATAATTTTAGTCTTACCAATTACATAACACTTTAAATCTTAAAAACAACATGAAGAAAACTGTAATGTTTTTTCTATATACTGAGAGCCAAGTCTGCAGTCATCTATCCTTTGATCAAGGACAACAGGATGAACAGTATTATAAAAGTTACCTGCAGTATCACCACTGAAGATGTGAGCCCTATTTTGCCAAAACTTCTGGGTGTGTTTCAGCTCTGAAAACAGAACAGCTTTTCCCAGTCCCTTTAGAAGGACAGACTGCTTGAAGCTATCAAGGTATACATTATTAACTGTAGATGGGGAAAAAAAGGAACTTCTACGTGAATGAATATGCATTCAGTTTCTATATCATATTCTAATGTGTGAAAATAATGACTATATCGTCATATAGAAAAGGATGCAATTTCTTGAGAAGTTAGAAATGTGAGTTTAATGACACAGAAAGACCACAGATTAAAATGACACAGGCAAAAAATACAAAACAGCTTTTTAAAATATAATTGATTTACCCTATATTCTTTACGATCTAAGCAAGAGAAAATAAAACCACACTTTACCATAACATTTCCTATTTGCTTTGTGCTGTGTTATCTGCCAGCATTTATCCATTTCACATTTTGGAAAGGGACCTAGGCTAATTAAACAGGAAAATGTTCCTGTTCTCTCACCAAAGCTTTTAGTGCCTTCAATAAATAGTCACTCTCTTGGAAATACATTGATCTGTGTTGTGAAGCTCATTGTAGATCCTTTGCAAAAGTTCATGTCAAGTCATTTTCTATGTTTATTATTTACTCCTAATAATATTGACAAACCCATTAGGTGCTGACAGTTGCACGGTTTTTCAGATGAGAAATCTTGGTCCTTTCTCATTGTAGAAAAAGGTTACAAGACCCCTTTAATGAGATTCATTTGATTTCTAATTAGTAACAAATGCAAAACTCAAGCACATTTGACAAAAAAGAAATCAAGTCATTAACTCAGTCATCAGTATGTTAAAAAAAGCTAGCTTGAAAGATCAAACAACATGGAAAGAGAATGCAAGGTAGATTTAAATTTTCGGAAGAACTCCATTAAAGAGAAACAGTTTTAATACAACACTTGAGAAAGGAGGCAAGAAAAAAAATAATTATTTTTAGTTATCTTTCAGAATTGGTATTAAATTCCAGCGAAATGCAGGCTGATTTTACAAGGCATCCCAAGGTATCCCCTTTAAAATTTTAATCCTGTTTTGGGAAATAATTTGTGAATTAAAGTGCTGATTCCTGGGAGAAAGAAACAGAGAATGTGACCTCAGATAAAAAATATCAGTTACTGTGTCTTGTTTTTGCTAACTCGAAAACACTCATGCTTGAGGCTTACTTCTGAGGCTTTGATTCTCTCTCTTCTGTCTTGTTTTTTTTAAGCAGCAAATATTTTTTGCTATGTCTGAAGGACTGAAGTAAAAAAGCACTCCTTTTCCACCTCATTTGTTTTAGAACGGAATCACATAAAACATTACTACATTTTGATACTTTTCATAAGGACAAGAGTGAATCCCACAAAAATGGCTGAGCAGCTTTATTCATGGGATTAGTCCCAGTGAAGGCAACAGAAAAAAAGCACCTGAATATTATGATTCAATGCATAGAACTAGAAACAAAGTAAAAAAAGATATTTAGATGTGTAATTATCCCTTGAAAATAAACTTCGAAACAAATAAGAAGTAGAATTAGATTTAAAGGGCATGTTGATGCCCATGTTTCTTTTTGGGGAAGAGAGAAAAAAAAAAGAAAAAGATCAAATATATGTTGGCTTTTGATTTAACATTTCCTCTGGGTCCAGTCTTGCTCATTTTACCAGGAAGACAGATTTTCAAGATTCTCTTTGGTATATCCCCACACTGATACCTGGTAGTTATGATTTTAAGCCCTACATCACAGGCAGCACTAGTGCAAATGACTTACTTCTAGAAGAGTAATTCTTAATCTACAGTATAAATATATTAAAAATGTGCAATTTTTTTTTTTTGCTAGTGACATCAATAAGAAATAGGAATAAATAAAAATATTTTTTTGCTCTATATTCTCAAAGTTTTAAGTTAGATATTTAAAACAGAATCTGCAAATACAGTTTTATATATAAAACCACACTGAAAGGCCTGTAATGTTGTCCTGCTACTTGCATAATTTGCTGGTAGTTAAAATACAGTAATTAACGGAGTTAATTTGAATTCTTACCTTAGTCACTGATTTTAAAATGTGAACATAAAAGGTCTTTTACTTGTACCATGCTACAATTCTCTCATGAATATACAGAAACTTATGGAATACAAAAATGGCCATCTTATTATTCTAACATATTCATACATTAAACAGTATCAAAGCAATAGTATAGCTCACTAAGGTCCACAGTGCGCGCACATGACTTCATCAACCCTTAGTGAACCATAAAGACCCAAGAATAACAATGCAAATCAGTCTTCCATGTACGCAATGCACAGTGAGACAGTAATATTACAGGAATAGTTTTGTCTGCATACAGAAATAGTTTCAGATAATGAAAGTGTCACCATATGATATTGCAGGGGACTCCTCTACACGCTCCACCAGGTGGAATTCAGAAGAACTTAATGATCCATAGTTCCTCTCAGTAGATTTCAAAATGCAAATTGACTTATTATGTTTCTTTAAGGCAGCCAGAAAAAAATATCATAATACATTTGCTGTCTCGTGAGATGCTTATTTTTATACTCAACTGGAGGCAAAGCACACAGTCACGCATATAAGCAAACATCTCTTAATTCTACAAAAGGCATAACACCTTTATGCGTTATGCTTCATAATTCTTATTTTATGATCATCTTGAGACTCACAAAAAATAACGAAACTATTTCAAGAAAATTTCACTGAAGTCAGAGAATAAATTAGGTTGGTTAGCCATATCAGGAAAAATTTACCCCAGAAGAACTGTATGATGTTTTATTGCAGCCAATGTAATGGGACTTAAGCGGTTCACACGGACTTTCCTTTTATTTTTAACCTGAAAGAAAAAGTCCCATTTAAGATACAGGATATATTTGTCTAGAAAGCTGCCCAGGCCACATAAAGAACCAGTGACATGGTGACTGCTTGCTGGGAAAAAAAGGATGATCAAAGTTGCCATCCTGAAGAACCGTGACAATTGCTATTTGATTGGCAGATGGAGAAGAAATAATTTAAATGGATGCTGCAAACTCTACTACAGCCTGTGCCAGGTCTTTTCCTTCTTTCTCATTGATATCTAATCTTGTTTGCTTATGATTATTCTGATTTCAAAGTGAAGTACAATCAATTTCTGGTCTAAACTTCTTCCATAGGGTGCAGCTGGGAAATCTCTATCCCATTATCATTTATTGTGGGTTTTTGTTGTTCAGAAGATATAGGAAAATACAGGAATGTGAAGCTGGAAGTTTTGGTTTGAATAAATGGGTATTGGAGCTTTGTTTGATCTGTTTTCACACTTGGGTCCTGCCCCAAAACTCCTTCACAGAATTTCTTTACAACTCTCAAAAAAAAAAATAATTCTCAATCAGCTCTTCTGCTAAGGGTGGCTTCAGTCTCCCAAATAAGGCTTAATTTTAGCTATGAGAGGTGTCCCAAGTCAAATCTTATCTTCAAAGGATTATGCATATCCAGCAGAACAGTCATGTGTCGTGGCTGTAAAAAAAGTAGATCACAGTTTGGATAAAAATAGACTATTGTCCAAATGCCAAACATCACTACTTCTGTTTCTAGTACCACACTAAAACAATCTTTGAGGTTGCAGCGCAGATTCTGGCTAACTACTGCTGCTTTCATCCTTTCAGATCTGTATAATTTTGCCATTTGGGCTGACAGAGAGCAAAAATATTTTTGAGGTAGATAGATATCGACATTGGGGAAGATATAGGTCACAGCGTATATTCTGTCTTTAACAGAAATGAAGAATATGAGGAAGAAATTCTCTCTTCCCACTTCATTCAACGTTTTTCTTTCAGGGACTTCAAATGTGGGGTTTTTTTCAAGATTTGGGGTCCCTGAATCTGTTTGTAACCCATGTTTTTCATTCTTTCATTTTCCACATAATTCACAGATACAAGCAAATACATAAAGTGTTACCGTTAGTAGGAACGCGATCAGCAGTCATATGAATATTGCTTTGAGAATTCAGCAACTAAATCTACATTTTGTTTAATTCATCTCTTTAGAAGACTTGAAGAACAGGAACAATCACAACGGTGGAATTAGAAGAACAAGAACTGAAGCAACTTTCATCTTTTTGGCTCATTAACTCTGAAATGAGGAGATATCATGATTGGTCATAAAGGTGCCTCAGAGAATCTAAAAGCTGCAAGGAAGCAACTGTAATAAGTTTCCTTTTTGTTTCTTTCTTGTTTTCTCTTTTGCTTCAGGGAAACATGACAGGAAGTTTATATTCAAAACTGTAAATGCATCTAAATTACAAATACAGCTTAAGAATATTTGTGACATTTTTCAATTATTTGAAACATAAGTGTAATTTTAACTAAGTGCTCTATTATCCTATTGCCTTTGATATAGATACACTACGTTTTCAGACACCTACTACCACATATAGGTAGGAATGATAATAATTATATACATAATCAATATGTAACTGACATCATCATTACAGATACCAGCCAAGATTGATTCAGCAAAGAATTAATCAAAATAGTTCCCATCTTCACACCACAAACATAAGAAAATACCTTGGCCTTGAAATTTTCAAAAGATTTGGGGGTCAAGGGAAGAGCTAATTTCATGATCAAGGCTGCTTCTGGGAAATGTTTCATCCATTAAAACTGAGGAGTCCAGACTGAGCGTCTCCACTATTGTTGCAGTCGTAGTCACTTAGAACATGCAAAAAGGCAGATTCTAGAAAGGAATAGTTGCATATCAGCTAGAAGTTTGAAGTGTAAAACCAGTGAACACTCAGAAATTTTAGAAAAGGCAGATTCTCAAATCTTGGTATCCTTAAGTTATGATATTTTCAATTTTGAAAAAAAATACGCAAAATGTAACAAACCTAAACATTAAACAAAACCACAATGTTTAAAATTGTTCTACAAAATTCATGGGGAAAATGTTCACTCAAACGAACCACACCTACTTCATATTAAGTTTTTAGAGCTGTTTTAACTCAAAGATGTTTGATAAGAGCATTTCAGCTACTCTTTACACTACTTTAGATATTAATCAAAACCCTATGTTACAAACCAAAGTAACAATATGTGCACAGGAATCCTTAGGAACCTCAGTCATCTAGCCGACATGAATGTCTTGATCTTCTCCACCCACTAATTAAGGTAATTAATGGCTAAGACAGGAGTGAGTTAAAGAACTGAATGGCATTAGCATAACCAGACTCCCAACTCACCAGTAAAATCTCTGACAGCTTCATGATTCACAGATTCCAAAGAAGGAGACCAAGAAAGCACTGTAAAAGTGAACAGGATGAAATCACGTTAGGAGAAATACTTCATCTTATAGGAAGACTCAGAAAGAAAGCCTTCAGAGGCGATCTCTTTGGTTCCAGGGAAGTATAAGAACATTAGCTGGGGTCAATGTCAAAAGTGAGATGCTCTAGCTGCTACTGAGGCAGCTGGGAAAAAAAGCACCTACCACTTTACGACTAGACAAGCTGTGATTATAAATTTTATCCTTGATTTTCAAAGAAAACTTTTAAAAGACTGATTTCATAGTTTTCTCTAAGATATTCAGTCTCACTGGAGCTGGTAAAGCACTGTTTCATGGTTTGGCTCAATGTGGGAGATTTTCTTATGAGAAAATAATAGACTGTTATGTTCATTCTTGTGGTTTCACATGCTGTCTTAGAATATTTATTATTCTTATGAAAGCCGCAGCACCTGGAATGAAAAGAATGTGTAAGATTTCTTTTAAAAGGAGAACGAATGTTTAAAGGATTTCTGGACCAAGGGGAAAAAAATAGTTAATAAAACCTGTTCAGGAGAGCTAAGTTTGGCCTCTTCAAAGACCTACTTGGAGGAATCAAATGGGTTAGGGCTCTAGAATGTAGAGGGGTCCAAGAGAGCTGGTTAATATTCAAACACTAATTGCTCCAAGCTCAAGATTGGTACATCCCTATGAGTAAGAAATCAAGCAAGGGAGGCAGGAGGCCTGCATGGATAAGCAAAGAGCTTCTGGAAAAACTCAATTGGCAAAAAAGAAGTTTACAGAAGGTGGAAAAAGGGACTGGCCACTCAGGAGGAATATAGGAACATTGTCAGAGTATGCGGAGATGCAACAAGGCAGGCTAAGGTCCACTTGGAATTAAATCTGGCAAGGGATGTCAAGGACAAGAAGAAGGTCTTCTTCAAGTACCTCAGTAGTAAAAGGAAGCCTAGGGAAAATGCGGGCCCACTGCTGAATGAGTTGGGTGCCCTGGTGATGGAGGACACAGAGAAGGCAGAGCTACTGAATGCTGCCTTTCCTTCTGTCTTTACTGCTAAGGCTGCCCCCCAGGAATTCCAGATCCTGGAGGTAAGAGAAGAAGTCTGGAGAAAGGAAGACTTTCTCTTGGTTGAGGAGGATTGGTTTAGAGATCATTTAGGCAAACTCGACACCCACAAATCCATGGGCCCCAGTGGGATGCTCCCACGAGTGCTGAGGGAGCTGGCAGATGTTATTGCGAAGCTGCTCTCCATCATCTTTGAAAGGTCATGGAGAACAGGTGAGGTGCCTGAGGACTGGAGGAAACTCAGTGTCATGCCAGTATTCAAAAAGGGCAGAAGAAGGACCCGGGAAACTACAGGCCAGTCAGCCTCAACTCCATCCCTGGAAAGGTGATGGAACAGTTCATTCTGGATGTCATCGCTAAGCGTGTGCAGGAAGAGAAGGTTATTGGGAGTGGTCAACATGGATTCACCAGGGGAAAGTCATGCTTGACCAATCTGACAGCGTTCTATGATGGCATGACTGGCTGGCTGGAGGAAGGGAGAGCAGTGGACATTGTCTACCTCGACTTCAGCAAGGCTTTTGACACTGTCTTCCGTAACATCCTCATAAGTAAGCTTAGGAACTGAGGTGGATTGAGAGATGGCTGAATGGCATAGCTCAGAGGGTTTTGATCAGACGTGCAGTCTAGTTGTAGGTCAGTAGCTAGCAGTGTTCCCCAGGGGGCAGTACCATTCAACATATTCATCAACAACCTGGATGAGGGGACAGAGCGAGTTTGCTGATGACAAAACTGGGAGGAGTGGCTGACACACCAGAAGGCTGTGCCACCATACAGCGAGACCTGGACAGGCTAGGGAGTTGCGCAGAGAGGAACCTAATGAAGTTCAACAAGGGCAAGTGTAGGGTACTGCACCTAGGGAGGAATAACCTCATGCACTGGTACAGGTTAGGGGTTGACCTGCTGGAAAGCAGCTCTGCGGAGGAGGACCATGGGAGTCCTGGTAGACAAGCTGACCGTGAGCCAGCAATGTACTCGTGTGGCCAAGAAGGCCAAAGGTATCCTGGGGTGTTTTAAAAAGAGTGCGGACAGCAGGTCAAGAGAGGTCATCCTCCTCCTCTACTCTGCCCTGGTGAGGCCACATCTGGAGTACTGTGCCCAGTTCTGGACTCCTCAGTTCAAGAAAGACAAGGAACTACTAGAGAGAGTCCAGCAGAGGGCTACAAAGATGATCAAGGGAATGGAGTACCTCTGTTAAGAGGAAAGACTGAGAGACCTGGGTCTGTTTAGCCTGGAGAAGAGAAGACTGAGAGGGGATGTCATCAATGCTTATAAAACTCTAAAGGGTGGGTGTCAAGAGGACGGGGCCAGACTCTTCCGTGGTGTCCATTGACAGGACAGGTGGCAACAGGCACAAGCTGGAACACAGGAAATTCCATCTCAGCATGAGGAAAAACTCTTTACTTTGAGGGTGACAAAGCAGTGGAACAGGTTGCCTAGAGGGGTCACGGAATATCTCCTTCTCCGGAGATATTCAAAACCCACCTAAACACGTTCCTGTCCAACTTGCTCTAGGCAAACCTGCTTTAGCAGGGGGGTTGGACTAGATGATCTCTAGAGGTCCCTTCCAACCTCTACCATTCTGTGATTCAGAAACAAACCTCACATGGTGTACACCAGGCCTAAATGCCAGACACTTTCTTAGTAGAGTGATAGGGGATTTGTTGGGTTTTATATAGGTTTTTTTTTCGGTGTTTTTATAATTGGTAATCTCTAGAACCAATGCAAAGGCAGAGAAAACTGAGGGTAAAGAAGCAGAAACCCCAGCATATACCTATGTGCATCAGGACAATTGCTACTTAAGGCACAATCACAGCTGTCTTTAAATTATGCACTAAGTTTATACATCATGATGACAATTCAGAGATATTTATATGAGACCTGGGACTTCATGAATGCTTCTGCATGACCAACAATTGGAAATTGAAGCAATTAAACCCTGTCCAACCTTTTTAAAATTCAGTAGAATATATTTCAAATTATTAAAAACAACAAAAATCAAAAATTGTAAATAGATTTCATTTTAACATTAAAAATGTTATTTTTCTGTGTGCATTGACATATACAAATGCAATTTCTCTTCATTCCTGTGAAAAGTATTTGAAAGTGAAATTTACTATTTCTATGAAAATAGCTAGATATATAAATCCCATCTTGGACAAAGTCAAGAATCACTACACCTGGGGCAGACCAGCTTAAGTCACTGCATTATGTCTGTTATAAATCGTGCTGGCTGCAGTGGTCCTGAGACGCCCCCCAGTATCTCACTGTGTAAATACATTGAGTAACTACTAACATCTTTACCTCAAAGTATTCTTGCTGTTTTGGCTTTTTCTGGATATGAATATTATTTAAAAGTAGGATAGGTGATTATGTGACAGAAGTAACAGAAGAAATACCCATTCATGTACTTCATTTAGAAGAAAAAAGGCTTCATTTAAATACATGTTTTAGTGACTTCTGGAGAAGGAGAGAACAGTTATCCAACAGGAATCTTTATTTCTGTCTTCAAAAAAACCCCCATTCTCCTGGTCCCTTTATATATTCAGTCTTGGCTTATACTGCTTGTTTTTAAATCAAACACTATCTGCTTTCACATCAGAAAATAACTAAACATTTGAACTGAAGTCTTGTAAAAAAAAATCTGATGTCCTCTGTATTGGCTTTACAATTCCCAAGATGCCCAGAACATTACTTCTGCTAATGCTCAGAACTGCTACAGTAGCTTGACAGGCCCAAATACAAAAGACCATCTCAAAGTTTGACTGGACCAATCTAGCTGGAGAGGGGAGGGCTGAATTCTTCCACAGAGCAGTTTTGACTAGAGAAGCCATACAATTCCCTACTCTAATATAGAGACTTGTAGTCCCAAACCCTAATCCAAGATTTAACATAGGTTTAATACTGTGATAATAAACCTCAGAAGTAAGTAGTTTTCTCATTATTACTCATTTTCTAGGTGGATTGCTCATCTTATTTTGGGGAACTGGGATGGTCTTTCTGTTCTGCATTACAAAGCAGCGAGCTCTATGCACCATGGTCTCTGACAGCTACACGTACATGCTACCAAATGACATAAGACTAATGACAACGCTCTATCAGAATGTTTATGATAGAAGGAAGCATATTACACATGAACTCATCATCTAGTAAACTTCTTACCTAAATAGGAATCTTAAGAATAGTTACTTTTAAATAATTTTTACTACTGTGGAACTTGGATAATGAGGTGAAGTCTATATGCTCAAAGAATGATTAAGACTGGCCTTGCTATCTCTTGTGCAACCCAGGGGAGCGGAGACTTGCCTGGCTGTAATGGGATGCAGGTAAGGATGGAGTCCTGTGTAGGCAGGACAGCCCTCAAGCCCTTTGCTTGTCAGCAAAGCCAAGATAACAGACACTGTGTAGTTCTTTGTTTCTTCGAAAGGCCTGATGACTGACCTCTGCCCCATTACCTGTGAAATGCATATTAAAGTTGACACCCCCACATATGCTAATGAAGATTATAGAGATCATGATGTCATGTATGACTATGGCACTCGTTTCTCCACCCAAATCATACTACATGTCACTCTTGGGGGGGACGGGGACAACACACCTCGTAGTTTTGGGGATGAAAGAAGGAGAAAATGACTGTTAAATTGGGAGAGAAGAATCTTGATACCTGATGGACCAGACAACAGGCTGCGTTCTTTTCCTCCACCCCAGGCAGAGACACCTTTCTGGGTAAGTGCTGCGCCTTTGACCCTCTGGTGAATGTTATCCCCAGGTTGTTGTATTATTATTATTTTTGCTAGCAATATTAACCTTCGTTAGTAGAACTATTGTAGTCAGTCAATTTATCAACCGCAATCTTGAATCTGTTCTGTCGCTCTCAATAAAATAGCTAATTTTATTCTTTGTGAATCTGACTCAGTGGAAGTACTTTGCTGGGACTCTGATATACAAATCAGTGAAAGTCCTGGGACACTGACAGGCTAATATCAAAACTACATTCCTTTTAACACGACAGCTACTAATAAGGAAAAGTTAAGAAAATGCTGTAGAAAGATACAATCAATATTGTAACTATTTGACTTAAATTTCCAAATAAGGTATAATCAGTATAATTCAAAGTAGCTAAGAAACCTAATCAGAATCTTATACTCTTTCAAGGGAACTTTCATCTTGTGTCCAACTTACCAGAGGTAAAAATCCTTTCTTTTTCCTAAGTGCTATGTGCTTCTGTTTCTAGCCTTAAAAATCAATTATTGCTGGCAGTGAGTAATTAAACCAACTAATGAGATGTTATTTTAAATTACAATCCTACTTTCTTTGAACTGTTTTTGCACTAAACCTTAACTACTATATTTGCATTATTCCGATCCCTTTATAGCTTCACAAGCTTGTTTTTCTGTGAGTTGCTTTCAGTTAAATATCACCTGCAGTCATACTAAGAAATAATTAAGTATTTTTAATTGCAGGCTTCCAAAAACCAAACCGAAACAAAGCAAATAAAATGTAGGTCCATTCCATAAAATGAAAGTATCTAATGCTACTGCATCAATAAAATATAGCTAGCTATAGTGTGCAGATTCCTGTCAAGTAAGAAATGGCCTACTGCAGTTAACTTTAGCAGGCAGGTTAATTGCATTTCTTTCGTCTAAGTACACCGTTGAGTGTGCTGTAAAGTCATTTAAATGGGTTGCTGACCCATTTCTGCTTTTTCCTTTTCAGATGTTGGTAATAAAATGATATTGTCTGAAGTACATGCACCGTCGGGGTTAGATTTTCTGTTGTGTGGTTTGCTATATTGTTTTCAAAACGTCTGGAACATTTTATGTATATAATGTTGAACAAAGTAACAGAGAAGATTTATGCAAAGCCAGAATGTGAACAATAAATATGTCATGTGCTTTCTAAGCAATTACATTTCTGCTGTTTTATGAGTTAATAATATGAATAAATGGTTCCTTTAACATCCAGCTCTCCTTCCTATCTATCCCTTAAATCTTGTGATGCTTTTTGCAAACAGGTCATTTATTAACATCATCTGCTTTGCATATCCTCTCTCCTTCAACACACGTTAAGAGAAATTGTTGAAAGCATCCTACCCCATTCAGCAATATGGCATGAATAGCCACTCTCCTGCCATCACCACCGTTGAGAATCTAGTGTTGAAGGATCCTGAGCGAAGCATTTACGCAGACACTTTTATGCCTATGGCTATGCAGTTTGCCCTCTGGTCTCACCTTAACCTCCATCATGTCATGCTACAATCCCCTACTCTGAACTGGTAGGAGACCGCTGAACTCCACAGCACACGAAATAGTGTTTCTAAGCAGTGTTCCCGCCTTTTCATTTTCCCTTTCATTCAGCAGAGCCTTAGGAGCCCATTCTCCCACTCTGGAGTACAACTGGCCCCTATTCTTTCACGTAGAGCTGTTCTTTCTCTGATTTGAAAGCAGAGGCCTCAGGGACCCCTGAAGGCTTGTACAGTATTTCCAGTTCCAACTGACAAGTCCATCTCTCTTTTCTTTCTAGCCTGCATCTTTCTCTGCAAACTTCAAAGCCACTTACTCAGTCGATTTCTGCCAACACTCTGATATAAAGGGCCGAGAAGGAACAGGAATTAGAGAGGAGAGGCCTCATATCTGCTTGGCGTGAACATCTGTACGTCTATCATTGACCTCAGGAGACCCTGAAACAGAAAGCGTTCCCTTCAGTCGCCCTGACTTTCTTTGCTGAACTTAATCCCTACACTGCCCACTGTGTTCCATTATTGCCATGTCCAACAGTGCCAGGACAAGGAAGACTCTTGGCAGCATCTTCCCCTGGCCTCTGCTGGGGAGGACCTCAGCAAGCACAGCCTCCCTCTGCATTTGCCTGGCCTGGCACAGAGAACAGAAACCCACAGGGGATTTCCTCAAGGTGCTAGTCTGCCCCATGGGAATCCACTGAAATGTGGGGTTTCCTTCAATGTAGTTGTCTATGAAAAGAAAGAGAAGAATGGGAAGAGGAAAAGACAGAGAGGAGTGACAATTTTCTCTAGAGAAAGGAAGAAGAGCTTTCTGGGAAGGACGAGGTGGCTTTGAGGGTCATGAGCAATTCCTATTTCTTGAGGGGGTATTTAGATATCCAAAAAGGAACATTAAAGGCAGTAATAATCAGATGTGAATAAATGCAAAATGGAGTCCTAAAGAAAATCTGCCTTTTTAATGCATTTTTAAATCTGTACTAGTTTTGTGCTCCTGGGTGAAAACACACTGTCCTTGCAAGGGTATGAACGTGTTCACAAGAAACTTGGGGGAGAGGGGCAAAGTCAGAGATCATTTATCATTATTTACTGAAATCATTCATAAATCATCCCATCGCCAAATAGGATGCCTCCCTCCTTCTCTGGGCTTTCAGTCTGTAAACATGCAATAAATGGCTTAAAAGCCACAAACAAGTTAGGACACACCTACGTTGATATACACAGACAGTCCGAAAGTCACTTTGCTGATCTGAATGGGACTGAATCTGCTCTGTTTCACAAGATTCAAAGGCATGCTGCATCCAAGGTAATACCTTCTGCCTCTCTCCAGTTTTCCAGTGCCAATCTGGGTTGTTAACAATGGTCTCAAGATCTGTCCTGTAATTTCTGTCTTTCTGAGTACAACAGAATGAAAGCTTGGCTGATATATGCAGAAATCCTAAGGCACTCAGGATTTAATGCAATTAGACTTTGAATTGTATACAGTGCTATTCCAGAAGTACCACATTTCATAGACACTTGTGCAATATTAGTGCAAAAACACAGCAGACACATAAACCATATTCACTTTCACTGCTTTTTTCTTTTAAATCATTTACAAAGCAACCACCACCAAAATCAAACCTAGCCTTTATTTTTCACAGATCACAGCCACAGTCCGCTGAGTTCTCGTCACTCCTAATGAAGTCTGTTATGGCTTAAGAGGTGTTTAATACCTACCAATACCTAAGTCTAACTGACACGGACACTTGATACAAGGTCTTTGGCCTTATGCCTACCTCAGGCGGAATTCTGTTAACACAGGCTGAGGTTTAGGCATCTGTTCAAGCATCAGAAGCTGAATCCAAAATATTGCAGAGGGAATGATTGAATATGCCCCTAGAATATAAAGCAGAAGGTGCAATAACCACTTTCCCCTGGTCTGCAAACCCGTCTTTCCAAAACCATTTATTTCTCCTCCAAGTAAGCTTTCTACTGTAACATCACTGTAAAAGCTTTCCGGAAAAAAGGCTATATATAACAAACAGGATAAATGTCTTCCTTTGTGAAAACTAAAGCCTAGTTCAAATACCATTCTACAGTAGAAATTAGGACATATTAGACTATTCTCAAGTTGTCCCAAGTTTTCCTCAAAAATATTCATTTCAAATTATAATCCTATTTTATAAAAATTTCATGTCGCTTCTTTTGTCTCCTCAAGATCTCCTCACAAGAAATGAAGGCTAATTAATTCCATACAGAGTCTATGAAAACATTTCTTTAATTTATTTTCAACTCGGTATTCATTATGTCTTTCTGAAATCCCCAAAAATATGACTTGGTGCTCTCTGGTACTAAAATCTGCAGAAATTAATAAGAATTACTGCTTAGCCTTTGAATGTAAAAATCTAGGTATAAAACAAACCAAAACAAAACAAAAGAGGAGAAACTATACTGACATCCATTTGTCTAGTGTTTTGCATTATTAGCTGCGTTACTAAGGGATGAAAAGCAGGTAACAAGCAGTTTTTAAAACAGCTTAAGGTTTTTAATCGTGCCACTCTCTTTGTTGTCTTTGATACTATATTTGCTGTAATTTTTATATTTAGTTTTGGACTGCATATTAACAGCCATCTCAAATTTACTCTGATAAAACGAAACATTTTAGAGGTATGAAGCTCCATCTGCTGGATATTCAGTTGTATAGTCTAAATTTTCTGTGATTTTTATAATATTATTACTTAGATCTTTATTAACTCTCTCCCTCTAATGGAAATCTCATTCTTTTACATTATTGGAAGTAAATAATTTGATGATAATATTATTTACCCCAAAAAATACAGCAGAATATATTGAGTATTTACTGATAGAAAACTTGATATGAAACATCTGGGTTACTGCCTCACTTACTTTACTTTCCACTTAACTTTTATTTCCAAGCAACTTTATTTCATGAAAACAATTTAATAAAATCTGAAATTCTTTTGGACCACAAGCTAAGTAAATGCTTAAAAGTGTGACTGCAAGTCCTGATATGCAACCCTAGCTTCTATATCAGATCCAACTGAAAAGAAACCCATAAAGAACATTCATAAAGGTTTTGCACAACATGGCCCATTTTTCAAGATCATGAGCATGACACACAGGCTAGATGTTTCCCCTTTCGTCATTAAATATGTTGCAAACATTTTTCATAAATAAATTTATTTTATTTAAATGAAGGTTGGTATCAATCTTTTCGGCTAGAGTTGTGTAATGAACAGCAGCTGCCAGAAGCCCTCGATGGAAGAACAGTGCAAGCGCCAGTGCTAAATGATGACAGCTTTGACAGAGAATATGGGTAATATTGTTGCTTTCTGCTTTACCTCACTTTTCTTTCATCTGTGCTGCAATATCTCGAGTACAAATATTCAGATCACTGCAAAATGTATTTACAAATCATGCCCTACATCATCTATCAAAAAGATGATCACCATTAGAAACACTTTTTATATCAAAATTGAAGCTTAAAGGAAAGCAAATATTTGCAGAAATTTACTTAAGTCTGACAGATGTGATTTATATTTCTAAAAGTTTAACTCAGCTTCACTTAGCATTTCAGGTAGTTGGTAAATTAAGTAATACTCTTTCTGCACCTTGTCGTCCTTTGCTATATGTTTCTATGTTTTGGGGTGGGGTTTTTTGTTATGCTAAGAAATGGAAATCATAGTCTTTGAAAATGTTAATGTGCTATTGAGCTGTACATTATTTTAATGTTGACTGCCAAGATCAAGCAGCAAGGCTGCCTTTCATCCTACACCTGGCACTGTTTTATATGCATGTTTGCAGAGAAACATTTATAGGGTGTTTTAGGAACTATTGGCATCTTTAATTCATTGAGTTTACACTAAGTTTTTTAGGAAGTACAGATGTATAGTTTTCTGGACTTGCCAACACAAAACCTTTACTTTTAAAATCAGTAAAATATTTCACATTAGATCCAGATAAAAAAAAAACAACTATCCCTTCTTTCCACAGGGAAATGAAAATGTCTCACACTAAAAAACAAAAGGAGCCAGGGGAAAGGGGTTTTCTCTTTACAGTTTCCACAGTCCCATGGCAAGGGATTTGCAAAACTTAAAGGGTGGAGGCACTCCACCGTTACCTTCACTGTTCTTTCTTGTTGAATGCACTTCATCAAACACCCTGGATGAGCTTAGCAGAGAGAAGATAAGGCATTGGCACACTTTGTTGGCTCTGTCTGCTGGTTGTACTGGACACACAATGGTCTTAAAGCCAAGAAACTGTTATTGAGTAGGGGAAATGCACACTTGTTGCTGTGTTCCCTATATGTATTTCCTTGCTGAAAAAGACAGAGAGAAAGTAAGGCACCCCCCCTCCACCCAAACGCACTATTAGGTAGCCCCAAATTCCTGTATGATAAATTTTCCCAAAACAATGCTTATAAGTGACTGATACCATTTCCAGAGCTTCTGCTGGGAAGAAGACATGATTCCTATCCATTAGCAGTTTTAAATATGTCTTCTAAGAAATATCTAGCTTATGCTGATAAACTTTATTGTCCATGAATCGTCCTTTATTTTTCTAAATCTCTATCCATATATGTAGTGCATCCTCCTGGAAACTCTGCTAAGGCACATGGAAAATAAGGAGGTGATTGATGACAGCCAACATGCCTTCACTAAGGGCACATCATGTCTGACAAAGTTGATGTCCTTCTACAACGGTGTTACAGCGTTGGTGGAAAAGGGGAGAGCAACTGATATCATCTACCTGAATTGTGCAAAACGTTTGACACTGTCCCACACGACATCCTGGTCTCTAAGTTGAAGAGACATGGATTTGACGGATGGACCACTCGCTGGATAAGGAATTGGCTGGCTGGCCACACTCAAAGAGTTGCAGTCAACTACTCGATGTCCAAGTGGAGACCATTGATGAGTGGTGTTCCTCAGGGGTCGATACTGGGACCGGTGCTGTTCAACATCTTTGTCGATAAAATGGACAGTGGGATTGAGTGCAGCCTCAGCAAGTTTACTGACGACACCAAGCTGTGTGGAATGGTTGACACGCTGGAGGGAAGGGATGCCATCCAGAGGGCCCTGGACAGGCTTGAGAGGGCCTGTACAAACCTCATGAAGTTCAACAAGGCCAAGTGC
>VZSZ01011702.1:0-15013 GCA_013398815.1 Ibidorhyncha struthersii
CCGCTCCGACAGCTCCGTGTCTCTCCTGTGCTGAGGCCCCCAGGCTGTGGATTAGTCAGACACTATGTGAATGTGTCCCTTGCCAGGACACTCACGTTTAGGGCCACATGCAAAGGAATCTCAACAAAACAACGTGGCACTGACCTAAGGGACAGAAAAAGAGAAGGACATACCTAAATACACAGCGAGGCAGGCAGGCTGAGGCGGGGGGGGGGGCTCTGGGGGGACACACAGTGTCCAGTCCCACTGGTGTTGGCCCACCAGGACACGGGAAGCAGAACGGGAGCTCTAGAGACGGTGGTGCGGATGAAACGATGTAAAGAACTGGAAACAGCCTGCCAGCGCCAAGGCTGGAGGAAGCACAGCAATGATCTTCCAAGATTTAAGGACACTATAAAGGGCAGGGAACAATCTCGTCTCTGTATTTATGGTGGTGAGGACAAGAAGATGGGCTGAAACTGCAGGGAGAGGGGTTCAGGCTGGACTTAGAGAAAAAAAAAAAAAGGACCAGCAAGGGTACTAAATCAAAGTTAGACTCTCATCTCGAGGAGTGATTTAGGTACACTCCACCCTGCCTGGGCGCGAGGGAAGGGATTCAGTGACCGTTTGTGGTCCCTCTTCTCGCTCTTTCCCCCTCTGACCCTGCCGAGGTTTACTCTTTTTGATCTATACTTCTCTTTTACAGTGTGCAGTCTGTTCCATCCCCGAGGCTCTCAATATACCTCTTACATTGTTAATGCTTTCCTTTCCTTTCCTTTCCTTTTTTTTTTTTTTTTTTTTNGCCATAAGAGTCCTGTGCCATTAAAACTATGTTTTTCAGTCCTCCATACTTTACCATTTTAGTAAAATCAGTGGCAGGATTCGCTGGCTTTGTCTTTTGGTATCAAGACAACAGTCGTTTCTCAGCCAAACTCACACCCAAACCCTACAAATACTTGCACTGATTCCAGGAGATATTTTACTCACTATTTTTTTCCCAAGTATTGTGTCGTATGAAGCAACTGTTTATTGATAAGGCTGAGTAGATTTCAATGCATATACGCGTACGTTTTCAAAAAAACTCAGTTATTGTCTTTTCCCTTAAACGTTTAGTTTCAATTTCTGTTTTCTTCCGTAGGGAACAGTTCAGTTCCTCCCGTTACCTTACGGCGAGCGCCCCAACAGTTTCTGTTCCTCCCTGGTCCCCATTACTAAATGTTATGGTAGGCCAATTAGTCAAGACAAGGAAACCCCTTCTTCCCCCTCGGCGCAGGCTCTGCCCCAGCAGCTCCGGCGGGTCCCGAAGCCCCGGCTGACGCCCGGCCCCAGCCCGCAGGTGTCTCAGTGGCCGGTTGCCAGATGACCAGTGCGGCCACCCACGGCCACTGGCTGCCAGTGCTGGGCTCCCGCCTCTCTGCAGGGATGACACGTTACCACCGGGAGCTTCCACAGAGGTTTTATCCGCTCTTAGGTTTGGAGACCATTACGAAACAGACACGTCAAGTGCTCACGGCGGCTCCACCTCCATAGAGCTTTCTCCTCGCTTTGGTTACGGAAATCAAGAGCCATCAAATAAATGAGGCTTCATGGAGAGAAAGCGTGTGAATCCTATAAACAAGTTCTGCCGCCAGCACAGTCTACACCGCCCCACAAAGACATCATAATGTCTATAAGCAGGCAGTTTGTTCTGAAGTCCCATAGCTGTTGTGCATCGGTCCTTCACCGGCCAGGGCTGCAGCGCGGGGGCATGCACGGAGAGAGACAGGGCTCAAGGGCCACTGCAAGGAGTTGGGTACCGCGCACTTCAGAAATTGAAACAAAAAACTATAGAAGGCCTTTCCGTGGTTAAGTTTTCAAATTTGGTCTGATCTGCCTTGTACTCCCTGACAGCTCAGGCCAGTGCCCCGTCGAGCACAGGCACTCCACCGAGGGGCTGATTCAGTGCTCCGCTGCACATGCTGCTTGGGATGTCCCATGCCCTGCATCTCTCTTCCTGCTCACCTCCTGTTGTGCAGAACCACCAGATACTCCCAGCGCCTCTGTCCTTTACGCCTTATGCTCCTCAGTGACCTTATTCTGAGTCCTGATCCCTTCTATTCGTTACTGCCACACCGGGTTCTCTGGACTGGAAGTGCATGGTGGCCGCAGCCACGCTTGGGGCTGGATGCTGCGACAAGCAGCGGTCGTGCAGTGGTGCCCTGCGGCTGGCAAACAAACACGCGGCCTCCCTCCCCCATGAGCAGGCTCCCATTTCCAGAGGTGGTTTGATTTCGTCCTCTCCCTGTTCCCGCGGACAGGGACTCTCATGCCATGTAGCTTTTCAAACTGTGAGGCGGGAGTTCGTCCCCAGTCAACACGGGGAGCAGGCTACGAGGGAGCTGTGAGGCACTTCGACATCAGAGAAGACAAGGGAAAAGGCAAAGGGTTTATCTCAAGTATCAGGAGTGTAACTTGCTTGTGTTAAACATCTCTATCAACACAGACACCTTGTTCCGACTTCTTTTTTTTTTTTCTAGCAAACACTTGGGGGGCTATAGGTCTGTGAGAACTTTGTCTTTCCATCTTCTCCCTCTTGTGCTTGTCTTTTTCCCCCAAATCTTGTAATTTGTGTTTATAATTCTGAGCATCACTTGTTACCCATACCCAGTTGTTCCAGAATGTGTTTATTTTTACCTTACAAATTAAAAAAATCAGTACTCAAGTGGCATCTCCACTGCAACTGAATGCTACTTTTATTCATTTATAGACACTGAACTTCTGTCGACTGCTAAAATTTCAAGTGATCGCTCAGAATTACATCGGCCACATCCTTCAGTCCGTAACAGAATAAGCCAAACCACTTTCCTGTTTGCTTTGACATTTGTTGAGCTTGGAGACTGGAAGAAATTTACCTTTAAATTTGCCCTTTTTCCTGATCTGTACTGGGCGCTGAACTAAGCGAAGAGTTACCTTCTGTGAAGTGGGGAGATAACATGCTTTTCAGCTTCAGTGAATAATTCCTCGCTTTACTTTGGGAGACAAATAATATTACCTGCTCAAGAGTTCTGAACTCCAGCAGTTTCCTTCTCACGGCTTTTTGCTTTTTTATTATACAGCCTGGCATTAATATAATTAACCATTCTTCTTGTGTGCTCTGATCACACCCTGCAACAGACCGTGCGGCACTTCCAAACCCGGAGCGGGAGACGGGATGCCTTGAGCATCCCTCCTCGGGAGCTTCCTAGCGTGCCGCGTGCCCGGGGCAGCGAAGGCACCTCACTGACGGGGAGAGCTTGCTGCTATTTTCTGTTTATCTTTTTTGCCTTTTTTTAGAGAAACTGGAGCCTGAAAGGACATAAAGGAATATTCCTTTTTTCTTTCAGGAAAATAGGCCATAAATTTACACTTGTGTTTCACGGAAGTTTAATCCACATCAGTAAGAAATTCGTGACAACCGTACTTTTATATTTGCCTCACTTACACGACTTTGCTGTCATTATATAAAGCAGCGGCGGTACAGGTGTACCACTCAGATAACTTCAGCATTGCGTGCACACGCCTTGATGGTCTCTGCGAATGAATATTGTAATGGATCGTTTGTTGCTCTTCCTGTTTCTGTTCTGTCGCAAAGAAATACGCGAGGCTGTTCCCTTTCTGTACGCTTACATCAGTTCGCTGGGCATTTTCATAGCACTTGTGCCGGTCACAAAGTTTTCTGTACAAATCCCTCACTGCCCGGATTTCTCTTAAATAACTTCAGCAGGCCAGCGTCTGCACAAATGCTCTTTTCTATACACAGAGCCGGCTTTAAAAACTAACCGGTGTCTAACCTGTGCCTCCTTGCCCTGCCTCGCCAGCCGCAGCAGAGCGGGTACCCACACCGAGATGCTCCCGGCTGGACCCCAGCGCCCTCCACCCGCCGGTGAAAGGGCCTCTCTCCACAGCCGCAATGCAGTTGCGGTGCTAGATGAGGTTTATTTAGTTTCATTTTTCCCGTCAAGTCCGTTTCCACGTGACAGCACGCAGCAACCTGCCTGCTGGGTTGGGTGCCTGCTGCCTGCGCGGGCAGCAGCCCTGCCGAGCATCCCTGCAGGGAGCCCCGCGCCAACACCTCCCGCCTCTGACAAGGCACGGGGGCGGTTTGCCGTATGGTTGGGTATATGCCCTGTTCATCTGTGGTGTCATTTCTCACTATTTCCTGTAAGGGGAACTATTCCCTTTCACGTAGGGTTATATAGGTGACAGGGGTTAAACCCCAGAGCACAGAGGCAGAGCACAGGCTCTGCAGTAAGGAGACGGCCAGGCAGGGCACGGCAGAGAGGAAACTGTGGGAAATTGTAGATCCAGGGGTCTCCCAAATTATCGCCTAATAAGGACAATTATCATCTGGGATCCCAAACAAGACAATGGACTAATTATCTTCCAGCAGAGAAAGATAAAGAAATATGTCACTGTACACTTAGCTTCACATGTCATTCAAAAAAGGCATAAATTAGGAGACGGGGGAAAAGAGAAACACATTGTGTACAGAAACAATATTCTGAGAGACGTTTTATGTTTTACAGAATCACACTCTCCTAGACTGGAAAAGACCTGTAAGTTCGTCTAGTCCAATCGTTAACCTAACACTGACGAGCCCACCACTAAACCACGTCCCTGAGCGCTATATCTACAGAGCCCTTAAGTACCTCCAGGGATGGGGACTCCACCGCTGCCCTGGGTAACGCGTTCCAACGCCTCATGACCCTTTCAGTAAAGAAATTCTTCCTAATATCCAATCTAAACTTCCCTCGGTTCAACTTGAAGCCATTTCCTCTTGTTCTATCACCTGTTACTCGACAGAACAGGTCGACTCCCACCTCTGCAGCCTCCTCTCAGATAGTTCTAGAGAGCGATAAGGTCTCCCCTCAGCCTCCTTTACTCCAGGCTGAACTCCAGTTTTAGAGTTACTAGGTGTTGTTACAACCAGAGCAAAAAAAGAGGAACTCTCTTGGCTGGGCTAACACAGCCCTCGCACAAGTGAAGCAAGAGTCCGACCTCCGAAAATGGTGCAACGGTGGCCGGCCCTTCCCTCGGCAGCCCGGCGAGGAAGGCTGCGGGGCCAGCGAGGACCAGCCCGGGCTGGCAGAAGCCCCACAAGAACTGCAGTGGGACACCAACGTGTCCTGGGTGCCGTGCGCGAGGATGGCTGTGGGCATCCCCTTCACAACCGCGCCTCAAGCAGAACGTAGATATGAAAATATATTTTAATTTTCTCTTTGTCACTACAAATGTGATAAACACTCTGAAAAATGACATGTCTCCCGAATTAAGAAACTTGCATTACAGAAGCCTCAGAGATAATTTCTAGCCCTCCCTCAGGGATGGGTTTCTTATGACATTCGGTACGGGCAGGAGAAGGTAACCCGCCGACTCAGACACCATTTCCTTCAGTCGTTGCTCCCCGGGGCCCCTGTAGAGCCCCGGTGCCTACAGGGGGGCAGGCGTACATGACGGGCGGCGCGCAAACTGATGCGCGCACAGCCAGCAGGGACCAAAGCCTCCCGCTCGGCTTGCACCGGCGCTCGCCTTCCAGCCCCAGCTCCGCCTTGGGTGAGATTGTAAATCAAACAGGAATCTCGCTACAGAATTAAAAAAACAAAGTCAGTTCGGAACCTAATTTAATTCAGAACGGGCTGAAAAAGGCCCCGGAGTGAGTGGGATCAGCCTGGCTGACCCGTCTGCCCTCCCGGGTGCCCTGTGCCCGGCGGGCTCCTGCCTGCGCCCGCAGCACCCCTGGGCAGGAACCCGCGCCACGGGGTTTGTCCAGCCGCGCTTCCAGCTGTGCACCCGAAAGCAAAGCTGCTCCCTTCAGCGTCTGCTGCCATACCCCGGCCTGGCAAACAGGTACATAAAAATCACAGTGCAAATCCATCTAGCTTGAAATATGTCTTGTGGCTTCATTTTGTCATACCAAACCGCTGGAATACAATAGTCACAAAATAAACCTTGTACTCGAATTTTCCTTTTTTTTTCCCTGGCCTTTAATAAAGGCCAATGCAGAAGCTGCTGCAAACAGAGACTAAACACAATTACAATCCCAGAGAAACTATTTTCTTCCTTAGGCCATTATTTGTTCGACACTCCTGAAACTCAAGTTCCCCAAAAATGTCGGACATTACATTTCAGTCTTGCCGCTAAAGAAAGCGATCGTTACATCTCTCCGAACACAGTGCAACTTCTGCAGTAACGAACTTCCGCTTCTGCTTCGCAGCAACATGGAGGCCATCCCTGCCGCGCTGCCGCGCTGAAAGATCGTTTTTTCTTTCTGTTTTAATGATATTATCTGCACGTGCATTTTAGGAAAGGTAATGTACAAATTTCGGACTTGGCCATTCCACTGTGTTGTCCTTTTATTTTAAAGCCTCCTGCAGCTATCGAGTGACAATATTTTTCTGAAAAGCATAAAGTATTTTAAGTCTCTCCTAGTCTCTTCTACAAGCATATACATGAGCAAAATCCCCACTAATTTCACAGCAAACTATTATGATATACGCTACGTGCTTTGCGCTCTCTGCAAAGACGATTCGTTTGTCGCTCTTCAGCTGGCGCTGGGGGCAGCGCGGGCGCTCGGTCCGGAGGGACCCTGCCCGCCATCCAACGTGGTGTTTCATCGTGGAAAACCAGTGGGACATTCGCTGGCAGCAGCGTGTGTCACGGCAGGAAGCTGGGGGGTCGCTCTGGGGGGATTAGCGGCATTTTAGTTTCTTGTGGGCTTTACCAGTGACTGCTGGGGAGCCGGAGCGGGGCCGGGCGCCCACCCGTCTCGCCCAGGGCTGGAGGGGACCCCGGCGTGGGGGGAGCAGCGCTCGGCCCCCGGTGAGAAACACCCCCAAATTGCAGCCCGACCATGGCGGGAGTGCCACCGCAGGAGCATCGCGCCCTGCCCCCACCCCGCCAACGGCGCGGGATAAACCGTTACACCAACTCGGGGGGCTCTTGAAAACGCGTGAAAAATCTTGCTCCCCCCTTTCCCAGCGGAGCAAGCGCCACAGGAGGTTAACTGACAAAATGAGCCTAAAACCAGGAGACGAGAACGGTGGACGCGCGCCGGGTTGGTCCCACCTCTCCCCGGGCACGGGTGCTCGCTCAGGGCCCCGGAGCAGCTCCGCACCGCGGGGGCACCGCTGCGCCCCGGCAAGTACCGGGAGGGTCTGCTTTGCCATCTGATGGCTACTTTTAATGCTCTTCAAAACTGCAGAGTTCTGCTGCTTGAACTTCGCATAACAAAATCTTACACCTAGTGCTCATTTCTTTAACTTATTATTTAAGACTTCCCTAACTCAGCTCAAGACAGCAAGACCTGTGTGCCAAAGCAGGCGCGATGCAATGCAGATGTAAGAAAGCTTTCCGGACCACTTACCGTCGCCCGCCAAACAACTGCGCGCTATTCCGCTGCGAGTTCGCACGGCCGGCGCGGGCCGCGAAGGGGGGTAAAAAGCGCAATTCTTACCTGGGGGCCCTGATGCGCGGGGCGCCTGGCGGCGTGCTGCAGCGCTCTGGCAGCGCAGCCACCGCCTCCTCCGGCAGCGCGCGGGGCTAATTACAACATGCTTTCCTTGCAACAGCAGGGGGGCGGCCTAGCGAGAGGGGAAACGGCGAAAGGCCAGAAGCATTACTCTTCCCAAACCCTATAGGTCTAAGGATGTGAAATAAGCTATTCGCCGTAGCATACAGCTGTAACCATGGCGATGGGCTGTGGTTTGCATATATATTTTCTTGAAGAAGCAAAAATTACTTTCAGCTAATAAAAAAAGAGACGTGAGAGGAAGTGCTTTTGCATTGAGGCCACATCCCGAGTTGCAGCGCGGCGCGCTGCTGGGGAAGCTCACGTCTCGGGCACAAACGGGCGGTTTGAAATGCACCGGTTGAAGACGTCCCGGCGGCGCCCCGTTAATCTGCTCCTTGGCATCTGGCGGGGGGGATGGCCGGGCTAGGGCCGCCCGGTTTTGCCGTGGCCCGCGGTCCCTGGAAGGGGGGCGATGGCTGGGGCGGTGTCCCCGGGGCTCCCTTCCTGCTGCGAGCCGCAGATAACGGCTGCCTGGCCGGCGCTGCCGCCGGCACGCTGCTGGCAGCGCCCGCACCACGGCCGGCCCCGACGACCAGAGACATTTAGACCCATTTTTGTTATTTCTGCTGCAGCCGCTGCCGTCTCCGGTCTTTCTGCACAAGTGACAGTCCCTCCACCCCAACGCCATGCGGAGGGAGAGCTCGCCGCGTGCTGCAGAGCTTGCTAGAAACATCCCGTGCTCCATGCAGGGAGGGCAACGCTATGTCCCCCAGCGTCACCGGTCACTGCCGGCCTCCATAAAGCCGCAGAGCAGGTCCTGGCCTAGGGCAGAGCCCCGGCAGGAGCCGGCGGCCCGTGGCGGGCGCGTGGGTGGCAGCTGGGGAGCGGCAGCGCGGGCACGGCGGCAGCGGAAACCCCGTCTGGCTTCCTCTCTGCTTGCCCGAGCCGCTTTCCGCAGGCGGTGGGAGAGGGCTGCGCTCTGGGGGGGCACGATGCACAAGCCCTCAGCTTGCAAAGCAGCCCGGCTCTCGGGAGCCGTGTCCCTCAGCTGCCCCTGCTCCCAGGGTAGGCAACCTGCAGGGACATCAGTCTGGAAACCACCGCAAAGGGATGATGCAGCCAACACCAGTGGTCATTTTGGACAGGATTTCTCATTATTTCTTTCCGCTCCTCTGCCAGGGCCTCCCTCCGCTGCTGTTGTGCCATCAGCAAGCTGGAGTCAAGGCAGGAAGGTTCCCCATCTCATCCTACAGAGTGTCGCATGAGTTAATGCAACGGCTTCACGAGTTACTCAGCCCATCTCGTGGCACGTGCCGGCCAGCCCAGGGCCGGCAGAGCAGGGCACACGCAGCCAGCCCCGCTGTGTGGCCCCAGCGCCGCCAGCAACGTGGCTGCACCGGGGACCGGGCGAGGGGCGGCCATGTCATAGAACCACAGAATGGTTTAGGTTGGAAGGGATCTTGAAGACCACCCAGTGCCCTCCCCTGCCCTGGGCAGGGACACCTCCCCCCAGCCCAGGTTGCTCCAAGCCCCGTCCAACCTGGCCTTGCACACCTCCGGGGATGGGGCAGCCACAGCTTCTCGGGGCACCCTGCGCCAGGGGCTCACCGCCCGCACAGCCAAGAACTTCTTCCTCATATCTCATCTAAATCTCCCCTCTGTCAGTGTAAAACCATTCCCCCTCGCCGTATCACTACCTGCCCTTGTAGAAAGTCCCTCCCCAGCTCTCCTGTACGGTTTCCTCGCCGAGGTCGCTGCAGGAGCTGCCCTTCAGCCAAAGGGAGTTTCTCCAGACCTGGTCATTCACATCGGCATCACCGAAGCCCGAGGTGGGGTGGGAAGGCCAGAGCCATCAGGGAGAGGAAGGACCGGTGCCGGGCCCCCGGTGGGGGCAGTGGGACAGCCCCGTGTGCCGGGGAAAGGAGAAGTTGCACTGGTTCTGGGGCTCCCGTCTGTAACTGCTGCCAAACTCCTGCGCGGCGGGCGGGCTGGAGGGGGGGTCCGGCGGAGACCCGAGGCAAAGGCTTCTTGCTGTGGGGGGCAGCGCTGCCCCTCACGCCTCTGCGTTGGCAGCGGCCCCCGAGGTCCCCCTCGTCTGAAGGGTCCCCAGCTCTGGCTGCGGGCTCGACGCTTTCAAAGGGCAGAGCATGGCGGGCAGCACCTCTCGAGGGTCTGTTGTTGGGAAAGAACAGAAATAGGTCGAGTGCTTAGCACAATATATTTACTGTACTACACAGGTGGAGGGAATTAACTACTAATTCCTACAGGGTGATGCACCAAAAGCTGTTTTTTAGGGAGCGGGATGCTCCACGCTTGATACTTTGGCACCTTAGGTAACACCATATTTCACCTTTATACCTGGAAATTAGGAGGTGATTTACAAACGGGGCTTTTTCCATGTTAAAAGCCCAAACCACAGCTCTTAACGAAATGCACCTTCCCGAGGACAACTCTAGGGAATGTTTTTTAATGACTCACAGAGAGCATTTTGCGGGGCAGCTGTGGTTCAATGGCGTGTTCCAGGAGCGACACCCCCGGTGCCGCAGTCCCTCTCCTCCTCCCGGCTGGCGCGGCAGAGCCGGGCACAGACCCCCGTCCGTACAGACAGGGTCGCCTTCTGCTAGAAGATGATTTAACTTGGTCGGCAGAAGCGCTGGTACGGCGCTGTCGGACTGGGCTGGGATTGTTTCAGCGGAGGCAGACGATGGAATGGGATCAGACCGTCCACATGCAAGTCCTTAATCCACAGCAGCTGCGGTGGGGAACACATTTAATCTTTAAGTGTTAACTGCGCTTTAATATATAGTACATTAAAATGCATTAACTGTTTAAGGGAATTCGTCCTGCAGACATCCACTACAGAGGGGATTGTTAAATGATGTATTTATACAGCTGCCGCTTGCTTTGGGGGGGGCGAAGTCCGAGCCCACAAACTTCACACGTTTTATGATGAAAGAGATTAAGGAAATTGACATTGCATAAGTTATATTTTATTTTTGAAAATTACTGGTGTAAAAGGTGCAAGGCACCGAGCACGCCTGCGGGAGGAGGGCTGGAAGCGGCGCGGGGAAACGCCGCCTGTCCCGCGTGGGGCAGTGCCGGGGAGATTTTGCGGCCAGCCCTGGAAGGCAGCGTGTGCCCTCTCAGCACGTGCATTTACCAGCAAAGTGCTTCTCCCAAGATAAGAGTCTCATAAATATTATTGCTCAGTGACTGTTCCTGGGCCAGCAGGCACAGGGGAAGCGATGGGGCGTTGCGGGTGGCCTGGTGCACCGGGATGATTTTGTGCAGTTTTTCAGCAACGCGAGGCCTTTTCATCCAAGAGCTATCCCATTTAAAACCCTGGGGTTCGTCTCTCTTTAAAAGTATCCCGGTTACCTCAACTCTACCAGGACCACGTAGGTAAGAGCCCACTGGGTGTTACTGCTCACCCTGCGAGGCACAGCCGAAAGTTTGGTTTTGTCAGTTCCAAGGAGAAAATCTTCCCCTGCTGGGGTTTGCCTCATTAGTTTAACCAACCGATGTAATTAATGTAGTAAACAGAGCAGGAAAAATGGAGTTACCTTCTCCAGCAAAATGTACTTCTTTCCTTTTGGTAACCAGCAACCTTTCCCGAACGGCGAGTTCAAACGTAAAGGCGGGTCCGGGCCATGGCAAAGCTCCAAATCTTGAGGCTTGATTTCAGTTGCTAATAAATAATGAAATACGCAGAAGTTGCAGAATGTAAGTGATGAGCTGATTTGATTTTACTGCACCCCTCTAAGAAATACCTGTTCCTAGTGCAGCGTTCGGTGCATTTTTGCAAGGATGCGGGTGCCGTGCCTGCGGGGGCTCCGCGTCCCCCACCCAGGGGCCTTTGTCCAGGCAGAGCACAGGAGCAGCGGACGTCTCTCTGGGCTTCTCAGGGGTCCAGCAGCCTGGTCAGAGGGAAACCTCCGAGAGGCTGAGAGGTACCCAGAAACCGCAACCACAGAGATACAACAGGTAAATTTTCCACAAGTGCCGTCCGCCAGTGCAGGAGTCCGACACAGCCTCGAGGTCTCCATGAGGACGGCGGCATCCCTGGGGAGGGGACCTGCTCTGCTCTGGAAATCACAGCTAAAATGACAAAGAGGTTTTCTCATTTGTCGCACGGTTCCTGCACTGCTGGGCATCGCGTGTTAGCCAGCATCCCCCCTTCCTGGCTCGTCAGGTCGTTCCCTTTTCACGTGATATTAACACATGGGCTTATAAAATGCATAGAGCAGAGCCAGCACGCGTTCCCTGCAGTGTCAGATACGCAGCTGGGCAAGTCTTCACGCTGTGATGAATGAGTAAAACTGCTCGTTAATTACTGATTAAAGATGAACTTGTTGGCGCGTGTTCGCTCAGACTGTCGTTTGCTTTGCCGCGTTTCTTTTGCAGCGAGCTGAAGGGCCGTCACCAGCAGGCTGCGCAGGGGATGTGTGGAGGTAGGTCAGATGACACCGCTTTCTGCCCAGCTTTTTTCCTTTTTTCTTACTCCTGAAGAGTTGTCCGAAGTCTTTCTTAGGCCTTATTTCACAGATATTAAAATAATGAGTTCCTTTGGAAGGGCTTTCTTCTCTCTTGAGGCTGAAATCACTCCAGCGGGGGCTCACCGGGAGGAGGACAGCGGAGACCAAGCGCAGCGTCACTGTCTGCCTCCTGCATCCGCGCCGGAACAGCATCTCTGCTGCTTGAGAGCTCCTGGACACCTCCCGCCTGTCCCCCGGGTGAAGTCACAGCCCTGCGTGTGACTTGCCGCTGTGGAGATGCCTGTGCCGCAAACACGGGAAGGCGATGCCGGAGAGCAAAACGGTATGCAAAAGCAGGAGCGGAGCAAAATGCGTCCTTCCCCCGCAGATGTCATGAGCAGCGGCGAACCCCCTGGAGGGAGGACCTGCAGAGAGGACCGTGAATGTGCCTGTTCCCGGGGCTGTGCGGGGGCCACGCGTGCTGTCCCCGGGGCAGACGTGCGGCCGTGCTGCAGGGGCAAGGCCACCTCTGTGTCACCGTGCCGGCCTCCTGCGCTCCCGGGGTTTGCCACGACCTGGGCTTTTGGCTGGAGAATGCAGGTGTGCCGAGATGTTCGATTCCCAATTCCTGCGACAAAGCTGTGAAGAGCCCCTTGCGTGGCACGGCAGCCACCCAAAAAGCCAGAGAGGAGAGGAGCGTGCGCTGCTGTGGGTGTGTGGGACCGGGGGAGACGGGGGATAACGGTCCCTGGGCGAGCTTCAGCCCCCTGCCTCCTGCAGAACCCCTGCTGGGGGAGCGCTCCACCCCCAGGGGCCACAAACTGACCCTGCCCTTACAGGGCTGAACACGTTTTGGGGGGTTCTGGTGTTGTTCGGTGTTATAGATCATTGCTATATTTTTAACTCTATTTGGGATGTCGCTTCCAAAGAGAATCCGGGCGTGGGAAAGGCGGGCAAACGAGACCCGAGGATTTGCTGAGAAGCTGGGAGACAGCAGGTCGCGGGTCGAAGCCCGAAATGCGCCCCTGGCTCAGCAAGGGCAGCTCTGCCCGGCCCCTCGGTGCGGGAGCGGGCGCGGGGCCGCCGTGATGCTCGCTGCCCTCCCAGGGAGCCGGGCCCGGCCTGGGCACCCGCTGCTTCCCGCCGCGGCAGAGACGCCGACAAACGCCCGGTTCGACAGCTGTTGTGGTGACTGCTGGCAAACCCAGCGCGTACGACTGCTGGCGGCTTGTGAACAGCCCTACATTGCTTCCTTTTTTGAGTCTAGAGCACGATTTCGTAATTATGCAAATTATAGTGGCTGCAGAATAGATGAAAAATTCATGAAGCAAACTGTTCTTCCAAACCCAAATACCCTCCATAATGCTGCAAGTCTCCGAGTTTATAATCAGTATTTTTTTTTAACAGAGAATTTCTGCTTTTGCGGGGGGAAATAACTCTCATTAATACCTGTTCTTTGTTAAAAACAACAACAAAACAACAAAACAACAAAACAACAAAACAACAAAACCAAAACCAACAACATTTGAACAAAAAGCAGAAACACAAGTAATATCATCTATGAGCTTCGAGGAATTCGTGTCATGAAGGATGTAAGGGGCACATACACTCACATATATGGTATTTCCCAATTAGGACAGTCACTGTTCAAGAGAACAGGAGCTGAAAGAGAACAGCGTAGCCAAGAAGTACCAGGAGCTAAAATGAAACCATTCTCCAGGGAAGCTGTGCTAAAGTCAGCAGGGATGCAGCCCGTGCCCAGTCCCAGGTAGCTCTGCACAGAACTCCCACTGATACAGAAAAAAAAAAAAAAAAAAAAGTCTTTGTAAACCCCATGGCAAATCATGAGAAATGCCGAGGGGGAAGCGCCGCCGTTGGGCAGCGAGCCCGCGCAGGCGCACCGTAGCCTGGTGTTGCCCCGTGGCCGCTCTGCTCCTGGGGACGCACAAAGTCCCACCAGCCGCAAACTTCATTTATAAACCTCCCAACTTCAGCGAAAGCTCTGCAAATTCCTTGGCTAAAAGGAGCCAGGAAGGCACACAGAGCTTTGTGCTATATATAACCCCCTAAAAATACCAGTGCTCTCCTATGAGGGAATTTATAAAACCGGGCAACACCGTCCCAAGCTGGTTTGGTGAACAAGCTGAGCGTCCACGGTCCTTCTGCTTCAGCGCGGGCATCCGTGGGGCTGAGTGGAAAAAAAGTTCCCTCTTTTCAGTGTTCTGCTGTACAGCCCCACCAGCACACACCTCACCAAGCGGCGTTTCCATCACTGACATCATCCACGGTTGGAAGTACCGGGGTTGCACGGCACAGACGCGTTTCTGCATGATGGGATCCCGGCCCCGCAGTACGAGCTGCGCTTGTGCTAATGTCCTTTGGAAACAGACTTCATTCCCGTTCTGTACACGGTACTGTTTGCTAACTGCAGCAGGCTAATTTGCATTTTCATTTCTTCGTTTCACGCTGTTAGCAGAGGGTCGCAGAATCGTGGAATCCCAGGTCGGGAGGGACCTCACGGATCATCTGGTCCAGCCGTTCTCGGCAAAAGCTCGGTCCAGCCAAAGCGGCCCAGCGCCCTGGATCTTAACAGTGTCCCATGAGGGGGAATCCAGACCACGCCAAATTAAAATTAACGCTTCCATTGCCCTGGAGACCACTTGCATTTTCCAACACCCGCGTCTGTGCTTTTCATGGGATGGTAAAGCCTTCATAAACTTTTTGCCAAAGGGAATCAACTTTGGAGTACACCTGGGAACCGCAAAATGCCCAAATTGGTCTATTTCTAGAAAAAGAAGATAGCATTATGATTAAAATACCTTGTACTGTAAAAATGAGATTTCTAATATGATTTTCATACAGCAATCACTAAAAATTAAGGAGATGGTTAAACGTTTCGCTTCCAAAAGACCTGGGGCAGACCTGGACACTGCTGGAAATCCAAGCGATAACCTGCGTTGTCTCCAAATTTTTGTGACAGCGGGAGTCGAGGTTGCTCATCCCCACCTGGGATTCTTCAATGCCACCCCCC
>VZSZ01011702.1:15061-30679 GCA_013398815.1 Ibidorhyncha struthersii
AGGTTCAGTTCCTGTTCTGGCATTTGTCACCCCGCCGGGAGCCGTTACCGAGGCCCAGAAAGCCCCTCTGGGGCAGTTGTGCCATCCCGGTGCCAGGAGCTGCCCCGCTGCGGGGTCCAGCGGGATGGGGTCAGTGCCCACCCGGAGCCGGTGCCAGCGGCTCCTGGGAGCCTCGGTCTCTCACTCCAGGGGAATCCCAGTGCTTCCCAGCGCCTCTTTCCCTATGGCTGAGCCCAGTCCTGGCACCTGGGACCCGAAACAAGGGGCAGTGCCGCTGGTGGCACAGAGCTGCGGGTCATCCTGCGCCGTCAGGGGACGTACCAGCCTGCCGAGGCCATCAGGCAGGCGAGGGGAGAGACTGTCTTTAAATACGGGAAAAAATTGCTCACCCCCATTAAGGATGAAAAGGAGTCACCCATGCTTTATCCGCTCAGATAAGGAGCGACTGAAGCCATCTGGAAAGCACGTGCACTGACGGCACGCGATGGCGAGGGAAGGAGAAGAGCCCTGACACACGCTGCGTACCAAAGCCGTACAATAAACCTGTTCTTTTCATCTGTGGGATAGGAATGGTGATGAATGACAACAGGAAAAAAAAAAAAGAAGCTAATATATTAAAAGCTGAAGCCACATGTTCAAATGCTGATTTAGTAGAATATAAAACAGGAAAAAAAAAAAAAAATCTGTTTGGAACTTTCCGAATTCTACTGTTTTCCCAGTGAAAAAGGAGAAATCCACGCCATTTCCATCAGAGCAAAACTGATCCTGCAGTGCCGTTTTCTTTTTCTGTGTTGAAGGGTTTTCTGCTCTGCATACAGCAATAGCTTCAACACTTTCTTATTAAAGCTGACGTTTTTCCAGCTGGAGACCTGACTCTGTCCTTTTTATTATTTTCCTGAATTTTGGTCAGGTCTTTGGCTCTAGTTTGGAAAATAATGATCTAAAAAGTTTTCAGAGGCAGGAGGGTTCCGTTTGAAAAGAATGAGAACGCTTTGATTAATTTGTGAAGGGTTATCTGAATCGGAGGAAATGTGGGAAACACATGGACAATCTCTTCTCTCCCTCGTTAGATAAAGTATCCTCTCTCCTGATTTTTGTCCCAGTGCTTGGAGATAAGAGCTTTGCCTTCCTGCTGTATATCACGTGGAACAGAATCAGGCTGGGAACAAAGGTCTCTTCCCTGATATGGGAACCAGTAGCAGGACCCTAATATTTTTATATTAAAAAAGAGTGTAATTTCTAATAATAATCTTGGGCTGCACAAGACCCTCTCATACCTTGTGTCGTTTAGGCAGCTTTCCTATTTTCCGCAGGAAATCGGGTAACTGAAGCGCAGACGTGCAATGGCCGCGGTTACCCATGGGCACATCGGCTCTGGTGTCCATGGGTGGCAGTGGGAGCACCTCTGTTTCCCTCAGCTCCATCTCACATACAGTCGTAGAACCATTTAGAGAAGGAGAAGACTTAAGATCGTCAAGTCCAACCATAAGGAGGAGGAGGTTGGCTCAAGGAAGTAAGACACATAATTCCTGAAGACGGAAGATGGGCAGCATATAAATGCAAAGTACACCAGGTGAAACGACTGATACTTATTTGGCTGCTGTGTTTTGTGTTTTTTTTCCTTCCAGAAGTTAAATCCCAAGCAATGTTGATAGCTATTAAAGGCCTTTCTGCTGCATTTTTTCCCCTCTCTCTCCTCCCCCCCCATATCCAGGCATAAAATAATAGATAGTTTTAAAAAGTGTGCCAGCGAGTGCTTTGGAGAGCGGGCTGACAAATCCTCCTCCAAACAGCCGATTCTTACAATCTGTTTATACTCAAGACTACTTTGCTCCTTGGACACATGCCAGCATACGCACGGCATTTAAGACAGGCGAGCCAGCTGTGCTCCCATGCACTGCATTCTTAATACAGGAGAATATCATTATTTCACCTTCTAATTAACTTGCTTTCTTAATCTGGAACCAGAAATATTCTCATTTCATATCAGGAGCAATACACGGTGCTCCATCAATGCTAAGTTATTGGACTGGTAACCTCACCAGTTCGTCCCCCACCCTGACCTTCTCTTTACTGAAACACCTTTTCTTTTCTTCAGTATGAAATACTGGTGTAAGACCTACGACACTGTTAATTGTCACTAACAGCTTTGCTGTTTGACGTTACTTCCAAGATCTCATTCCATGCTATGGGAATAACGAAGATCTTCAGTCTGAGTATGCTACAGCCCTTCAAAATGCCATTTTCCCCCTAAGATTCACAGCTGGTCTCATTTCTCCTAAATCCCAGGGACTTTAAGAAGCGGATCACCAGACTGAAGTGTTTATTATCTCCTGAGGAATACGGGTTTGTTACTGCCACGGTTCTGCCAATGCTGACCTCTCAAAGGACGGACTTCTCGACAATGCTGTGATTTAAGCCTCGTTCACACGAGACGAATGCAGATGCCCAATATGGCACAGTCACAGAATTTTAGGAGTGAAAAACGTTTATCTCTGCCAAAAGGAAGCCTGTGCTGTCGCTTCTGGAGCTCTGTGCAGCCTTACGCCAGCAGTCGCAGCCGATGTCACCCCCCTTTCTCCGGGCCATCCTTCCGCGGGGCGATACACCACCATGGAGCTTTTCTGCAGATTTTCGGGCCTAGTGCTTTATTTAACTTTCTTTTTCAGTTCTACCTATTATCACCCCACCGCCTGGCAAACAGCCAGCACAACTCTCCTTCCCTGCTTTCCACAGCCTCCCTCTTCTTTCGGAGCAACGTCGCGTTCCTGCCCGGACCGACTCAGCCAAATTAAATATTAACTCCTGGAAGCGTTCCTCATCTCTCTTTCTCACTTATCTCCTGGGCGAGGCTCCCCCTAAGCTCTGAAGTTTGGCAGCACCGTGGTGCCCGTGCTGCCGATGGCACATCCCGGAGGAAGGCTTTCCCCTCCCGGCGCAGCCAGAAGCACCGGCGCTGCCTCGGCAGCGGTGCCGCGCATCAATGGCTAACCTGCTGCTCACCCCCCGCCACTCCTGCCAGCTCTCATTTCCCAGGCCTGGTTGTGCTCACGGCGGGCACAGCTGGGGCTTTTCAAAGCAGTTTTTTAGTTTGCTGCCCCGTCTGTCCCTACGGCTTCTCCCCGGCGCGACTCACCGCCTGGCCTGGGGTTGGTGGGACCCCTTCCCACCTGCCTCAGCTGGCAGCGTAATTATCTTTCCCTTCCGCACCCTTAATGATATTAAAGGTGATTTGACTTCACTTCACCCCTTTCACATCACAGTAAAGAAATATTTATTACTGACCTCCTTTAATAGTCCTTCACCCTTTGTATAAACCCACCCAGGACTCTCTCTTCGATACCACTTTATAAGGCACATTATCAAATGGTCCATCAGTCCATAAAGGTAACATCACCATAAACCCTCACTGCTGTAACTTCCATCAGGAGACTCACTCTCTCTTGCTTCTCTTATTTCTTCCCTTACTTCAGTAGGGAGACTAGAATGGAATTTACTGCAGAAGGAAATCGGGGTCCAACAAAGGGCTACCGAGGTGATGAGGGGACTGGAGCATCTTTCTTAGGAGGAACGGCTGAGGGACTTGGGGCTTTTTAGTCTGGAGACGAAAAGACAGAGAGGGGATCTTATCAACACTTATAAATCCTTACAGGGAGGGTGCCAGGGGGATGGGAACAGTCTTTTCTCAGTGGTGCCCAGTGACAGGACAAGAGGGAACGGGCACAAACTTGAACACAGGAAGTTCCATCTGAACCTGAGGAGGGACTTCTTTGCTGCGCGGGTGGCAGAGCACCGGCACAGGCTGACCAGAGAGGGGGGAGTCTCCCGCTCTGGAGCCATTCCAAACCCACCTGGACGCCGTCCTGTGCCACTGCTGGAGGTGCCCCTGCTCTGGCAGGGGGTGGCACTGGGGGAGCTCCAGAGGGCCCTTCCAACCCTGACCGTGCTGTGACTCCGTGATTTTCCCCTCCGAGGCGGTATACACAACCCCGGCAGTAAGGCTTCTGGAAACCACCAAACCACTGGTAACGTTTTCAAAAGTCACTAACTTAACAAATTGAGGCACACGTCATCCAGCCAGACGTGTCACATGGATTCTCCCCTTGCGCTTCTTCACTATCGGTGGCTTATTTTGGGAGATGTTACATGCACGCTAGGCTGGTTTTCCAGTTAAATACAGGAGTAAAGCAGAGGGTCATTAGTGTGCTCTAAGAGCTTTTCTTGCTCTCCTAACCCCGTATAGATGTATTTACCCACACCTGGTACCTCAGCCCGGTGCAGGCAGTACCTCACGCTGGTCCCCAGGGCTGCAGCACGCAGAGAAGCCCCCAGGCCCGTCACAGCCTGACCCAGCCATGACTGCCCTGCTCTGATTCTACCAACCCCTCCTCTGGAGCCACCTGGAGTCTCCAGATTTCATGAAACCACAGAGCAGACCACCTAAAGAACTATTCAGTTACCACCAGGAAGCCACAAAGCAGCCCATCCGAAGCCGTCATTAATTAGCAGCCTCTTAAGGGAGGCTAAGTTGCCCCCACGCCCCCGCCGCCAGCTGTGCCAGCTGTGCCAGCAGTGCCAGCAGGGCGCGAGCAGCTCCCGCCTCTGCGGGTGAGAACGGCACCGCCGGACCCGCGCCTCCTGCCGTCCTCAGCACACCAGCACCTCATCCCGCCGTGACGTCAGACGCTTCCGTCTCATCTCTAAATCTACCATTTCCAGTTTTAGCTGCCCAGCCGTAAGATCCACGAGAGGCATCGCCCGTTCCCTGCGTTTGCCTCTCCCGCGTTTTGCCATACGGTCATCGCTTCCGCAGCTTCCCCAAGCGCTCAGCTCTTCTCTCAGGCAGAGCCCGCGAGGGTGCGTGCTTGTGACTCGCACGCTCCCAGCCAAGGCTGGGCTGAAGTCGCTCGGAAGCAGAAACGTGGCCACAACACAGAGGACGCCCTGCGGGCAGCGAGAACCCTTCCGAGGGCCGGCGTTAGGTTAGGGCATTTCCACCACTGACGGCAGGCTTTGGCAGACTTCATGAACAGGCATTTTCATTTACCCTCCTTAACAACGCTTGAATTCTATCCATTTTTAAATCTTGATTCTTAACAAAGCAGCCCGTGACAGTCCCCCAAAAGTAAATTAGATCAGCATAAATATCACTGTTTTCAAACTGTGCTTGTAAGTTTTAAAACTTTAAAACCGTAAGTTTTAAAATGTTTACTGGAGTTAGAAATGGTCGGTATTAGAAGCCAACCAGAAGTAGAGGCAACTCCGATACCTTCATCTAAGAAAGAAATATCTTCAAAAGGAAATAAAACGCCTAACTATTGATTTTTTAAAATACAGATGTCCATTAGTCTAACTCTTTACATTTTACGACCCCCTATTGCCAGACGAGACGCAGCTTCCCAAGCCTCAGTATGAACAGTGCTTTTGACAGGCACTGAACAACTCTCGCAGGTCTAATGGAAAAGCCCGGCAAATCTCACAAATACCTCTTTACTTACCCATGACCCACCGTCATTTCTTTGTGCCAGACTCGTCCCTCCAGTATTCTCAGTTTGCCTTCACAGGCCAGATCCCTGCACTCTCTCTCTTCTCTTTTCTAACTAAATACGAAGTAGACTTGTACGCTGTTTCACAGTTGAAGGCCCACAGGATTTGCACAAGTGGCCTTTCACCTAACGATAAAAAACTGATATTCTGTCGTGGAAACATTCCCTTCGACCTTCTTTCGCTCCCTCCAAAGAGCCCGAGTGCCCAGTTCATACCCTGGGAGCACACAACAGCATTTATTGTAACAGAGAAAGTGTCCTGTAGTCACTTTAGTAAAAGATAAAATAAAATAGGATTTGGGAACTAGTACCAGTAACAAATCTCTTCCGTAATTAAGCTGTGAAGCAGATGTGGCGAGTGAGGTTTGCCCTTCTCCCCTGGAGTGTTCCCCCTGCGCCACGCGCCTCCGTCACGAGCCTGGTCTATCACAGGGGGTCATCTGGGGATCGCCCCGATGCTCCGCTGCCTGCCCTGCGCGCGGGGATGTGCTCAGGGCCGTGCCTGGGCACAGGCACTTCTCTGCCCCCCGACCCCGCCAGAGCTCCTTCGCCTTTTTTTCCCCTCAGGAAAAGTACTATTTATGCCAAAATATTATAATAACGCAGCAGCTTCAACTTCTTATTTGTCTGAAGTATTGCACTTTAAATGGCTCTCGCTTGTTAGCTTGAAATAAAGGAGACTGAATTAAGCAGAGAGCCTGCAGGAATTCACATCCTGGACACGAATCCTTCTGAGCACCCACAGTGGGCAATAATGCAGAAATTCAGGGAAAAAAAAAAAATAAAAAATATTTTCTCTGCCTCTTGCCTGGTTTGGGTCCTCAGCAGAGTCCCTGGCTGTTGGGGCTGCGCGGCCGGCGGGGGAGGCAGCGTGGGGCAGCGCCCCGTCCGTGGGGCAGCATCCCACCGCCCGGGGCTGTGCCAGCGGGTGAGGGGTACCGGCCTCCCGCGTCCCCCCAAGAGCGGCTGGAAAAGCAGCCACCCCCTCCGCACGGCAGCAGCTGCACGGGGAGCGCTGCCGGACCTTCCCAGGGCACCCAGCGAGGTTTTGCTCCCCACGTCCTACCTGCACCCCACAGTGCAATTCGGCAGAGCGGCAACGGGCCGGAGCAAATGCCGAATTGCACCTGCGGGAGGGGTCTGCTCGCCTTTACTATGGCCCTGTGAAACAAGCAAGGCGCTGCTGCGTGCTCCGGCAATTTAATGGCATTTTGAACGGCAGCTCAAGTAGAGGCATCACAGAATTTACCAGCCACATTTAGAATCGGAGAAATTCTTCATGGAAGGACTGTAGCCGACGACTTATTAGTCGCTTTGAATATTTAACCAGCGGGTATGCGGCTGTGCTAGCAGAAGCAGTAAACTCTGGTCTGTGTGAAAGCTCTGGCATCTGGGCATTTTATCAAGCTCTTTCCTTTGGTTCGCAGGAGGGGTTTATATATCTGCGAGCCAAGGCAATGGCATTTTCAAAGCATTTGGTTGCAAAACTGCCAAGTTGCACAAGTGGAAGTACACGGCAGCTCTTCCCTTACGCAGAACACAGCAGTTTCAGGAGATGTTTTAAAAGGTTCACAACCCAAAGGACCACTGTAATTTTTTTCTGCTATTTGTTGCAGCGACAGCAGCTGATTAACATTAGCTCGCCAGAGTGGTATTGGCTGGATTTGCCACTGAAATGCTGAGACCTATTAATATTGCTGGCTCACTTAAACACTGCGAGTAGCAGAATGGCTCCAAAATAATACACGCGCTTTCATGTGCAGTCACACCAACAGCACTTACACGGACGGGAAGTCTGTGACAGGGAGCACAGCTCCTCTCTGCCAACGAGGGAGATTAAAATTACATTTCAAAGTCAGGTTTCATTTGGATGCGAACATGGAGAGTTATTGCAGATTAGCCTACACGTACATACACTTAAATGATTACATTATAATGAACGCAGCAGACGTGACCTTCTGTGTCCCATGTATTTTTAGCCAAATAAAGAGAACGCTATTTTTCCCGCTTCTCAGCGAGGGATCTCCCGGCTCTGGCGAGGGCAGCACCCCAGCTCCAGCCAGAGGCCTCGTGATGGTGGCGTACGCGTGTTTGTACACCGGTATTTTGTTTCGCACCCCTTCTGCCAGCTCTGGCAGAGCCAAAGGCTGTTTCGCTCCCCTTTTTAGCACACCAGGAGGGAGATGCTGTTCCTCTCCTTTTAAGGCCGGCTGCATGGCCCGGCCAGCCAGAGGCTGCTGGTGTGCGGGACCAGCGGCAGCGTGCTGGGCAGGAGCCGCGCTGGGCAAAGCACCACCAGTCACTCTGCCGAAACGCTGCAGAGTCCCTCCAACTGCTGCTGGAGGTGCTGTTCGGTCATGGTTTAACCCCTGCTGGCAGCCAGGAGCACACAGCCACCTGCGCGGCTCTCCGCCTTCCCCAGAAGGGTGAGGGGAAGAGGGAGGAAAGGAGGGGAAAGGGAAAAAAGCCCAACTTGTGGGTTGACCTAAGGCAGCTTAATAGAATAATACAAAAGGACAATAATAATAATAATAGTAACGAACATCATGGAATGGTTTGGGTTGGAAGGGACCTTGAAGATCATCCGGTTCCACCCCCTGCCCTGGGCAGGGACACCTCCCCCCAGCCCAGGCTGCTCCAAGCCCCGTCCAACCTGGCCTTGAACACCTCCAGGGATGGGGCAGCCACAGCTTCTCGGGGCACCCTGCGCCAGGGGCTCACCGCCCTCATCACCCATCATGATGATGATGACACAAGTCACTCTCACCACCCAGTGAATTGGCACCGTCCCAAGCAGTGATCGTGAGTACCCAGCCACCGGCCAACCCCATTTCTATTCCAAACATGAGGTTTATGGTAGAGAATATTCCACTGGCCATTCCATCCTTCCATCTAGGCGCCTTCTCAGCTTCTACAGGAAGCTGGAAAAAGTTCTTGAAAAATATAAACATCACCTGGCAACAACTAAACCAATATGCATTACTGACATTCCTTTCATACCAAATCTGAAACACAGCAACCACTGGAAAGAAAGTTAACGCTACCCCAGCTGAAACCAGGGCACCTTTCATAGATCTTTCTGCAAACAGCTGAGTTCAGGCCACCAGACACCCTGCCCTCGTCCTGTCTGCGTACACCTGCCAGCCAGCAGTGCTGGTGGGAGAGGGAGCGGAGACAGGACAGTGGGGCCTGGGGATCCCCAGGGTGTCCCTCAGCCAGGCACAGCCCTCCCTCTCTGCTTGGGACCTAGCACCCTGGGCTGGGGGGAGGTGTCCCTGCCCAGGGCAGGGGGGGAACGAGATGATCTTCAAGGTCCCTTCCAACCCAAACCATCCCGTGATTCTGTATCTTCTGCACATGCTCTGTTCTCCTATGCAGATGACTGTCGGAGCAGACCACACAAAATGCGCTGCCTGCTTTTTAGACATTCCTTAATTTCCACATAATGTTTCTGGGGATGGGCACGTTCGCCCCCTTAGCCCAGAGCCGTGGCTGTGGCTCCAGCGCTGCAGCTCACTCGAGGGCCTTCAGCTGGATGGGACACTGTAGGGGACAGTAGGTTTTCCCATGACTACTGTCTAAGGCAGAGCAAGATTGCACTGTTCCCCCGCCAGGCATGGTTGTTGCCGTTGGGGCGGGAGGCAGGACACGGCCAAGGCACGGCAAAGATGGCAAGAACCCGCTGGGGCCTCGGGACAGGAAAACCCACAGGGCAGAAACACGCGTTTCTACTCAGCACCAACCCTGCCCGTTGCAACCCTTCACCCCCAGAAAGAGGGAGGAGCTGCCCAGTAAGCTTTATGGTTTCAGACATCGGTCCCTTCCTTTATTTCTTTACGTGACAGTTATTTAATGGTGGTTTGTCTATTTTAGTAGTCATTACCACTTGGCCTTGTTTTTTCAGTGTGGCAGTAAGAGAAAGGAAAGGCTCACCAAATGAGCGGACACTAGAATATGGTGAGACTGTAAACTTTTAACAGAGAAAAGTGTTTTATATATAAAGAAGACAAATCTATATCCAGCCCAGAAAACCCAAAGATTATTTTGGGTACTTAGGGGAATGCAATAGCACACTCATCCATCCCTAAATGACCAAGATGAAGAGCTGACAAAAATAAGGGGGAAATCCTGTTGTTTCATTAATGCAAGAGTAGTAAAATCAAGAAACAGGACCTCAAAGGTAGACATCATCATCACCACCACCAGTCCTTGGGATTTTCAATTTTTTTTTAAGTATTTAGTAACGAGGAATGATCTGAATCAAGGTCTGCCAGCCACACCATCCCCCCGACCCTGTCCACCCGATGGATCCTGCACAGCAGGGTTTTCATCACGCTGGGGCTCATCCTCACTCCCGGGCACCTGGAGGGGCCGAGTCATGTTTCAGAGGGGCCGTGGACATGCTGCAGCAGCGGAACAGGTCCCAAACTCACCGTTTAGCTAAGGCAGCCACCGGAGCTGTGAGAGACCTGAGCAGAGCAGCAGCGCTGGTGTCCCGCCACCAGGAGCGTCCCTCGTTCTGCACACATTGCGAGGGGCAGAACCTCCTTGCCAAGCCATGCCGGCACTTCTCCCCAGGATGGACATCTGGCAAAGGACCACAGGCGACACCAGCTCTAACAGCGGGGTCTCGGAAACCTTGGCAGATGTCTCTATAAACTCAACATTACAGCAGCTTTCACGGAAAATAAAACACAAAGCTATGGTCGATAAGGTTCCTGTTGCTTTTGCCGCTCAGTTCCCCTGTATGAGAAGCGCTCCGCGCTGCGTTTCAGCCCTGCCCATCTTCAGATGGCATCCCTGCCCTCATTATGGCCTCCTGCTTCCACGCCTGGAATCGAGGTAGGAAACAATGGATTAAATGGGTCTTCCCACCCCGGCAGCAACACGAAGCAGTGTGACCCCAGCCACGGCGGCGGAGACCGCGCTGCCGGCACCGAACCCCAACACCTCGCGAGGCTTTAAGAACAGCTGGAAAAGCAGAGGAATTCCTACAGTCCCAGACTTCAGGCCCAGTACATTTTTGTATTTTGGAAGTTACTTTAATGATGAGAGTTCTTGAAAACAGACATTTCTGTAATCGTTGAATAATCGTTTTTTTTTTTTTAAATATTGGTTGGGAACATGTTGAGATGAATGATACTCTTAAATATCCTACATGAAAGAAGTCACCTTATTTAGGCAGTGCTCTAAATCAAAGAACATTTTGCTAAAGTAATTTTTTCTTCCAGCATTTGACCAAATGATTGATATAATGTGGTCCTCACCATATATATGGCTTGTCAATCCCCAAATTTTTTAAAACTACTAGAAAACTTGATATTTAGGCAGAGGGCTGGGGCAGTGCATCTGGCAGAGCTCTGGTTTGCCTTCTGCAGATACAGTCATTACAGTAAAGCCTCGCATTGCAGAATCTCACACTAAATATTCTTATTAAGGTAATGAAAAACCTGCTTGTTGGAGAACATTTTCTGTGCAAGCTACAGAAGGCTGCACGAGGACGCAGGGGAATTTGTTGACTGCGTCACCGTAAACAGTAATAGAATTACTCTCCAATTACTTGTAATTAGAAGTTACAAAACATTGCCACAGTGATTAAGTCCCTAAATGACAAGCAGTCAAAGCCCTATACGTGCTGGACACCAGTTTCCGAGTTTCAGAAGAGTGAAGTGACTGTTCCTATAGGTCAGAGGGTCCCTCTGCGCTAATGAAACCTGTTGCCAGGGTGCAGCGGTTGTTCTCAGCAGCTCGTCACAGAGCCTGCCCCAAAAAAGTGTGCCAAGCGTAACAAGAAGGAGCAGCCTGGCTTTGGGGTCTTTCAAATTAAAATAACAACAAAAAAAAAGTCCTACGTTGAAGCTGATGTTTTGTCATAGCAGTAGTAGATGGCAACGGTCCTTGTTATGCGAAGAGCGCAGCAGCTGATCCCAAGTGCTCTGGAGGAGGCTGGAGATGTTCTTTCATTGCAGGGTTGTCAGTCCTTGGGACACCTGCCTTAGGACTGGGTATTCTTCCCAACTGCATTTCCCAGCTCCAGGAGCACCCTCGGGGGCACCATGCCCAGCCAGCCCCTGGTCCGGGAGCGACGGCTCCACAGGCAGGCGTGGGAGCACGCTTCTCCAGCCCCAGCAAAGCATGTTCGCGTAAACATTGAAGCAAACAGCATATCCTCCACTCCATCTTCTGCACTAATCAGCACCGAGAGACAAAAAATGATCATTCAGCCTACAGAAACCCACGGTAAGGGCCCCCAAAGCGATGGGGAGAAGTTGAACCGCCAGGAAGGCAGCAGCATGTGGGAAGGGGTAACTCTCCCCTGTGGGATCTGGATCCACCGTGGGAGGTGGGTCAAACCGGGGAGTTGCCATAAGCCCCCATGGAGGGGCCGGCACGGCCATGCACATCCCCGCACCCCGCAGCCCCCCCAGCCAGCGCCACCCAGGGCCACCATCAGCAGGTGCCTACGCTGCTTTACACGTGACAGCTCACAGCAGGAAATGGGGTACGGTGGCTTAAACCAAATATTTAGACATTCCTTGAGTGTGCTACTACAGGTTGGAAGGGACACACTGCAGTGCTGTGTCGGCAGTTACACCCCTCGTCCAGAGACGCCAGAGCTCAGCTGCGGCTCCCGCTTCAGAAGTTAAACCAAAATCTGATATCTGTAGGAAGTTTCAGTCACTGCCGATTGCAAATTCAAATTCCAAGGTATTCTAGTTCACAGACCACTACTGCCTCACCCTTTGGTAACTCCCTGTCTCTTCAGTAAACCATAGTCCTCGATGTCTTTAGAGGATGCTGCTAATTCTCACGGGTCTAGTTGAGACCAACTTTCAAACACATCATCTGCTATGAAACACCCTCCAAACAAGCGTTTTTATTGCACGTTTTCCCAGTCTGAGGAATTAACCAAGACAGATAAGGTATTTTTGGGTTGCCGTTGGGTTCACAACACCTCAAGAGGCCACATTGCTTCATTACGGCAACTTCCCCTGCCAACAGCCCCCGTCTGTACACACCCAGACCCATCCTTCCATGCCCAGATTAAACGTTATCAGATAAAAAAAACAACTGGAAAAGAACAGAAGTGTTACTTCTGTCTTCCTTTCACCTAGGATCTGAGTCTGACCATGTAAAAAAAAAAAACAACCCAATTTCAGGGATTTTTTTTCTGTAATCACACATTGTTTGAGAGCTACAAAGGGGCTGACGTACCCACCACGTAACCAGAACACGGCGACAAACACAAACCCCAGCAGACAGCAAACACACCATTCACTTCACTTTGACACAACCTCCAAAATTCTACCATCTGTTTTTCTATGACGCAACTCTTCGTAGAAACAGCCGTGCCATTCGTAAAGCGGTCAGGCTCGTGACCGTACCCTGCCGGCGCTGGCTTCAGCGCACAGCCTTTCCCCCGCCTGCCGTCCCGCTGGCATGGAACCAGAACAGCGCTCGCTCCGTGCAGTGCAGCTGATGCAATCACTACAAGCCACGGGCACAAAAGGGCATAGGGCAACATCTCTAGAGCTTCGGTTAATGATTAGCTTATTCCGTAAATATAAGCAGGGTTTTCTAACTCAATATTTAAAGTCGTACTCTTTATATTTAAGTAGTAAGCACATATGCATGTCATAAAAATCAGCTATCAGGTAAATTAATATTAGGTCAGTTTTTTATCATTTTTTAGAGTGCAAAAGGTGCTCGCCTTTGGGGGATACACAGGCCGTCACAACCTGCACGGCTCCACGCAGCACCGGTGGGGACAGGGCGATGGCAGTGCTTTGGCCATTTGCTAGCTGAAGTGTTAGTGTGCAGCACGGCGCTGGAGGCGGTAACTTCAGATGCTGTGAGTGAAAGAAGAAGCAAAGAAAAGGATGGTCAAATTCAACAGCTGCTTTTAAAGTTCAGTTTAACTGAAAGACCGTACATCTGTGATCAACCAAATAACAATAATTTTGAGGAACGGGCTATGATGGAGCACTGAGATGGCCAACAGTGGAAACAACGTCAAGATGACAAAGACCGCTTCGTCTGGGTTCTGCCAAAAGCTCCTTTGGAGCTGCAAAGGGCAGAATCTCCACGCCAGCGTGTCCTGGGGTCGCTGCCGTGGCGGTGGAGAGCGCTCTGCTTCGGGGGCGGCATCCCCTTCAGAAATGCACTCCAGGCTTCTTGCCACAGCCAGCCCCTCTGCGTCTCGCCTGCGGTTGCCCTTGACAGAGCACTTGAGCATCTCCAGCACTGTCCTTTTACCCCCAGGCACCTGTAGCTGTCCGCAGCCCCGTAACGTCACTCTGAATGACCTGAACACAGTGACATAGATGGGGATAACCCCCCCGGCTCTGCAGGCATCCCTGCAGAAGAGGAGGCGAAAGGGTTGCCATGTTCACTGGCAAAGTCACCGCTGTCTCGCGGCCTGGAGGGCAGTAGAGAGAGAGGGGACACCCCTGGGACCAGCCGGCGGTGTGCCTGGAGCCGGGCACAGGGGTGGAAGCCCGGCTCCAGCCCTGACCTCCCCTCCCGGTGGGCAGCACTGCGGTCCCGGGCTCTGCCCTGCGGTCATGCTCCAGACTCACCTGCTGGCACACAGCATCTTTTACCGCATCCACGAGCTGTTATCCAGCTGCTTCCTACAGCAGCGGCCGTGACGGGTTTGAAGTGGACTTACCAATCTGTTTCCAAGGTCAGCAGTGACACAAAGGTAGACACGCTGACTTACTGAGGGGAAATAAACCCAGACTATCCCTTCAGACTTCCTCATTCTTGCAGCAAGCTCACATTCTTAGATAATATTAAAAGCAGCACTATTTCTCCCAATGCAATGTGGATTCCCATTGCAGAAGCGTGGGGGGTCCCCCGCTCCCGAGGGAGCGGCAGTGCCGATGATTTGCCAGACTCCCCTCCAGCCCCGCTCTGCCCACGTCCAAAGCTGGGAGATGACCCGACTGCTGGATTGATCAGCTTTCTCGCCAGGCTCAAACACTCTTTTCCAAGCTGAAAATCAACCCTCCTCTTGAGCGTGACCCCAGAGCATACCGGTGTATGCCAAGGGAGGGATGGCAGGACCACTAAAACAGTCATTTGGAAGAATTCACTGGGGGCCGGCACAGTGTAAAATGGAAGAAAATAAGTACCTCCTGCCACTGACCCCTGACAGAAAGAACGCCTGAAGAAAAACTCAGACACGAGTCAGTTAATGGGAACATGGACCCCTTTCTCTGTGCCAGTCTGAAAAGCCCACCCTCTGTGTAAGTCAGCAGAGAACACAACTGAAACAATTCTGTGTTTCTGAGGGCAACTAAGGGACAAGACAGAAAAAAACTTTCAAACCAGAACCAAAACTTGGAGCTTTAGTAATAACAAAGCTTTTTTTTTTTTTTTTAAGGTGAATAGATTACTTTTGCTTTAAAGAATTATATGGGTAAGTGCTTAAGAAAGTACCTTTAAGAGGCGCTGGCTGGGGAGGCGGCGATGCCGCAGCCGGCTTCAGGAGCCGAGCAGAGGGTGGGGGCAGACAGACACAATGCCGCAGGGGCCTGGATACACCAGAGTGTGCAGAGAGAAGTGAGAAAGACAGCATTTTGAGATGTAACAGCCAGATTTTGAGCTGTGGGTGCACCAGTGGTGTGAAAAGGTGCCTTCTACATGCCTCAGAAGTTGGTGGCACAAGAGCATCATCCCCAGTCCTCAGCAGGAGCCGTGGTGTAGAGTGGCAGGGAGAGTGGCGCCGGCACCCAGCTTCTCTGTCACTTACACACCACGGATGATCAGCTGGAGCAGGAAGGATTCCCAGTTTGGAATGGTTGCTAATTAGAAGAAAAAAGACATAATGAAAAAATATTCCTTAGAGAACTCAAAGCACATGAGATAAGGCTGCGTGTCAACAGCGGGGAGCACTGAACTGGTCAGTCCTCATTAGAGATTTATTATTAATGACCACATTAGGTCAGAACTACCCGAAAGATGAAAATTTGAGTAAAATAGTATGAACAGTAAACACCAAGCTGCAGCCAAATGGTCCTGTCATTGTATGGCAGAATCATAGAATCCCAGAAGGGGTTGGGTTGGA
>VZSZ01011702.1:30714-57658 GCA_013398815.1 Ibidorhyncha struthersii
CGCACAGCCAAGAACTTTGTCCTCATATCTCATCTCAATCTCCCCTCTGTCAGTGTAAAACCATTCCCCCTGGTCCCATGGCTCCCCTCCCTGATCCAGAGTCCCTGAGTGCTTCCTTCCCTGGCACGGCAATCAGATTATTACCCCTTTTTAGTTTTTCAGGCAGGCAGAGTTTCATCACAGTAAAAAAAAAAAAAGAATCAGGATTTGCAGAACACATACATTTCCTGTTACTTTATTTAACTAAATTAGTATTTTTCTGATTTTTTACACCACCTTTTCAACTTTCTCCACATAAAACAAAACATGTCATTCCATCCAACTTCTGATCATAAGGGTATTGACAAATCCTGCTGAGGAAAACCTCTCCAAGCCACCACACTCCTGTATTGTGTTGCAGTACTGCCTCTACAAAGCAGCGTGTCAGGAGCGACAAGCCAGCTGTGGAGAGATGCTCCGTTCGTGGGTCACCAGATGTCACGCTCCTAATGCCGAAATATTCGTAATGCACTGCCACTTAATTAATAGCCTTCAGATGGCAGAAGCAAAGCAATGAATACGGATGAAGGGGGGGGTGACGCACACAGTACATTTCTCGCCCATGCATGAAGTCAAGCTGCCGAACACCGTGTTTCCAGCCAAGTTGTCTTCTCAGCGTTCCCGGCTGGTTTGCCCGGTCCGTGGCAGACTACACCCTGACAGTGGAGCAGCAGCACGTACGCAGTACTCTGCGGAAGGAGAGCTCATGTGGGCATCATGACTTGTACCTCACCTTTTAGAAATGGATATGAAGAAGAAAAAAATATGAAAAATCAAGTTACACAAAAATAAATAAGCAGTGCACATCCAGACAGCAAGCCCATTAAGACAGATTTATGGGTTGCCTGTTAAAGGCATAAAGCAGAAACCTTCTTCAAAGTAAGATTTAAGTCCAGCACAAGGAATCAAATTGAAGTGCTTCATGCTAATACTGATTAGAGAAAGTTATGTTCAATTATATCAGTACGTTATACAACAGGTCGAATCATTGTAATGATATGCAGCAGCTTTCATTAAAAAAAGCTGATTTCTCTGATATAATTCAAAGTAGCTAAGAGGAAGCATTTAAGTCTGTTTATTTTGATCTTTGTCTTGTGTAAAGCAATACTGAGTGTTACATATAGCAGTCTGAAAACTGCCTTAAGAAGCACTCAGGCTTATTCTTCCTTGCACAGGCAGGAGGTCTTGAAAAGCTACTTTCATAAATACAACAAGAGTCACACAAACCTCCCTGGAACCCCATATATTTTGCAGTAAGCAGAGGAACTGTTAATGAGAACAGGATAACTATAACTAAACATTAATTCCTCTCTGTTTATTTTGGTACCAAGGTCAATTCTGATGTTATTTCTTCCCTTGCCAAGTTGTACCAAATCCTATGCCCAAAGGTACTGCAGTCAGCAGAAAACAAAGGATTTGCTAACCTCTGATGGTAACTGCAAATAACAAAAGTTCAAATAAAGGAGAGAGCACCTGCGCACCCAACTCTGGCTCCACGCACAAGATGAAGAGGGAGATGAAAGTTGTGCAACCGGTCCCAGGTGAAGGCAAGGGGGGGGGACAGGGATGGGTACTCGGGGGTCACAACCATCACCTTAAAAAACAAACAGAACCTGAACTCAAAGTGATTTTGTGGCAATCAAGCCGTCTAAAATGTCTCGTGGCACTTCTCTAAGTGAAACAAAACGAGTGGCAAGAAGCACCGCGCTGACCATCCCACGCCCGGAGCAGGATCTCCCATCGGACACCCCCGAGTCCCTCCCGGCTGCGCTCACAGCTTTGCCCTTCTCATGCCGCCACCGCTGCCCCTGCGGTGCCGGCCCGGGCTGCAGGTCCTGCACCTCCCGCGGGGATGGAGCCCACCCGCCACAGGGGTCCCACGGGACCCACGCCGGTGGCAGTGGGACAGAGTGCTCTGCCCGTCCCCGCACCCATCTTCTTGAGCAGGATTTATGACAAAACAAGCTGCATGCTATCTTCACAACCCCAACGTCAAATTAAGGTTTGGGATAAGATCTGCAAGTGTGGAGCAGATTAATAAAATACTCAATCATGGTAGACAACACCAGCTTGTTGAAAAAACCATATCTGCATTATTTAAGTTACACCCACTGAAGTCTTGCCCTCAGTACACAGAATTTCACTTGGAAAACCCAGAAAAGCACCTGCCGCCCCCCCGAGCCCCGCTGGTCGGGGCAGTGCTGCGTGCTCCGGGCCAGGCAGGCAGCTCCCACTCTCCGCAGGATTTATTTCCAACACAGCGGGACACTCGTCCAGGCAGCTGCCAAGAACAGCCATCGTCTGCGGCACAAACACCCCAGCATATCGTTTTCCCAAACAGCCTGACGATTGTGTTTCACAGGGTAGTATCATACTGAAGTGCCAAATTTCACCACAGGCAGGAAAGCAAAATTAGGAGACGTATCACTACCACCATACTTTTACCTTTTAGTCCTTAAAGACTGCTGAAACAGGTTTCCCATTCGATTAAAGGAGCTGTCAGTGTTACGCTGATGTTTTCAATGGGATAAATCTGCTGAAGTCCCATAGAAAGAGCCTCTCTCTCGTCTTCCCCCTTCCAGCCGCTCCATACAGGAGCCAGAAGGCTCAGCCTCCACCAGGAACGTGTCGGTGTTCCATCTCCCGACTGCGGTTTGGGCCGTAGGTTAGTTACAGGTGAGGTTCCCGCATCAGCGGTGTGCAGGGGTCAGCGGTCCAGGCTGCCACTCCGGCTCCAAACAGGCCAAGTTCTTTACTTAAGAAAGAACCCGGTGACCAGCTCAGCTGTGTTTAAGAAAATTATAAACATCAAGGAAAAAGTCTGTCCAGATATTCAGATGGGGGGGAGGGAATTATTCACTCTTATTACGCCATTTCAGTTTTCAGGACAATGATCCATCAAATCTCTCTCCTCAAGGGTATGTGTTGGCCAGAACCCTTTGCTCTGGAGGAGCTATCGGGGGGAGAGGGACCGATGTGCGCGTCTGACCTGGGAGGTACCAACCACATCTGCTGGACCCCAAACCCCCCTGGGAGCGGGTCTGCCCGCACAGGGCAGTGCTCCATGACACCCAGGGGTCCCATGAGCTCACGTGCCTTTACGTGCACAAAGGGCTGGAGGACCGCATCTGTACTCACTGAACCCCCAAAGGGCTGTGAACGGGTGTATTTCCACCATGTTTCGGTGCAGCTCTGGCACAGGTGGCGGCGCTCCCGGCATGGACACGGCCTCCATGGGGGCCACCAGGCACACCAGCAGCGCAGAGCTGGGGAGCAGCACCGGGCTCCAGCACAGCCCACTGGTGTTTTTTAAAGGCACCATCCTTCCCTGCACAGAAGATTTTTCCGAGAGAAGCCCCTGCAGCGGTGCTCCTCTCGCCTCCCCTCTGGGCAGAGCTGTGCCGGGAGCCGGCGGCTCCTGCCAGGAACCGTGAGATTCCTCCGCAGGGAGGCTCCAGCCTGCAGGTCCCCAGGACGGCACTGAGTGACCAGTGGCCGCAGTGGCTGCTGGAGGTCCTGCCCCAGGAGCAACGCTCTCCCTGCTCACCCAGCTGCCTGTACCACCATTCAAATGAGACCTGAAAAAAAAAAGGCACCTCCAAAACAGTCGCTGTTAGAATGCAAACTGATGCTAAGCTGATGTTACAGCCACTGGGAGATGGAGAGCTGGTGTTCGCGTGTCGTTCAGCTCCATTTTCACAGGGAATTATTTCCTGCTCCATTTATATTCATGTCCAAAAGCCCTGGGGAACCAGAGACACCTTTAAGCTTTCTTCATCCAAATTTCAGTAAAGTCACCCAAAATATCTTTGGAATAACATGCAAATGATACTCAGCAGTGAGCACGGCTACTACACAAACAAAGCATCCCTGCCAGAAGATCTCTATTTTGACCTCACATCACAACTCCTTAAATATTTAAGTCCCCAACAGCGCCACATATGAGGTTACCTACATTTCCTATGATGCACCTTCAACTCGTCACAGCACAAAGTCTCTCTCTCCGTGCTGCAGAGGCAGACCGCGCTGCCAGGTTTCCTTGGCTCAAAAGCCGAGGCAGAGCTTCGCAGGGTGCTGCCTTCCAGAACCGTGGGGTGAAGGTGCCCCCACCGTGGCGCAGATGCTGCTCCACCTGCCCGGGGCACAGTGGTGGCTCCCATGTCCCTGCTCCAGCCCCCGGGAGAGGCTCTTCTGCGGTGGGTGGTGTGGAACGGGGCGATGCCGTGCCAGCCTGCCGGGGCTGGGATGCAGCGGGAAGCTCCGACTCTAGACCTGCCTGCAGGCACAGGGGCAAGCGGAGGGGTGGTGGTGGCCCCAGGGAGAGGAGCACCATGAAATAAGCACAACTGAGTTCTTCAAGATGCCTTGAAACTTGCCACAGGGCAACGAAATGTGTTCTGTAATTTCATAATGACTGATTCGGCCTAAACCATGACAACATCTAACAGGCACAAAAAAATAATTGAAAGGAGATAAGAAAAAACAACCCGAAAACCCAATAGGCACTGAAAATATGTTGCTCTCTCATATCAGGAAAAGGTTATTTCCCTGTGACAGAACTATATACACAAACCTCAGACAAAACAACGTCACTTACTGTAGTCCATACCCAAATCATCCCCTGCCAATACACCAGGTCTGAAATGCACAACAGAAACCTGGATTTCTGTGTGCACCACAAAAAAAAAAAGAGAGGTGATAAAGTGCTTCTTCTCCGCTCAAAAATATATTATTAGATTTAAAATTATGGTAGTCAAACCTCATACATAAGCTTATTAATTCAACCCTTTGTAGAAATGTACTATAACAGGATGATGTTTGTTTTCACTGGCTGCTGCTCACCCTGGAGAAATCTCCAGCCATTGTGCTCCTTCAGAAGGAGGATTTCCTCTAGTAAACCTGCCAGTAACAAAACAATCAGGCATCCTGATAGCTTTATTTGGTTAGAAGAATGGTAAAGTGCCATGAGCTATTCAATAGCGAAAGATTAGAAGTGAGCAGCCCAAGGTTCATCCTTTAACGTACTGTCGATTGAAACTTTCCACGAGCCGATCAGAGGAAATAAGATGCAGGGGGTTGGTTGGTTGGTAGCTTAAAGGAGAAAAGAGAAAGTCCAAGTTTTTTTTTAAAGCTAGCTTGCATCAGCTACCCTTGGAAGGATGGAAAAAGCATGTTTAAAGGATTCACAGCTTTCGAGCCCCTTGCGTGCTGACCGCACGACTCGGGCTCCCGCGCCTGCATCCCCCTGCGCTGGGCAGGCCGGCTGCTGGCTACGCTTGCGCTTCACACTTTCACTTACGCAGGGTATCGCTGAGTGTTCTCACTCATAAACCAGCTCTATGGAACAGTATTTTTGCACGTTACCTCCCATTTGCAACACATGCTGCTGTGGATGTTGCGAGGAAAGCGAGACCTTACAGAGGCTCATTGATTGGAATAAACACCCAAGTGCACACCAGGGACCTGCGGCTGGAAAGCCAAAGGAAGGAACATACCGTATCAAAGCACTCTCATTTCATACTAAATTATGCTTATTGAAGCGGTCTTTTCCACTGCAAGACATACAATGCATAATTTTGTATCAAAAAACCCTCTGAAGTTCTCTAAAAAACCTGTAACAGCCTCCCAATGCTCAGCATGCAGCCACGTGCTTTGCAACGTAGAATCCTATCAAATCCCTCTTAAAACGTCTCAGCAAATCACTGTTAATCACACACGAGATAACTAAGTAGCAATCTCATAAGTCGGATACAGTACTATTACATGTTAATTGCCATTGTTATAAAAAGTCCATCAGAGATGAAATCAAAGGACCTCTCTAATAAATCAGTGATGTTGATTGGCAGTACAGTAACCGTTAAGGAAAACTTGAAGCGGCAGCCCAAAGGAGCCACTGCTTTTAGCGCACAACTACAATTCATTCGATGCATCCTTTCAGGCCTGCGCTGCTCTCATCACAAACTTCACCTGCTGTATTATTACAGAAATTTGGCGTTGGTTTCGGTTAAAACACTGTCCACCAGCGCCGTGGCTCCTGCCTTCACTTCCCGCCGACACGGCGTTTCCCCAGCTCCGGCACCCAACGCGGCACGGAGCAGCCGAAGGGCAGGGCAGAGCTCAGCAGCCCTGGGAGCCCCTGTCCCTGCTGGGGTGGCAGAGAGGACAGGGACATTTTTCTCAGTCAAGGCATTTGTTAAACCAGGGGTTTTCCTTCTTACCCATCTCTGTCTCCCACTATACACTAGAGCAGTGTCTTCCACTAGGAGAGCTCCATGTGTCAGAAGACTTTATTGCACGTTTGAGTAATTTACTGTAATAATCAAGAGAGTGGTCTCCTCAATTGAGGTTTTCAGCTATAAAAAGTACAAAAGCTTACCCAGAATATTGAGTATCAAGCAATTATTTTTATAGAGTTTCCCAGTTCTTGGCAATCACAGCTTTTCTTTTGCATCCTCATTCAGTGATTATGAAACTATTCTTTTAACCTTACACTCTATTGTCGTTTTGAAGGTACTAAAACCTACTATATGATGTCATTGGCTATTTTGGCACTCTAAAATTTGGGTTATAGACCAGGTAGAGTTTAACACATTACACTGTATGAATGCTGCCTACGTGTACCACACTTGTCTTAAAAATTCATTTTCAAAACATAAATCTCCACACCTGAAGTGAACAGTGATCTAAAATAATTGGCATTACTGCTGTTAAAGCCCATGCAAGTCTCAGAGTCTACAGAAGTAAAGGAAAGCTAAAGTGACTGACAAGCTTGAGCCTGGGCAATATTTTTTTCCAGCTAATGTGGAAATCTCTAAAGGTAAGGTTTTTATGGCAATAGTTGCTGCTTGCACGACAAGCTTTACTGCTGGTGGGTTCTGCTCTTAATGAAACTCCTTTCTAAGCTTTACATTGCGCAGTCTCATAGACTGATGGTAACACCATCTCAGGCTTCAGGGTTCAGTAGATAACTCATACCGTATGTAACTCCTCTTTCTTGCAAAGGGAAGAGGCTCCTCAGGGTGCAGTTCCTGGGTCGTGATCCCGTTGGCCNTCAAATTATTACCACCAGGTATTTAGCCTAACGGAAGGGCAGGGATAGCGACAGGGAGGAGCTGTGACGTGACCTGGTTAACAAGTGCTTGGTGGGTTACTTCATTTTTCTGTCTCCTAAGCATCTTTCCTGTAATGCTGCTGGTCATAACAGGTGGTATTAAAGGTGACCTTGGCAACAAAAGGATTTTAAATCATGTTTTATTACAGTCCTCCAGTTCCAAAGCAGCACTGTGGCCTGCCCTACTCTGGGGCACGCTGGCATACCGGTTGTCACTTTATTTACAGCACAGTGAATATCCACAGTTTACTTCCAGTACAAAAAAAAAAAAGCGCAACTTCACAGAGCTGATCTAAAAATACAACAACACATTTCCAAATTTCAGGTATGAATATTAGCAAATTCCTTCAGCAATATCGAAATAAAAGATGTTTCACACTTACGTACCTCAGTACTCACCTAATCCAACAAAATCCGATGCTGTTTGACCCCCATTTTTAAAGGTTTTCAAATTCAACTAAAGCTTAATTACCTCTGCAAATAACAGATAAACTGCTCACTTGGAAAGAAATGTTAGATGTCTTTGCAAATTGATCCTAAGCTGTAATGCCACAGGGAAGGACAAGGCTGAGGTGTGTCGGCAGTTGAAGCGGGGCACAAACACCCCAGAAACGCCAGTCAACACCAGTGTTACCAGACAGCCCCTGAACTGTCCTGCAACGCTCTGAAACAAAGTCTGAATCCTTATCTGCATTTCCAGTACATGACCTATATTTTCCTTATCCCATGCTANTTGCACGACAAGCTTTACTGCTGGTGGGTTCTGCTCTTAATGAAACTCCTTTCTAAGCTTTACATTGCGCAGTCTCATAGACTGATGGTAACACCATCTCAGGCTTCAGGGTTCAGTAGATAACTCATACCGTATGTAACTCCTCTTTCTTGCAAAGGGAAGAGGCTCCTCAGGGTGCAGTTCCTGGGTCGTGATCCCGTTGGCCGCTGGGAATATTGCTCACACTCATATGCTTACAAGTGTATATCAGTCAGGGCTTTCCAGCCTGGTATTATTTNGTCACTGTCATGTTTTCATGGCCACAAGGTAGTCTTGATGAAACATGAAGAGTACATACACTGACCATCAGAGCCTACCGAGAGGAAAACATGCCTTTAAAGTGCTTGATGTCCTCAATCTCAGCTGCTCACACAAATGGGAATATTGCTTACACTCATATGCTCACAAGTGTATATCAGTCAGGGCTTTCCAGCCTGGTATTATTTNCCATCTCGATACCTGCGGAGAGGAGCCCTGCCAGCACGCTCACTAACAGGCTGAGCACCGGTCAGTGCTTGGCTCAACACACACATGAAGCCTAAAGGNTTCTCAGTTTTGCTTTAGAATTTCATCATCTGAAAATCCAGTTTATCAAAGATGACAATGAATTTTCCCACTTCCTGACCTCGGTGTCAGAGAAGCCCAACACACCCAATTTGTGTGCCACAGGCTTCTCCCTTTTGAAACAAGCTCAAAAGAAAGTTGTGTGAGTCGGTATGCATAGCACGCAAATTAAATGGGTACTAACCCCACACTTCCCTGCTAGTTCCCATCTGACACGCTGCAAGAACGATGACTGGCGCAGAAGCGACGGCGTGTTTGGGAGCTGTGCTTCAGCCCGAGGCTCTCGTCACCGCGGTCCCACCAGCAACACACGTCGCACCCCAGGAGAGCAGCTCCTGGTGTCGGCCTCGGGGCAAGGGGCTGTCTAGAAGAAGAAAGGCAAGTGTTCAGCCTAAGAGCACACTGAACATCATTCACCCTCCACCCAAATGAATCATTCGAAATATTTAAATGTTTCCCAGCATAGATATCCTTTCATAGAATCATTTTGGTTGGAAAAGACCTTTAAGATCATCAAGTCCAACCGTTAACCCAACACCGCCAAGTTACCACTAACCCACGTCCCTCAGCGCCGCGTCTGCCCCTCTGTTAAACACCCCCAGGGATGGCGACCCCACCACCGCCCTGGGCAGCCCGGTCCAGTGCCTGACAACCCTTTCGGTGAAGGAATTTCTCCTAACATCCATCCTAAACCTCCCCTGGCCCAACTTGAGGCTGTTTCCCCTTGTCCCATCGCCTGTTCCTTGGGAGCAGAGACCGACCCCCCGTCGCTGCACCCTCCTTCCAGGGAGCTGTAGAGAGCTATTTGACTTCAATTCCTCAAAGTCAAAGTAGATCCATGGAAGTACATACTACTTTCTACTCCGTTTCCCTGTGTCCATGCCAGTATCTTCCCCAGCAGCTGTCCTCTCACAGCCACTCGCTTCAGGTGACGGATTCTTATTACAGACAGCATTTCCCTACAGCTTTTGTTACAGCCTCTGGATGCCCTCTGCGGCACAGGCCCTGCGATCCCGGGTCTGCGGGGATGACCCCCAGCGACTTGCCAGCAGCGGGGCATGGGCATCGCCTGTTCTACAATGGCTACAGGTGAGGGGTCGTGAATGCAGCAGGGAAACCGGGGCTGGCACTGAGAACTGCCGACAAGGTCAATAACGGCACGGCTGTGCCAGCGGTCAGTGTTTTCCTACAGCCTGTGCAGTTACACACCATGCGTATAATAAAGTGACTCTTCCTTCGTCATCTCCTCAGGTACTTACTGACATATGCTGCAATAAGCAAAAGCCAATGTTTTGAAATAAACTGATGACACATCACTAAAAGAAAAGAAAGGTCAATAGCCAAGGATGTTCTTAATCAGCGTCAGATGGTAAATCATGGAAGAGCCAACACATTAATAGATCAATGCTTAATTTACTGATTTGGGCGTTTATGTTCCATTTGCACATTTGAGCTCAGTTTTACTCGCGAGACTTGCACCCTGTGCACAGAGCCTTTCCTGCCAGCACCGCCTGGGCACTTTTCTGCCGGGCACTCTAACAGAGGCAGAGGAAGGCACGGCAAGATCCTGAAAATATATCTATCTGTAAAAATTTTCTATTGTTGAATTCACATTGTCATCAAACCCCAGACAAGTTTCTCTGTCGCCAGTTTACGCTACACCAGTTTCTGGATTTCCTTCAGCATGCCGTAGCTGTGGTTTGCTCTTGCAGCCGCTCCGTGCTAGCGGCTCCGTTCCTCCCAGTAGTGGCAGTGGGGGCACAGCCGTGTGCCACCAGCCAGCGCGGTTACGCCGAGTGCTGCCAAGCACCATCTCCGGCCCTGGGCAGGACGGGGGCAGTGCCGGCAGCCTGGATGCCCACTGCTGGTCGGTGCCTATGCTGCGGTGACAGCATCCTGCTCCAGAGCCCGGTGGCGTGTGGGCAGCCCCAATGCGGCACATGCTGCGTTTTCCCATGTGCCATCAGCCGCCTTCGTGGGGCCGCTCGGCAGCCTGGGCAAACGCACAGCTGGGCAGAGGAGTGGGGTTAACTTTTCTTTTCTGACTTTTATATCTTGGAAGGAATAAATCTTTAAAATCCTAGTTTATATTAAATAGTACAATAAAATGCTACATGAAGAAACAGCAGATTTCAGCATCTTATTCTGCACAAGGGGGAAAAAAAGCTCCAACTCGTCAACAAGAACATTCTTTTCTTCCTAAATTAAGAGTGGAGAAATCTGTACTGAACAAAACCTTACAAGTTTAAGTCATCCTCGCCCCTATTATAAAGGGTTATCATCTCCAAAGAAAAGAAAAAAGTACTTCAGGTGCCCTTTCAACATGACTCAATATTACAACTTTTACATCCCCAAAAGCTGCACTTGCACAGCCACTTCAGCTCCTCCATACCCCAGAAGAAGACAAGTAATCAGCACACAATCAATCTCTTTGCTGAACCTCAGTATTTTTTTTTTATTGTCAACACCTATAACTCAAATCTTGTTCCTAAGAATTACAGTCGTTTTCAGTTTTAGCTTTTTCAGTCCTCAGCATCACAAGTAGGCAGCAGTGTTCAAGTTAGCAGGTTAATGGTTTAAGTGTGTCATTAGAGAACACCAAAGAGTGGTTTCTGTTCTGTTGGTATGAAACAATAACACAGGAGATTAGCAAGATTTAGATTATCTTGTTGTTATATGGAGTTTTTTCAGGGAGCAATGCGCGCAGAGGCCAAGCACTTCCTCCAGGGGCTTCTCCTTCACCTCTCCCCTTCACAGCCCGGACATTTCCGTGGGTGGTGGAACTGCCCCTCCTGCTTGGCAGAAACACAAACCGCCACCATTGCAACACCGCTTCCTCCAGCTCCGCTTCTGAGCCCAACACGCTCTCAGCCTCAAAGATTTACACAAGGCACGCACACATAGATAGAATCAAGAGAAAAGCCCAAAAGCAAATACCACCAAACAGCCAGCTAATAGAGAAGTGTTTGCATCAGCGTATTTCTCCACCAACGGAGATGTTAACAGCGACCAACAGTTCGGAAAGGCTGCAAAGCCACTGCTGAGAGCGACACCTTCCTACTTGGTCACGTTACACTCATCAGGCCCATCAATAGCTTTTGTGGTGGGATATAGTGACAGAAAATACAGTGTTTGAATGGCTGCTGCTGCATCAGCCCCATAAAATTATTCCTTAGACAGCACTCCTCTTGCCACCCTAGCGTGAGAGCATCCCATCATGTCTGCCGCAGGACACCAGGCTCATTTACCTGGCCCATGCAAGGGCAGTGAGAGCAGTAGGGCTGAACCCCCCGCCCAGGGCGGGACAGGCAGCACGAGTGCCAGGACGGCATTTCTGATGTTCCTCACTGGCATTCAGCTGCTGAAAGGCACGGGCTGCCCTGCAGGGACCACCGCTCTCCCATCCTCTTCATCCACTGCAAGGCCATTTCATTTAAAGTTGATTAATGTTTTGATGTAGCATTGGAAGACTCATGGCCTGACGGTTTCCATCACATTTACCTCAGGAGGACATTAAGGAATTGTGCCTTTGAAGGAACAGCCTGAGCTATCATGCAGGACTGATGTCTTGACTTGTCCAGCAGTACACATCTGCAGGAGACCGTGGGGTCGGTATGCCAACCCCACTTTCACTTCCATCTGCACATTTCACACTCTGCTTGGGTCACAGAGAGCCTCTCAGCAAAGAGCAGTTCCCCTTCACATTGCTGCATGAACACTGAGTATGTATTTCCACTGCTAGATAAACCAAACTGGGTCACTCCGTTTCTCTATAGTAACTCGTATTTCCATCTGATTGCTCACACCACAACCCAGCAACACACAAAATGCTCATCTGAGCTTTGTCTTTCCAGCAGATCATCTAACAAGACTTTCCCATGAAATGCCACATTGAGCAGTAAAACTTTCTGCTGCAGTTTATTCTTTAGTTAGAAAAAGACATTTGAGAAATTGATCTCATTCCTACCTTTCCAGCCGGCTCTTTCTTCACAGGCCCTTGGCTCAGCACGCTGGGTGCTCCCACCCACAGCATCACATTGGGGATCCTCGTGCAAGCAGGCCACCATCATCATGGCTCCTATTTAACACCCACCGAGCCCCCACACCCAGCCTGATGGGGAGATCCTGGGGCAGGTGGGATCCATCCCCTCCTCGTCAGCACTGCTGGCCGCCCCCAGCCCCTCGCCCAGGCGGTGGGACGCTCCCCAGCCCCTGCCCGGCACTTCGTCACCTGGCCGGCCACCTGCAGCGCATGGCCTCCAGCGGTTTGGAAAGCTGGGCTGCGTCAGGCACGCTCGTCATCAGTCCCGACAGAGAGAATGAATCAAGCCGGCAGCGGGTGGGGGACGTGTCGTCTGCTTCTCAGCAGCACCCACCAGAACGAAGCAGGTCTCTAGGAAGGAGGAAGAATTTGTAAGACCAAGCCTTACAGTAGCTGAGAGTGCAGAATTTCTTTCAGAAGTCAGCATGCAGGCTGCTGAAGTGCTTTTATTTATCAAATGACCCAATTATTTCAACTGGAAGGTTGTTCATGAGACTTTCCATCCTGTGATTCTTACATGACGACGTCAGGAAGTGAAGTAAGAGTGCAGGAATGGACAACATGAGTCAAACACAGCAGTTAAATGTTTGGCTTCACTTATGCGGATCAGAATCAAGACATGGAAAAGTAAAAAGAATTAAGACGAGTCTAACAGCCGCCTTGCCCATGACATCAGTCACCTGCAATGTCCTGTCCCCAGGGTGTTTATGCATTTCGGTCAGACCCCTGTGCTGCTGATCACTTGCCGTAAAGCTGCTTTAAACAAACATATAAAAATGTAAGCATTTAACTACGTGCTTTACTGCACACTGTGGATGCTGCCCACGGACCTTGGGGGCAGTGGTGAGGTGATAACACTTAAACAAGCGAAGGAGCGCGTTTGGCTGGCTTACAGACTCTCTTAAAGGACTACGTTCCTCCTGGGCTTCAGGAAGATTATTAAGTGTTTTCAGAAAGTGGGAACCAAGTTGCAAACAAGCAAAAGTCAGCTGAATTAATATCCCTACCGCTATCAACATCAGTAGGTAAAAAGTTGCCCAGCTGCACCCGCTCCCCGGTCAGGGACACACCGGTGTGACTCTCGACGCAGGAGGGTGCCGGCACGCAGCGCGGGAGCCGGGAGCGGGGCACACGTGCTGCCCCGCCGCGCTGCCGCTGAGCGCGGAGGGCTCAGTCCCAGTTCCCAGGAGTTTTTCCGACTTTGGAGGCAGCCGGCCTTCGCCTGGCACAGCACTAAATCCGCTGCGATAGCCTGTGGGCAGTCCTGTTCTTCTGCAAAGATATTCTTATAAATAATTATTAAAGCAATGCAGAGCAGAAGCTGCTTTGGCATAGAGCGCTGCCGGAGAGCGGGGGGGGGGCCCGAGCAGGTTCCTGTCCCCGATGCAGGGGTGCCGGGAGCGGTGCTGCCGGGGCAGTCGTGGGGCAAGAGGCAGTGGGCGCAGAGGGAAATCCTGGAAATCCCCACAGAATGTAAGAAAAAGCATCATAGGACATTTTACTTATCCTGAGCTGCGGAGGAGCTGAGGTCTGCTTGCTTTTTGAACGCATTAAAAAATACACTCAGGCATTTTTCAGCCCGCTGCTCTGGCGGGTGGGACTGGAGCCAGTTACGGTTTCCCTCTGAAGGCGGGTGCTGCTTCCGCAGCTCCTTCCCCTAAAGCCGGGCGTCCCCTGGAAAGAGGCTCTCCCTCCTTGGCACCGAGACGTCAGGCGCCTAAAAACAGTGATTACAAGTAGCCCAGTGCCTTGGCTTGTGCGTTCGCCTGGGAAAGCAGACGGCTGGGCTCGCAGCACGCCTGCACTGGGGAGAGCCGGGGGCGCCCGGCGCTGGGACGGGACCCCTTGCCGTACCCGGCATGGCTCATCGCAGGGAACATTTATTTTTAGATCGCTTACCGCCACTAAAACATACTTGGACTGTTTTCAGTCTGACTCACAGCTGAATTCCTGTTCTTCTGGAGGCCGAGTTTTCTGTCCCCACCCAAACCGAGGGAAGACAAGCCAGAATGAAACTGAAGAAACCCCAGCTGGACCCCAGGGGAGGCGCAGTGCGGGTGTCTCCAGCCCGTGCTGGTGCCGGTGCCCTCACCCGAGCAGGGAGCGGGCTGGCGGGGACGGCGGGCACGCGATGGCAGGGGAGGGTGGCTGAGGCGCTCGGGCCGGCGTCGGCCTTGGCCCACGGCACAGCGGTGCCGGGGCACCGCGCGGCTCTCCCCGGGGAGGACCCACGCACACAGCCCACAGCCCATCGCCCGTACCCCACGCCGCACCCCGGCTCAGCCCCGCCTGGGTGAAATGCAGCCCTCAGGAGGGCTTGTGCTTCGGGGGTGGATCTTTCGATTAAATTTGTCTGTGCGCTGCTCAGGGGTGGAAGAATTAAGCAGAGGAGCATGCGTGCGTAACTTCAACCCAGAGGTTATCTTAATGTCACCTGGGACGTGGAAAACAAAGCCGAAAGCCCGCGAGGGGCGGCAGAGCTGGCATCACCACGGCAGCCGGGGCGGGGGGAGCAGCGCTCTTACCTTAAGGTGGCTTTTTACAGAATTATGCGTTTTGCCGTGAAATGAGACGTGGCCGGTTCATGCGAAAGCCCTGGGAGCTGCTCCCTCAGAGCGAAAGAGGTACATCTGCAGAGAGTGACTTCGGAGGGAAGGAAATGGCCCCCTTGAATATTAGCCGTTTTGGAAAGAAGCTTCAACGTTTTTCCAGCCAGATGCTACAGACCATTTATTCATTTTTGAGATAATGTCCGTAAGGAATCCTTTATTATCACATCTTTGCTATTTTTAATTGCAAGACCAGAAGCACTACACTAAAACATGTAATGATCAGAATTTTCACTGATTAGTTTGGGGAAATGGCAGTAGATGGGGATTTTAGAGACTGTCACTAAATCAAAGGCACAAACCAGCATTATCTCAGAAGCTGAAAGGGACCAGAGCCCAACAGGTCTTAAAATCACCCGAGGTGCTAGGGTTGTGTAGGAGCTCCCAAGCTAAACAGAAGTGCCTTTTATGAAGTCCAAGAAAAGAAAAGGGTAGGTGTGCTGCAGCAGAGCCGAAGGGAGCCCGGGCCGATCACGGAGAGGAGTACGCTGCTGCGGCGGCTGCAATACTCCCCTTCGGCTAGGCAATGCAGGAGCTGCAAATGTCACAATTTTGAGTTATTAGAATTAAATTTTTATTCTAATCAATATCATATAATCAGGATAAACCCAGACTCAGAAATAGGGTTACTAAGGGATTATTAAACTTCATGTTTTCTCTTTGCCTCTGCTGCAGGTCCCAGCGAGCCGCTGCAGTGCTGCCGTTCAGCCACAGGAGAGCACGAAGAGCTCGGTCTCGGGTGTGGGTTTCACGGGACCAAGTTTGAGCTGGAGCACGGGCTCCTTCCTAGAGCCGGCGAGGGTAAAAACTGGTGCATGGCTCTGAGCTTTGGTGCACGTGCAAAAGGTTTCTTAACATGAGGCTTTACTTTGTGTCCCAGTTTAATACAATCATTGCCATCTCTTCCCCACGCCTACGTTTCCTAACACTAATGATATACGGCCTCTGCTAAATTTTCCTTCTAGAAGGAACTAGTATGTACTGCTTGTTATTTGTGATTCATCGTCTTCTTCCATTCTGAACAGATTCGTTCTAAAACTTAATTATATAAATAATACAGGTTTTTATTTTGGCTATATATCGTTATATCTGGTTTATATCTAATTCTTCACATAGAGTGAAAGCGGACGTGCCATCCGCAGTTACTGCAGATATACTGGTCTGACCCGACAGCTGCCTGCTTTGAGCAGGAGGTTGGATTAGATGATCTCCTGCGGTCCCTCCTGCACTGAGTTGTCCTGCGATACTACGCTATTACATGTTTTTATATTATTAAATAGAAAATATTTCCTGGGATTAAACAACAGCTGGTCTTAGAATAAACGGTCAATAAAATCTAAGTTCCTCTTCCTGCACCCTAGGTGGCCCAGAAGTCCAACTGCTGGAGTACGGCATCTGCAGTGAAGACATTAAAAAGAAGGAAACATTGAAAATGACAAGACAAGACACAACCCGGCAGTCAGCAGTATGGGATTTTGGCAAAAAATATAGACTCATAGAATCGTTAAGGTTGGAAGGGACCTTTAAGGTCATCGAGTCCAACCATTAACCTAACCTGACAAAACCACTTCTAAACCATATCCCCAAGTACCACGTCTATATGTGAAATGGGAAATAATATCTGCCATGAGAAATGTCAGAAGATGTTGGGTTTACATGCTGCCTGGATCTGTAGGTGCTGCAAACCCATATAATGGGTAGTGCCATGAAAGACCTTTTCAAAAGCATCAGGATTTATGGGGGAGCCTCAAAGCGGTTTCGGAGATTTCAGTGCACTGTTTGTAAAGGCAAATATTACCTGCTGCTGGTTGTGTTCCAGCTGAGGCGCCGGTGGGGTTACCTGTGCCAGGTCCGGGTTTGGGGCGCAGTGGCAGGCAGAGCCCAGCGCACCCCCGACGGAGCGCCGTGCGCGCAGAGGGTGGGACGATGGCGAGCACCGGCGAGGAAGGTGCTCCAGGGCTTCTCCTCCTCCTCGGGAAGGAAGCGAGCGCGCAGGGTGTTGTTTGCTTAGTCAGGGCACGCAAATATTTCTAGGTTCTGGTCCTGCGGCTCCAAATCCCACTGGTTTGTGGGAACCGAATGCGGGTTTTGGGTTGGGCTGCGGGACCTGTGTCCAGAGGGGAGACGCGGGACGCCGAGCCTGCGCCCAGCTGAGCCTGGCCCCGCTCACCCCACGGCCCTCAGGCCCCGCGCCGCAGCGGCAGCGCTCGCCCCTGCAGCCCGGTTAGCAGCTTGGTGCTGCCGCGTCATAGGCAATTGTTGATGATGTTGATTTTTCAGTCTTCTTCTTGCAGCTTAATTGCATAGAAACAAGAAAGAGCTTAACAGCTGCCAGCCTGGCCCTGCTTCAGTTAGAGCTATTGCAGTCCTTCAGAATTTCAGCAAAATGAATTAATAACCAATTTTCTAATTAGCTAACCTCTGTCTTTTAAAATTTCTTGTGCCATGATATAATCAGTATGATTAGAGAAATAATAGCATCACTACTATAAAAAGCAGTTGATATAATGTGTGGGAGCTCTATTAAGTACTGCTGGGCCCTCAGGTGCACGAGCACTAGTCTCTAACTTTGCACCTTTTTTATGATGTATATAGAGTATATATTAACAGAAAGAGCATATATTTAGACATGGTGATTACTTGCTGGGTACCAAGCCGACGGGGAGCAGCTGTGTGGGTAAATGTGAGGTCAGTGTGTACACAGGGAGGTATCCGTCATGACTCAATGCACTTAACAAGGAGCAGATGACCCTGCTCACCTCAATGGACACAGCAAAACAAATAATTGAACATACTAATCCATAAGAACTGTCACTACACATTGTTTACCAAGAAAAATCACCTCCTGGCCATCAATCAGCCGGACAAGGGATGCCACGTGCCATACAGATACATCTCCAGTGGGGACAGGGTGGTGGGATCCGGCGTGCCCACAGCTCCAGCCCTGTCACGGGGCTTGGACTGCGCTGGTCCCAGCCTGGATGGGAGAGCGGAGCCGGACCCCGGCCAGACCCTGCAGGACCAGGGCAGTTGGATGTTGTTGGGCCATCAGTGTCTCCTTTTCCAGCAAAGCCAGCCTTGAGGAGAACACCTTAACCCAGACCTTCTGCACGTCAAAGCAACTTGAGCTCCTGCTCGACTGTTTTCTGTGCTGAAAAACCCAAAAGCAAAACCATACATTTCTTCCTGATTTATATGAAGAGCCCGGAGCCACCTCCCCGGCAGCAACAGAACCGCTGCCAGTGTGTGCTGACGGGAAAACCAGACCTTGCTTTGATCATGCTGCGACAGGACCATGTCCTCGTGCCTCAGCTGTGGTGGCTGTGCCTGCTCAGACCACCCCGTGCCCGTGCCTGCTCGGAGCACCCATACCTGTGCCCACCTCGGAGCACCCCGTGCCCATGCCTGCCCTGGAACACCCCGTGCCCACCCACGGGCAGGAGCGAGCTGCGGCGAGCGTCAGGCAGGGTCCACTGCGCTCCCCCAACAAGCCTTGCCATCCTCAAGGGGCAGAGATGTCTTTTCTAATACCAGTAAAGGTAGGCTGTGGCTTACCATTTCAGATCCACACGGGCCTAATTAAATAGACACTTTCAAATTACCGATGCGGACGCTCCCAGGACAGCTGCCTGCCTTGTCTGCCCGTCTGCACACACCGCTGCTGGGGGAGGCTGAGCCGGCAGCGCTACCTGAGCTGAGGACTGCACAAGCTATTTTGTGGAAAATGGCTCACAGTCAGAGGTAGATTCCTCTTCTGCCTCCTCCTTCCTTCCTGCTCTGCCTTCAGCAGGGCCCTGAGCGAGCGCCTGGCTGCCCCTTTCCCTTCGCTTCCCCATTCACAGCCGAGATGTGGATGCTGAACCGGCACTTGCACAACTGGGGGTTGCTGCCGTCTCACTGCCCAGCACGTACGGCCATCACGTGGGGGAAAAAAGGGGTGCCTGGTATCACGAAACTGCCCCGTGACATCAAAAGGTGAAGAAAGATGTTTCCATACCCTGTGAAGATGATAACAATCACCAGAAGAGAAACACTACTACTGAGAAGGAAGGGCACATGGCAACCTGCCCACGACGGGCATTGCCTCTGATGGGTTGGGGTGGGGGCACTGGGAACCACGTGAGCCTCTTGCCAAGGCTACCTAAACCCAGGAACACCGCATGGATTGCACATTGAACCCCGTGGTATTCCAGCATTAACAATGTTCACCACTTTATTACACTAGTGTCGTGAAGGCTGGAGAGGTGGGCCTGTGCCAACCTCATGAAGTTCAACACGGCCAAGCACAGGGTCCTGCACGTGGGTCGGGGCAACCCCCAGCACAGCTCCAGGCTGGGAGGGCTGGAGAGCAGCCCTGAGGAGAAGGACCTGGGGGTGCTGGTGCATGAGCAGCTCCCCACGAGCCAGCAATGTGTGATCGCAGCCCAGCGAGCCCCCGGCACCCCGGGCTGCACCCCCGGCAGCGTGGCCAGCAGGGCGAGGGGGGGGACTGTGCCCCTCTGCTGCGCTCTGGGGAGACCCCCCTGCAGTGCTGCCTCCAGCTCGGGGGGTCCCAACAGCAGAAGGACACGGAGCTGTCGGAGCGGGGCCAGAGGAGGCCCCGGAGATGCTGGGAGGGCTGGAGCCCCTCTGCTGGGAGGACAGGCTGGGAGAGTTGGGGGGGGTCAGCCTGGAGAGGAGAAGGCTCCGGGGGGACCTCAGAGCCCCTTCCAGTGCCTAAAGGGGCTCCAGCAGAGCTGGGGAGGGACTCTGGATCAGGGAGGGGAGATATAGGGCCAGGGGGAAGGTCGCTTCCAACCCAACCCATTCCATGATGGATGACAGCAGTGAAAGCAAATATAGATAGTCAGATGTAGGCACTGACAACCGCAAATCTTTAATGCAAAAAAAATTTAAATACAAACAGCATATCCAGACAGAGCGTACGTGGCCTTTGCACTTCCGCTAGGGCATTACGTACATATTTACAAAGACAAAACCCACCAACTCCTCTTGTACCCGCATAAACCCATTTACAAGAAAAAGAAGCCAATGAGCTGGTATAGAAAAAGCCCCAAACAGCTACAGTTTTAGAAAATAAACATTTCTTTTAAAAGTCTGTCCACTGCAAAAGTCTACTAAAGGTGTTTCAGCTTAATATTTACTACTGTGTGGTACTTTCCCTGGAAGACAATTCCTCTTTAGTGCGTTAGACTCCAACTTTAAAAGGGGAATATTTGATCCGCTTCTTATTCTCCTGATTCTGCTCTTATCCTCCTCTGTATTGGGATGAACACGCGCAATGTCACACCCAGCTGAATAATTGCCTCTTGCTGCTATGTACAGTGGTCCTTACAAAACCAGGAGGGATTTATAATGGAAACCTTATCTGTCCCAGGCCGTTCTGCCATAACACACATGATGGATCTATTTTTCACTACTGACAGGGTGATTTAGTGATTTATGTATAAAGATTTGTTACAAAGCAAACAGAGGGAAGAAAATAAGGATTTATGCACTTTTCCCTCCAGTCAAAGTGTGGTTAGCCCTCCCCTGAGCCCCCCTCTCTGTTCCAGCGTGGGAACCGCTGCCGGCCGAGCTGGAGAGCAGTGGCATTAGCCAGCAGCATTGCTGGGGGGATGGGACCAGCCCCCCCACGGCAAAATTCTTGAGGAGCAGTGCAGGAGACACTCGTGCGATGTGAGAGCCAAACCCTTCCCGCAGCACCACCGGGCTCAGCAGCAGCACCACCACCCTGAGCTCGGGGGGATGCCCGCGGGTGCCCCGAGCACGTAGCATTCCGCACGTGTCGCGGCCGCCCCAGCGGGACGCTGGCACGGGTATTTGTGTGAGATACTTGCAGAGGAAAGCAGCTACTTTATCCCTCAAATTGAGCCAAACGAGTTCTGCTCACAAACGTTTAGGGTCTTACTGTTAACAGGAAAAAGGCAGAAGTAGTGGCTGCACGGACATTAAAGAGAATAGCATCCGAAGCAAAACAACACAAAAGAGGATTTATTTTTTTTAAAACCAGGATGCACAGTTTATTATCAGGCAGGGAGGTGTCAATGAAAGTTAAGTGTGTGGGAGATGAACACGACATTGGAAAGCCGAGCTGGTGTTGTCTGAGATGAGACAGGACCGGCGGTCCTTTCTCCGTGCCTCGGGGAGCAGCGAGCCTGTGGGCAGCGCTGGTCTTGTGCTTCGCCGGGTGCTCCTCCATGGCCCGTGGAGCGCAGGCAGAGGAGGGGGCTGCCCACATTCTGCCCACGCTGCTGCCCACGCTCCGCCCGGCGCTCGCCGCTCTCGCCACGACCTTCCCAGCCCCGGCTCGTACCAGCCCCTTACTCCAGGGATCTCTTTGCCCTTTATGTTTGAAGTCAGGTCAGTCAACTGGGGAGTAAGTTCTGCTGCTGCAATGATTCTGCAGCGATGTTAGGCAGAGAACCGGCTCCTCGTTAGCTCCTGTCTCATTATTGGAACTGTTGATGCAGTTTGAACTGTGAGGTCCAAATTCTGCTTCAAGCTATACATTCTGCTTGCACTTATAGAGAATTACATTGAAGTTAAGTGAAAGTGACTGCAAAAATGCCAGTATGAGCTTACACAGCTGTCCCAGTGATGCATGAAGACAAATCTCAGTTAAGAACTAAAATAACAGTTTTTCTTATTTTTACTTCTGCGAGCTGAATCCAGCTTTAATATCAAAGCATGAAAGAAGCTGACTGCACACACGCACACATCTTCGCTGCCTCGGTGCGCCCATGAAATGCCCTTGAGACCAGGAGCCAGACGTTACAGCACTGTGCTCTCCTCGCACTCATCCCAAACAAGCCCAGCAACCGAGCCACTGCCTCCCTCCCGCAGTGCCGACGGAGCGTTCCACCCAGCCCTTTGCATACCTCCAGTTTTGCCACAGCCGAGATGCCAACCCTCGCCAAATCAGATGGCAACGGAGATTGTACCATGTCCCAGTTATTTATTCCGAAAGGTAAACCTCCCAGGAGACGCAGAGTTTGCAAACACTTATATAAAGATGGCTCAACCTCAATCCCCAGACTGTTGGCCATGTGAATTAGTGCCCTTGGCACTTTTTCTCCAAGCCTCGGTGCAGTCCAGCATCAAGTTATGGCTTACAAAGAAGCCATCTGAGAGCAGCATATTTCCTCTCAGAACTACCATGATGATCTTTTATTTACAATATTAACCGGCCGTAGCGTACCCTGCTGTGAGAGCACGGTTTCCTGCTGCGCTGTTGTGAAAGAACATCACTTCTGGTTTGCTGCAGCCAGATTAGCAGAAGGAGGTCTCCTGTACAATAAGGTAACAAGTGCATGTAGAGGAACACAATCAGCTCACACATACTCTATAGCATAGAGTTAGCTGAAAAAATGGCACTGTACATTGGTGAATGCTCTCCCCCAGAGAGTTTCTTTCCCCCGTCTCCCGCTACAAGAGGGCTCCTTATTCATTCATTTGTCGGTGGCTGTCAGCCTGCTCAAGAGCTGCCTTATTTTTGCCATCAGCATCTCTCTGAAGTGGTCACCCATTAAGAAATAGAAAACAGGATTAATGGCACTATTCAAAAAGGCGATGGGTCTCGTGATGATGTAAATGGTGTTGATGACGCCCTGCGTGCACACAGACACGTTCAAGGCTGGTATTCGGGAAGCAAGTCGGACATTGCGCATTATGTGATAGGGAGTGAAGAGCAATGAGAAGATAACCACTGTGAGGATGACTAAAGTAAGGGGTTTTTCAAGTGTCAGGAGTGAACTGAGTTGCTCGCTCCTGTTTTTAAGGAAAAGAACCATCTTCACATAGAAGCAGCACATGATCACAAGAGGGATAAGGAACCCAAAGACAGTCAGGAACATGCTATAGATGAGGTTTTCCGCGGGATCTCCAGAGCTTGCATAATCGAGACACTTGTAATTATTGGCAGGTGTTATATGCTCCAGGAAGTACATCAAGGGCAGCAGTTCCAGTATCACCCAGATCCATATGGCCACAGACACGATAAGGGCCGTTTTCCTCTTCTGTAGAAAATGTTCTCTGAAAGGATGTTTTATGAGCATGTATCGGTCGATACTGATAACGGTGAGGAAAAGGATGCTGCTATACAGGTTTGCATGCAACAGGAACCGGTTGCTATGGCACAAGATGCTCTCCTTTGCCCATTGATCTCTGGAGTAGCTGTTCACGAGTATTGGAAGAGTACACAGAAATAATAAATCTGATAATGATAAATTGAACAGGTAGATATTGCCACTTTTCCATTTTTTCAGGCAGAAAATATAGCCGAACACAACAATGGTGTTTCCAATGAAGCCTAAAATGAACTCAAGGCTGTACATGGTGGAAAGATAATACTTTTCCAGGTCTCTATTCATCAGCAAACAGACGTCTGTCTCATTCACAGCCTGGAAAGTCAAAAGGAAAAAAAAAAACAAACACCAAAAATTAGGAAAAGATGGCTATTTTTATATCGTTGCTGTAATAGTTGAATATAGCATGCTCTTTCCTTACAGCTTATATGGTAAGTAGAGACTTGAACTCAAAGAGCATCCCTTATGCACACCAGGTTTCTACTTTCAGCTATTGACCAGAGTTCCTGAGCAAGATGAAAACTTGCGCGAGCAAAAACTTGTGTGAGGAGCCTGAAGTAAGAGCATCACCTGAAGGCATCTGCCATAACGTGCCAGCTGCCACTTGGCCAAACGCACGGCACTTCCAGAAGCTGGGAAAGTGAAACTGGCCTGTCACCACTTTGTCACAGCCCTTGCTGGAAGTCATCTGCCTCCCCGTTACTCAACGCCGGTCCCGTGGTCTCCTCACTCATCACTAAAGCAGAAGTCCGCTGTCAAGACTGATTAGTGGCAACACGGCCATGCTCTAACAGCGTTACTCAGAATGCATTACGAAGTCAGGAGAGAATGTGTTTATTAAATTCATGGAACCATTCATCATGCACTTTGTACGGTTTTGCTGGTAACTCGGGACCAGCGCTGCACGGAAAGCGCTGTGGGGGAGGATGAAGCGCGTACCCTGCGCACCACAGCAGACGTGCCGGAGCACTTCCCAGCCACTCCGGCAGGCACAGGGCATTTCTCCTCCTGGCGTTTTACAAGTATCTTCTCGGTTTTCTACAAAAAGCCCTTTCAAGGAAGGAAGCTTCAGCTAGGACTGAGGAGCCCTCGTTAGTATGAAAGCAGCTGTAATCAAGGGGGCAGCAGAGTCAAGATCAGGATAAAACACCTTCGAAGTCAAATTCACAAACTTTAAGTCACTTTTGTCATTAACTTCCTGTGAAGTGAGAACACGGTGTATGGTGAGAACACGGTCACAGCTCATAACTTCTGCTAAGCCCACAGCCTGGGCGTGCGGGAGCGCCCCGAGCCCAGCTCCTCCGAGCGGCAGGAGGAGGACGGGCTCTTCCCTGCCGCGACAACGCCGAGTGCCGGGCCGGCAAACACACGGCTGTCTGCAGCCGGGAGAGCAGCCAGCACCGCTGCCACCCCTCCTGCACCACTATTTCATTTTCTCTTTGGCTCCAGTCAAGGAGCTTCTGACTTGAGCTGGGAGGTGAGTAGCGCAATCAGTATTCTTTAAGGAGCAAAGCTTTCTAGGAAGCTGCACCAAGTGTGAATTTGTCTGAGGACAAATTCTGCTTTCTTTCTAAAGGCTGGGTAGAAGGATGCTTCCATGCTACAGGGGAAGAAATAGAGCAGGATCTCAAGCGCCCGCTCCTCTCCCTCCTCAGGCAAACTCACCCGTACCCACCTGCAGGGGAGCTGCGAGCTAAAGAAAGCGTTTAGCGGGAGCCTTTGGTTAAAGTATTAGCAAAACGATTAGAAAGCAGGGGAAAGCAAAATGTTAGAATAATGGGATGTAGTTTAAAACTGAAATCAGGCTAAGTCTAAGCTCTGAAAGAGCAGCAACATGACGGCCACAAAAATCTGCTAAAGACAGTAATCTTGTCAGTATTTCCAAAGTTGTTCTGCTGTCTCGAACTTATTAATAGGTCTCTGCTCTCAGAGCACTCTATTTTCCCTTAAAGGCTGATCATGAGGCAGAATAAAGTACAGCATATACAAAACTTCATAGTTACATCCAGTGAATATTTGCACTTACACTGTGTACCGCAGGAAACAGAAACGATATAGCCGTGAAGGCTCACCCTGCTCAGAATAACCTCGCGTGCAGCCCCCAGCCTAACCCTGACTGGGTGAAACGAGATTTAGCGAGATTTTAAAGCTAGAAAACGCTGCACTAACATTAACACTTTAAATACGAATAATAATTAAAACATTACTGTATCGACAGACACATTGAGTTAGGTAGTCGTTAGAAAAAGACCGATTGATCAGTTTTAAGGTAAGTAGTCAGGGTAACACAATGAAAGGGTCCATTCAGAAATGGTCTCGGCAGAGGACGAGCGGAGCCTCCTCCAGAAGCGGCGCGGTGGCCGCTGTCTCTCGGGGCACAAGGACACCTTACCATCCCCAGGGCTGGGCGCTGCCTCTCGCCGGCACTCCCGCACCATGCCTTGCCAAGAACGTCGGGATCCCTGCCGTGCAGCGCAACCTCCCCGTTAGACCGAGTTTGCATATGATTCAATCATTAATGAGTCACGGCAAAGGCACGATTTGTTTGGCTGAGCGGGACACGGGGGCAGTTTTCGTGGGAGGAAGGCTCTGCGACACGCGTGCTGCAGGAGAGACACAAACAAACACTTCCCCTTTGCAGAGACCTGTTTGAAAACCGCCGGGGTGGCCGGGCTCTGTGCCGCGCCGTGGAGCCTGCCTGCCGCGGGGCCCGGAGACAGCCTTCCCCCGAAATGCTGCACTCCGGGATCAACGCAACGGATGCGGCAGCCCAGTCACATTCTGTAGTTAGCAAACCAACTAAAACAATGTATTTTAGTTATGTTAAAGCAGAGCACTAGAGAAGAGCACTTAGTTTTCATACAGTAACACATTTTACCACTTCAAAGCTTGATGGTTTATTCATCGGTACTATGCAATATTATTATCTTCTTAACTTTGAGAATAAATGCTGCTAATGCAAAACGACTCTGCTCCACTGCAACTAATTCACCTGAACCCGTTTATATCAGCACAAAAATTGTTTCTTGGTTTCAAACGATATGGTGGCATTTTTACGTGCAGTTTTGATTGTATTTTTACCCGTGGTCCGCTGCCTTCCACCGTGCAGAAGCCCCAGGGCCCTCCGTAAAAGGTTTTGATTCCTTGAGGCAAGGCACGGCCAGCCGGGGTGTCCTGCCTGAAAGCACCGATCGTTGCACAAGAAAGTGAGGGTGCTGCAGTTTTCTTGGATAAAAAGGAGCAGGAGAGCAATCTGTTTTGGGGTGTTTTGGGGTGAACGGGACTGGGTGGCTGTGCGGCTGACACACGTGAGATGTCCCGGTCTGGGATTCCCGCTGCTACGGGGCAGCTTTGTATCCAGGGGAGATTTTTAGAAAAGCCTGCAATGTAAGCTTTCATATACTTCCATTTAACCTTTATTGCTGTGCATAAGCGTGCTCTAAGCGAGGTTTCAAGCCAAAAAGCTGCTGCTGTGTGACCTGTCAATACACACGAATGATTGAAGGCAAAAGGATCCGTCTCTCTTTCCTGGCTCATGTAAGAAGTAGAGCTCTTCTCAGCCTGCTACAGAAAAAAGGTTCCTAGAAACATAGAATTATAGGATCATTATGGCTGGAAAAGACCTTTAAGATCATCAAGTCCAACCATTATCTAACTCTACTGGGCCCACTTCTAACCCACGTCCCTGAGCACCATATCTAGACGGCTTTTAAATACATC
>VZSZ01011702.1:66855-79525 GCA_013398815.1 Ibidorhyncha struthersii
GCAGCTTCTGCTGTCTGCGCTCCCTCTCAGCTTCTGTGGGAAGCTGAAAAAGTCCTTGGCTTAATGCAGGCATTACTTAGCAACGACTAAAACAATATGTGTTATCAACGTTATTCTCATACTAAATCCGAAACACAGCAGCTACTAGGAAGAAAATTAACTCTATCCCAGCTGAAACCAGGACAAGTTGTTAATGAGAATAACGAATATGCTAAGCAGCACCAACGTGATTGGGCCTTGAACTGAATTTGCCAACAGGGAACAACTTAATCAACAGTTCCAAAAATACCAGAAAACCAAAACTATTTGCCAAGTTGTGGTTTGGGGGTGGTGTTGTTTGTTTGTTTGTTTGTTGGTGTTTTGTTGTTTGGTTTGGTTTTTAAACCAGTTGTCATAGTCCTCAAACCAGGACACCAACACAGTACTTCAGCAAAAAGTTAGACTCTAATGAACTGATAATGGGGGAAACCCTAACTGGTGAGGACACTTTCTTTCCTCCTCCGTTCCCTTGCAGCTGTGAATTTAATTTTCTCTGCACACACCTACCGCTGTATTGTGTTTTATACAGGTGACAGAGGAGCTGGAGGGCCTGAGGTCAGCCCCCCGCACGCTTGGGCATCCTCAGAGGGTTTGATCTCTGTGACCAGTCCTGGCACTTCTGCAAACTCCCGACAGGGCTGCGAGGACGGGCTGTGCTTTGTATACTGTACATGACACCATATGGTGTGGAGTATCCCTGTGGCCAGTCGGGGCCCCGGCTGTGTCCCCTCCCAACCCCTTGTGCCCCCCCGCCCTCGCTGGCACGGTGCGGTGAGGAGCAGAAAACGCCTTGAGAGCCAACAACCAAACCCACCGGTGCGCTGTCACACTGTTCCCATCCCAAATCCAAACCGCAGCACTGCACCGGCTGCTAGCCAGAAAGGCAACCCCATCCCAGCTGAAGCCACGACAGTCTTACTATCAAACACCAAATTTCATTTCCATTTCTATCGAGAGACGGTACTAAGCCTTCCCTTGGGGTGGTTCTTACTGTTTTCTGCTCTAGATAAGTAAGTCGTTTACTGTGGCTTCAGCCTCTCCTGCCAGAGGCGCTGATGTTGCAATTTTCACCGTCTCATTTTGTGCCTCACCAAGCATTTCCAACTCAATAAGTCTATTTTAGGAACCTAATCAAAAGCGCATACTGTCCAATCAATCATGAATCCATATTTAGGTGCTGGTGGTTAGAAGACATTTACGTCCTGTTCCAAGCAGAGTCCTATAAAAACACGTGGCAGGAGGTTGGGGATCCTGTTAGCATTTTTGCTTATTTTTCTGAAGGTAAGAATGGTCACTGGCCTGTGCCGGCCTCAGGAAGTTCAACACGGCCAAGCGCAGGGTCCTGCACGTGGGCCGGGGCAACCCCCAGCACAGCTCCAGGCTGGGAGGGGAAGGGCTGGAGAGCAGCCCTGGGGGAAGGACTGCGTCGGTGACCGCGTGGCCAAGGAGGGCGTCCCAGGTTTGCTTTCTGCCGGCAGAGGCCGGGTGCTGCCTGGTGCCCCCAGCACCCCCGAAGGGAGGCAAAGCCTCCCTGTGCGGGGCAGGACGGATCCTGCCAGGGTCCCACCGTGCTTTAGGTCACCCGGGCTGCCCCGGCCGGCGCGTGCCCAGCTCCTCGTCTGCCGGGACCAGCCACCCTCCTGCTTGCCGTGCTAGTCCTTGTCACCAGCTGAGTGACGGGTGACCTTTCCCCAACGCTTCAGACTAACGCTGTTTTATCAGCGGTGTCCCAGTGCCCGCAGGGAGGGAAAACGATCAAAGCAGAATCAGTGCCAGCAGCGTAACCCGCTGAGGGATGCCTGCTTTTACATCCCAGCTCTGCGCACGTCCCCTCTGGCACACAAAATAACTGTCCTCTTTATATGTTCTCTCAAGCAAGTCTTTTTCTGCCATTTATATGGAAGAAAGAATACAGCAGGCTGTCAGACTCAGAGAAAAGATCGCTTACAGTGACTAAAGACCAACTCCGTTCATCCCACCAGCACTTACAGCGTTGGAAATACCCTACCCGGGAAATACCCTTGTGGACATGGCCCTAACGCTATATGGAAAATCAGACCAAAGGTGTTACTGAGGTAAAACGCCAAACCCCTACTTCCTCAGGAATATTAAGCTTGTTAATTAATTCCAAACAATGGAGAAATAAAGCTCCAGTCGCGATACCTGCTGCCAGCAGACAAGAGCCCGGTCCTGTGGGCGAGAGCTGGGAGCTGCCAGCGGCGTTACGGACAGTGCTGAGAGAAAGAACTTCCCAAATGCGCTGGGAGCTTCCACGAGCACGCACGCTTTCCAACCTAAATAATTCTGTGATTCTGTGTCCTGAGGATGTGCAAACACATTGCACTGCTGTGCACGGGGTTTATGGCAGATGCTTTTCGATCCCATGGTACATTTTATGCTTGGTATGCTGTTGTTGACAACATACACCTACTCAGCCACTTCTGTTCCTCCCCTCAACAAGCACAGTTGAGCATTACTAAGTACTCGCATCAACAGCAATAGCAGAAGTAAAACAACATCTCCCTGGGTTTGGTCCTCCTTGTTTGCAATAGCTGCCGTGTGTACTAAAGCCAACTTGCTATTCCTTTCCAATAAATGGGATACTTGAGTGACGGAAAGTACATTGCATTGGAATCAAAGACAAGTTTAATTTTTATATTTGTCATTCAAAATGTTTAGGGTTTATATTTAATACACAAAATATTTATATAGAGTATATTTGTTTGAGACTGAAAGCTGAACTGTGTTTCTTCTTCAAGGCTATAAAGCTACTAAGATAATTTTATTTTTAAAAATTCATATGCAAAAACTGCTAAATAATTTTAAGGACAATTAGAACATTTATTTGATAAGTAGAGCGTAAAACATACAGCAGTGCTATTGTAAGGTTAGGACCTTCACAGTCTTCCTTTGTCTGAGGAATATCCAGTGCCGTTTTGTTACACTAGTTCTGTCTAGTACAGCTACTAAAGTGATTACTGAGTAAGACAGCTACTTTTTTAAAAAAACAAGCAAAACTAAAAACCCCAAATGTGTGCACTGTTGCAGTCATCCCATTTGGTTTTCAAGCGCTTCCCTTGAGCTGTGCTGGAGAGAGACAATAGGGGTTTCTGCTGCGTTGGACTTCATGAGGTTGGGTCCCCACAGCTCCGCTCACCCCGTCACCCAGCGGCAGCCTCAGGACCTCACCGGCATGTCCCACGGGAGAAGGGAATGCGCCAAAGGGGACAGGGAGCAAGCGGCCACCGAGCACCTCCCGCGTGCAAACGGTGAGCTTGCCCATTTGCACAAGCCTGTGATACGAAGACATTGCGATAGGAAGAAACAAGAAGCAACCAGCAGGAGATGCCATGTCCCACCGGCTGCAGCAGCCAGGGGCTCGGGCAAGTCCGGGCTGCATGCGGGCAGGGTCAGGCTACCAACCCTTCTGGACTTGGCCAGGAGAGAAATCCCAGGGCAGCCCTGGCGTTTCATGGGGTTCTGAGCTTAGATGACAGCACTGAAAGAACACTTAGGTTAGACTCAGACCAGTGTTCCCGCCGGAGAAGATGAGAACACTGCAATCCAGACACTGCAGGGCAACACAACAAAGACGGCAATCGCCCAAAAACTCGCATAGTTCCTATTCTCTTACGCTTCTCAATCACACCCAGCGAACGCGAGCCAGGCATGCTAGAGCAACGTTTTCAACTCATAGATTCTCATCTAACCACTCCATATATCTGTTCAGCAGCCGGTGCCCTACAGCTAAGTCGGTTGGACTGGAGACAAACATGAGCGCCCCATGAAAGGCGTCCTTGGCGTGATCATGCGTGACAGGAACGCCGGCTGCCTGGAGGCGCCTGGCATACATGACTCCATCATCCCGTAAGACGTCGTGCTCGCAGGTGAGGATGTAGGTGGGGGGCAGCCTGCGTAGCTGGGCATCGCTCGCCAGCAGCGGGGCCGCCCGGGTATCCAGAAACCCCGGGTACTTCTGAGCAAGCTCGGAGCTTCCGTAGGTGGGACCGGTGTAAACGTAATCTTTCTTCAGCTCTTCAGGCAGCAAATTGCTCCAGTTTACAAACTGAAATAAGTGGCTGGATTCAACTGGGACGTGCTTGTTGGCGGCCATCGCTTCTGTGAGAGATGAATCAGAAGTGAAATACTCACTCCAGAACTTGACCATAAGCGGCCTGGTTAAAATGGGCTTGTCTTTGTTTTGTTGGTAAGCTGGCAAATTCAGGTCAAGGGTTTGGAGAGCAGGGTAAAGCAAAGCCTGGGCTTTGAGTTTAGTTTTGACTTCAGAGTCATCCAGCAGCTGCAGAGGAAAAAAGAAATAATTATAAAAAGTTGTTAAAAAGTGTCGGTTCTCTCACACTGACCTTAAAAGTAAGGAGTTAATACACACTTGATACAACATAAGCAAAATAAGATTATCAATAAAACCAGGATAGAGTCATTTAAAGAATTTTTAAATTCATAGGCAGGTCACCTAAAACAGCACATTGTATGAAAAATTCTCCCAAATCAAATGTAACTTAATTTTATTTCTTATGTTGAAAGACAACAATATTTGAGAAATAATCTTCCTGAAGCATGGAGACTTTCCGAGGCATTTATGCTTTCCTAAGTAGTAACAGATGCTTTTCTATAACTGTAGAAAATTTCTACTCCTATAGCTTAAAAATTGCAGGTTTCTGAGGCTCCTTTAATCGTTTCACACACAATTTAGTCCTTATCCATCTGCTGGGGTTTTCAACCCCAAGATGTTAGAACTCAAACAACAGTGATTCTGTGCATTTTAGACATGCGAAAAATAAAATGAGATGAATTGAACACTGACATTTCTTATATGTCATCCTTTTTCCCTCTTCACTAATAGATTTCTGCCTTCTCCCTCATCTTCTGCCTTCAGTGTCCACAGCAAATTCACAACCTGTCCACGTGAGATTCATTACAATCCAAATAACTTCTGAAGAGAAGAACAACATTGCACTGACTTTATTTAATAAACCTGAGTGAGCAGCGCAAAACCACTGGACTGTGTGTGATCAAATGACACTGGAACATTTAGTCATCTTTTTTTTTTTTTTCCTTTGCTGCTGTTTACATCTATATGAGTTGAATTGCTAAAATTCCTTTTTCAAACAACATACCTAAACCAGTCAAAATGTGCTTAAGGACAGAGGGCTATCTGCCCTAATCATAGGGCAGAGAGCCTTTTTTTAGGGGGTAAAGGTTTGGAGGACATCGTGGCACCAAAGCTACTTCGATGCCATTAAACGGCTGGAGTAACCCTGCCTGGCGGGAAGCTCCGCGCCCTCGCTGGTACTCCTGGGCTGCGTGACGCCCCGTGTACGCGGACCACCAGCGACATTTGGGAGGTGGGCTTGCTTTGAGCAGAGGTTTTTGTTAGTCTTTTCTAAGTGTTCGTGAAGTGACAAAAAAAAAAAAAAAACAAACAAACATTTGAACTAGCAAATCAGCTTTTTGTTTTTACCTGTTGTGCCACAGCTGCAGCCAAGTTGCCCCCCGCACTGTCTCCTGCAACACAGACCCGCTCTGGGTCCACCCCGTACTGGGAGAGGACGCTGCTCTGGAGGAAGAACTTCGTTACCGAATACACGTCTTCAAACTGAATGGGAAAATGGTGTTTAGGTGCCAACCTGTAACTGTTAGAGGCAAGCAGTGCGTTACTCCCTGCTGTTAATACAGAGAAGGGCTTGCTAACATCTGCCCTGGTTGGTGAAGGTTTATTCTTTTCTGTGCCCAGAGAAACAGGATCTGTCTGTCTGTCCTGGAGGATCACTGATTTCATTACCCACCCAACTTCACAAAGCAATATCCAAAATAACCACCAACCACCATTCACCACCGCAACTTTGACAGCTTTTGTTTACAAATACTTAAAGCCAGCAGGAAAGCACAAGATCAAAAAATCAGATTAATTGAAATAGATTAATTTATTCCAAACCCTCATCCCACCTAGAAGGAGAATCTCTCTTACTTGACCGATACCACGACAGCATTTAACATGTTTGAAGTCCACCTTGTCAGATGATCATAGGATTTCATGCCTGAAATGAAATGAGTCACTTAGAACACACTCTGGTACCTTTGAGAACAGACACATGTACAACGGCACGTTCCCCTTTGCAGAAGCTTTCGGGTGATTTCCAAAACCTCCACCTGTTTTTAACTGGTGAAGTACCGGTTCCTTGACCCTCCTTGTGGCAACTCCCATAAAACAAAAGGTGGTGCTTAACCCATTGAGATCTTCCCTGTGGCCCCCTGGTGCTGCCCGAAGAGCTCACCTGCATGTCCGACGCACCACCCTCCACCATGGAAGAAGATGACCGCCCTTCTCAGCCCATCAGGCGCCCTTCTGGGCAGGTACAGCCGCACGGCAACATTGCTGAACTCGGTGTCCGTCACGGTGACGTTTTCATCGGACGTGGGCGCGACGTACTCGGCAGCCGTGATCAGCATCAGCGCCTCCATATAGTGCATCAGCCCCAGGCGGTCAGCAGCCTCAGCCTAAAGCCCAAGACAAGGGAGAACGGTATTTGAAACACAGCCTTAGTCACTCTCAGAGATTAAATGTCCATAAAGCCTTTCGGTACTCTGTACAAGCCCGTAAGGTTGCTGTAGAAGCCGCTAAGCTGGCTCGGAGGGGTGGCTGCCTCACTCCGTCTCACCGTCCGGCCTGAGCTGCTCAACCCTCGCATCTCCCGTCCCCTCTGCGTGAAGCTCGGCGGCTGCAAGGCAGCGCGGGGGGACACCGCCGCTTCTCATTGCTGAGACAACGACTGGAAGCACAGGCACAGAGGGTAACAAGGACGCAGTGGAGGGTGTGGAATAAAGCAGAATCAGCTGAAAACTGCGGATCCCCAGCAGGAGAGTCTGCTCAGCGAGTCAGACCTCCTCATCTTTCCAGACAGTTACCCCAAAACCAAGTAATAGCTGCTCCTGCCATGAACTCCAGCAGCAAAAGCAGCCAGTACTTTCAGGATGCCAAGGACACTGGTGGCACGAAGACAAAGATACAGCAATTTGACTTCAAGCTGCCCAATAACTTTTAATGATCAGTTCCATCCCAGTGGCCAAAGAGCATTGTTTAGAGATGAGTACCCTTACATTATTAAAAGGAAATATTTTCTCTACTTTGAAGTGTTAAAAAGGCAGAAGTACATTTTTGCCACTTTACCGCAGTCCAGCTCTGTTTAATTTCTTCAGTTTACATATAACAACTCCATCAGTTACATACCTCTGTGTTTCTCTGTCTAACGAAGGAGTGTTCCTGCTGAACAGCAGAACAAGACAAGCAGCACACAAGTCGCGCGTTTACTGTCCGTGCCACTTGGTCAGCAGATGAGACGAAATTTTGTCTCGCTGCATGTGGCACCGTACCCTGTGAAGCTTTTCCCTGCTGCATCACCCTCGAGGCGATCCAGCTTTGTCTGACCCACGCAAATCCTTTGCTTACATTGGTTTGATGTTTCACAATAAAACGCGAAGAACAACCCTGCCACCGCTGCTGTGACCTCCACCAGCCCTCTGCCAGTGAGGCGGTTCCCTGTCGAAGGAACCGACAGAAGCACAGCGCCGGTGGGACATCGCCGCCGTCACCCAGCGCTGGCTCCAGCCCGACTCCCTCCGAGGACGATCCCGGAGACTCCCTGACCTGGAGGGAGATGCCGCAGGACCATGAGGAGCATCCTGCAGGAGGGGAGATAAGGCTGACGCTAACCGGGATCTCTGTCTGCCTGGTGAGTGCATTACTCGGGTCTTAAAAACCACCCGTAGGGTTAACTTTTTGAAGAGGTTCTTTTTCCCAGAAATCCTGAATGGAGCCCAGCTGTACAGCAGCACTGCAGCCCCAGCCCTGTGCTGCCGAGCGGAGAGAGCAGGGGAGGCCAGCGGTGCCCCGGGCATCATCGGTGCCCCCGGGCAGAGCTCCGCAAGGGCAGGGAGAGCTTTCCCAATGGGCTCCACGGGAATTCCCTGGCAGAAGAAAGGTGATGTGGTTCAGGCAGTTCAGAACCAAGGAACTGCCAACGTTTAATACTGTCAAAGCAGTTTCCTTTGAAATTTGTGTTTTAAACATTTACTATGAAATTCTATGGTTCTTAATTAGATTACAGTTACTCTAATTAAAATGAAAACAAAGCCCAAAGCCTAGCAAGCAGAACTGCAGGTGAAATGCCAGCTCCAAAGTTTAGTGTTTGGCAGCTTTGGCTCTCTGACACTGTGACAATTTACACAGATTAAAGCGTTTCAGAGTCCCTTTCATTCACGGGCTATTTTAAACCTAAACTTTTTAAAAAAACTTTTAAAATTTTTTTTTGCTAGCTTTCATTATACTGAGTGTTTGGTAGCCAAGAGTGAGCCCAAGCGAAAACCTTTCCGAAGGCATTTGCTCTGGTCTGTGCTGGAACTGCAGCCCCCGACACCGCTTCCCAAAGCAGCATCTCCCGCAGGAGGCGACGCGGTTCCCCCCAGCTGCCTCGGGGCAGCCGCCACAAGTAAAGATGTGACCAGTGTTTGCTTACGCGTAAGTCTCATTGGCGTTTCTTCCCTTTTTCCCTCTTACATTGGCTTAAACTGCATTTAAAGAAACTTACTTCTCACATTGCTTTTAAGATATTAGAAATGGCTTCTAAAAACACATTGAAAATCTGTAACAGACAACAAAATGACAGAGAAAAATAATGTCACAATGACTGGAAGGAAAATAAAGCCCTCATTTTCTATACTGTGAAAGACAGTGTAAACACCTATTTAAACAAAAAAATTAGCCACGTTAGCCATTGTCTGTGGGTGGAGTGTGACCGCAGCCATGTGAACCGCCGGCAATATGGGGAACTCCCGTCATAGCACAGCACGCGATGGCCGCTGGCAGCTAGCCGGTAAAAATGGCACGGACCGCTTCATGATCTGGGAGCGTTATGTTATCTAATTCCTAATGAATATTGAGGAAGAGCTTGCGGGGGTGTGGGGTGTGGGGGGGAGCAGTTGGTTTGTTCTTTAGATGAAAGAAAGGTACGAAGAATCCAACTCCAAACTGGCTTGAAGGCCCTTTGCTATCCCAGTTGCTGAAAGTGAATTAAGAACTTAGATTTCTGGTTCATTTCAAGCAAAACTGGAAGAAACTTCAAACTAATCTGCATCTATATTTTCAGTTTAACGTGCACCGCTCTTGAGTATATTCTAGTTAAACACCTAAAAAATAAAGAGCTGACACTGATAAAAAAAGCATTTGTCTAAATTTCAGGCCGCAGTTCTTTGAACAGACATAAACAAACCTGTAATCGCACTGATGTGACTGATCAGCACGCTTGATTTGGAAGATAACTGAATTAACAACAGGCCTACGTTTATTAATCTGATTGGAACATTTTAGTAAAGCAAACACTCCCATGACTGTCACCGGCACTGTGGTATCAGTCGCTGAGAAAGGAAAGGGCGTTGGGAAATGCCCAGCACTGACATCAGGGCTGCGGGTTTTGTGCACGCTCAGCGTTTCCCGTGGGTCATTTCCCCAGCCGGGTCTCCAGGCCGGTGCCCTGCCTGCGCCACGGAGAGCCACCGTCGGCCACCGGCACCTCGGCTCCTTCAGAACCGGCCCCAGCAACCGGGGACGTGACCCGACGTGCCACACAAGTCTCCCAACTGCCTCATCGCGCAGCAATAGAAGGGATTGAGTAATAAACCCAACTTCTGCCTTTCATCTTATCTGAAGGTGAAAAACAGATGAAACTCAAAGCAGGTGCAATCGATCGCCTCTGGAAGGGTGTAACATCTGGCGTGCAGGGTGCGGTGGTGTAAATCACACCGTCTAACCCTGCTTGGTTTGCTTTTTGTAATTTTCTTTAAACTATATCTAAATAAACTATTTAATCCTCTTCTACATACAACCTACTTTTTCAGAAGTTAGAAGAAAAGAGACTACTACCGAGACCTTAGTGACAACACTCGACAGCGACTGCCACCCCGCTTAGGAGTCACCTCTGCGACGGCTGGGGCCAGGCGATGCCGGGAGCGCTGCCCAGCCCCGTGGTTTGGGATTGAGAGGAAGAGACACGGGCAGGAGCCGGCACACTGCGCCGAAGGAAAACGCGGGTCCTTGTCACGAGCTCGATGAAGACAAATACGTACACGTGCCAAAACTGCCTATTTTTATCCACGGTATTACACAGCTTACATAAATATTTCTCAGCTGTTGTATTTTCCCTGAGGATTAGCGTCTTGAAAAAATAAATATATAGGTCAAAGTGAGTCCTGCTGTAATTCCACTGAGCCTGTGAAACTCCCCCGCATTGGGAGGAATTCCCTCAGCTTCAGGACTGAGGCTTTTCAATGCTCTCGGAGCGTTTTTCTGCAAGCGGACATTTTACACTGTGGAAAACCACTGGTCTACTGCCTGTGGTTTCAAGGCCATTACCATATAAACCCAAAAGGAAATCATACCCTCATCTGAAACATCTCACTGTCCCCGATCTGCGATTATGGCACGTTAGAGGGTAAGAGGAAAACCAACCACTTTGGGGTTCTGGGCTCCTTGTGCTTTGGGAAGCATCTTCCACAGACACTTTCTCCATCTGCCGTAAGGGGAGCACGGCAGCAAGGACAAAAAAAAAACACCCCAAACCCGCTTCGGATGACAGGAGCCGTGCTCGCCAGGCAGAGCGCCTGGCGCACTCCCGGCAGCCGACCGGCCGGAGCGGGCGATAGCGCAGGGGAGGCACCCGCCCGGCAGCCGAACTCGGGCGGTGTGGGAGGGGGCTGTAAAGGGCTCCAATCCCGATTTTACTGCTGCCGAGGAGCCAGGCCAAGGATGGAGGAAGCTTTGGGAGGACTTCACACAACTGCAGCCAGGGAAAAGTTCAGCTAGGAGGCAAGATGTATTGCATTTTATACTTTCTTCACGCGTTGTAGCTTAGACTGCACTTCCTGAAAACGCAGGCAGAATTTTGTGCTTAAGGACCACAGAAAGTGGCCGGTTTATTCTTAGAGGCTGTTCCCCAGTTAGACAGAGCATAGACGTGAGATATTATAACATGGACACGCCAAGGGAGGCATTCCCAGCCTCCCTTCTGCAGCGAGATGGGTACGAAGGGACCCGAAGGGACTCTTCAGCACACCGTGGCCGGGCGCACCAGCCGAACCACACGCGGCTGCAGTTCCCCCCGGCTAACCCAAGGCAGCACCGGACCCCCACCGGCCTCTGGAGCCCCCCGGCACTCACTGCCCGGCCCGGCAGACACTTGGGAAACAGCCTGGGACTGACACAGGCTTTATGCAAACCATTAACTCACCCAGGCCAGGAAACCTGAAATCAGAGAAAATCTTGCCCAATTTGGCTCAGAAGCAGGAGAGCTCCCTAGGTCTTGTCTCTTGATAGGTCCCTATTAAAGAAAGAAGACGAAGGAGGGTAGAGATTTGCCATTTCATGGCATGTCCTTCTGGGAGCTCGGAGAGGACCCTCCTGCTCAGGAGCGCGTGACGGTGGCGGTATTATTTCCCTATTTTCAAACCAACATCAGGGAGTCAGAAAGACCAAAACAGGGTCCCCTCTGCAAATTGACACCTACTATTAAGTGACTATAAGTTGTTACCCTGTAATCGCATGACCGTTCAGAGCATATTTAGGACACTTTAGAGCCATCTCAAATCTAATTTGCACCAGTGGAGCTGCAGGGAGGCCATCTTCACCAGAGTCCCTGGGGGTGACCGTTCTGCGTGAGCCTGGAGCACGGTTACCAACCACGCTTGCCCTGGAGCACTGCTGCTGCTAGAGGACTCCGGCTGGACAGGCAGCCAACGCAACGGCCACGAAAGACACCAGCTGCACGTTAGAGGGGAAACACACAGTCGCCCAACACCGAAAGAAAACTTCTGCTTGCTGAGCGCTGCTGCGCGAAGGCTGCAGGTCTGACCGAGCGCGACACGCGGCGTTCCTGGGGACGGGAGTTACCTCTGCACAGCCCCTCCCTGCAGGCTGCCTCCAAAAGGAGACTCAGGAGGGGAAGAAGCAAGGCAGCGCACCAAAACTGCAGACTACTGTTTCTTTCTCACCGTTTTTTCAGCTCCCACCACTCAGACCTCAAACCGCAAGATCAAAACAGACAAGGAAACAGCAAAGGGTCCGTGAGTAAACACACGCACAAAATCTGCCCCCTCCTCCTCCTCCTGCCGGCTCTACAGACCTAACGAGAGGTGTCCCTTGCAAACGCAGCTGTGTGGCACGGGGATGGCTCTGGGGATGGACGCTGCCTCTTAGGTACCGTCCAGGAGTGGGGTGTTTAGGAGCCATCCCAAGAAACCGTGCACACTTGTCTCCACCAGAAAAATCTTAAAAGAAGTGGCTCCCGTGGACTTCTGAACATCACACCCACCGCGTTTTAACTGAAACGACAGAAAAGGCAAAATCCCAGACCCACGCCCTTTGGAGCAAACAGCCGGGTGCTTGTGCCTGCAGCGGACAAGCCTCTCCGCAGCATCCCGCAGGCAAAACTGCAAACCTCTTTCTCCTGGCTGCTGAGACCCGCTTTCAATGTATTTTATGGTGGAGAAAAAAGCAGTCTCAAAACATTTGTGGCCACCCAGAAGGATGCCTTCGACACTCACCCCCCCACTCATCCCCCCA
>VZSZ01011702.1:88449-218269 GCA_013398815.1 Ibidorhyncha struthersii
CCGGCGCTGTCACCCTTATCACAGCTCCGCGTCTGGGCTTCCAGGCCAGAACTGTCCCTGAGCAGCAGAGCTGGAAGGAGGGGGTTGACAGGGGTGGGCGAGCAGTGAATTCAGTTTTTGAGAGAGAGAGAGAGAGAGAGCGCGCGAGCGAGCGAGCGCAAATTGGCTTTCTTATTTTTTTAATATTGCTTTTCTGCCCAAAAAGACTCTTGCATACCTCCACCCATTCTCTACAAAATAGGTTTGAAATCTCCAGTTTAGGGCTGAATGTACGTGCTGGGATTCACTGGGGATTAAACACCTTTTGGGTTAATAGTCAGAACTTAGTACTATATTTCATATCGCTTCACTAAGCTTCAGTCAGTTATTTCTACTTCTATTTCTTCATTGTTATCCATGCTTTTTAATGATGCTTATAGAACTGGAAATTGGTCTGGTTTGATAAAACGAAGAGATGGCGTTCACAAGACATTTTATACAAGAGAATCTGGATATTGTTTTTCCATCTGTTGTTCATTACTGAACTGTAAGTTGTATAAATGGAAACAAATGTCCTATTTGAGATCATAGTCATACTCTAAACTGAAAAAAGCAATTCACTGGAACTTACATAAGCTGAAATTTAACACATTCAGTATTTCTGAATACATGACAAAGCAGCAATTCTAGAAATACGGTAGGTTCATAAAAGCATTAGAGTATTAAATGAAACATGTTCCAATTCAGTCTAAAAAGCGTATTATCATTAGAGTAAGATGAAAAAAAAGATTTCAAATAAGTCAATATTTTGTTTTGATGTCTTAAAAATTAAATATTGTTTTCAAACATATTACTTTTTACTGCTTGGAAGAAAGGTAGCAATATTTTTGCCTTTTTACTGTTCTGAAAATACTGATTTCCAACTTTGTTTTCATTTTTGCCACTGACTTGAAAAAGCAATTATTTTTTCAGTTCTAGCTAGAGCGCGCAGTCCTCATCAACACTGGATGGAAGGATATTAAATAATCAAGTTATTTACCTGAATTCCTTCTTTACCTCCTCCTCAGTTACTGAGGAGTTACTGAATTCTGATGTTTTTACCGTGAGCAAAATTAACTCCGTTTAAGATTTACAGAATCACAGAACAGCCCCATCTATATAGTAATGTAAAAGATTATAGCAGTGAGGTTACTGGTCCACCACTGATATAAAGACACGGGGAAAGGTGAGAAATTACCACACAACATCCCTGTTCTCCATCAAACACCTAAGAGAATGAAAGACGACCCAACGGCACGTGATGGCACTTGCCGGAGGTCTCCGAGAGACTTCTGTGGCAGCGGTTAAGCACAGAGGTCGAAGACTGCGGTGTGCTGCTGCGCAGCTGCAACAAGACAGCCCTACCAGGAGCAGCTTTGCACCTGCGATGACAAGTCCCCTAAAGCTTTGACCACCGTCACCCCACCACAAAGAGAGAAAAGACCCAAAGGGAAATATTCTTTGTATCACCTTCATTTCTTCATGCACAGGTTGCAGAGTGAGTGAGAAGAGCAGCGACTCGCGCACCCCACTCGTGGATGCCGGCGACAGCCAGAAGCCTTCTGCCTCCTCTCCTCCCGCACCCCACGTCCTCCTGCTCCCTGCGACCTCCCCCTGCAATCCCGTAGGGAAGAGTCCCTCTGCCTTGGGGGTGACATGGAGAAGGAGGACTGTGATGACCAGTTAGCTCATTCCCCCGATGAAACCAGTTAAATGGAAGTCTGCAGCAAGTGAAATGAATTTCTCCATTCATCTCATTCATATCCATTCCTCTCCCAAGGGGAGGAAACACGCTCAGCAGAGAAAAGCTGCGGACCTGTGTCATGGGTGCACTATTTCACAAGAGCCACCTCCCTCTGAACCAGAGCGGTCACTGCTTTGGGGGTAGATCACAATAGTAAACTCCCAGTAAACCAGAAGTCTACACCTACTTTAAGCCACCTGCGCTGATTTCTTAAGGGTCAAAGTTCAAAAAAAACCTGAAGAACCCCAAACTTTTATCAACAGATCCGTTTTGCTCACCCCTCTGATTTCCAGCTTCTCCATGTTCACGTAGTTCTAGTTTTCACATAGTTGGTCGTTTTTACAACAGTTCTTGAATTCCAGATCCTGAAGCAGATCACTGAAGAGTTACATTTGCCACCCCACGGGGGAACACAGACCAGCAGAGAAGAGACACCTGTGGGATTATCAGCAGGACTCTTACATAAAATTAAAGCAGTACTGGTAAATTGTAAGCCCAGGTCAGCCCAAATTTGGGAAAGCAATATGCCTGACAGACCACAAACAAGGAAAGAAACCATTTGGTAAATGTTTTCAGCAAATGAGTGTTTAGATTTGTTTACTCAAACATACATTTGAATTTATGAATGTAGCTATATACAGATGTGTGCGCACAGAAACATATATTTAAGGCTGAATTCTGAAATTAGTCACGCTTTGAGACTGCGGAGTCAATGGCCATGCCAAGGATGGTGAATGGAAGAGACATGATTCAAACCAGTTTCCATCTTTCCGGCTGCATTGCAATGGCATTTTGGGGGACTAAACTGCTGTTAAAGCAAGAGAGCAGCTCTGAAACATAATTCTAACAGCAGATAAGAAAAAAGCATGATGAAAACCAGAATTTTGTTACTTTTGCTGTCTATCTTTCAAAATGAACACTTTGAGTTGTTTTTGAAGAGTGTGTATGAGATTCCTTAGAGTTCCCTGCTGCTCCGTATGCCCAACCAGACCACTGACGGGGGCAGCCCTGTTATCCTGTGCTGTGCCTGAGGTCAGAGAAATGATTGCAGGTTCTTTCCTGATGTTATAATTCAGAGAGGGGTGTTCATGGTAACCCTGACTCACACAGGTCCAAGGGGTCAGAAGAGCTGTCAAGTCTAACGAGACTGGTCACTCGAAGGGGACTGCGGAATGCTGCGGCCCCAGTGCTGTGCGCAGACACAGCCCGTCCTGCCAAGGCATCCCTCCGACTCCGCTGGGAACACCCCAGCGCCTCCCCACCCCAGCTGGGGAAGGCAGCCAGTGCTGTGCGGCTCGAGGACACGCTGCTCTCACTGCCCCCACTCCCTTTCTCCAAAACTAGGAAAAAAGTTAGGAAAACAAGGATGGGGACTTCAATGCGCTGGAGGGACTCTTCAAAGCTGTTACTAAGCAGCTAAAGCCACAATGAACAGGACTATCAGAGAGTAACCATTAATACTGGATCAAATATCTATTAAAACAAACATGCAGTAGTGTCAGGAATTTCATTGACAAGAAAATAAGAAACAGTACAAAACTGTTGACAGTTTGCTTGTACCGATACAGACCAGGCGATGTTCGGCCAGCGGGGAAGGAGGCAGCAGAAACAGTTCCCGTTTGTTTCTCCAGCAGATTTGCTTCACGTTGGCACCTCCTAGAGCCTGGCCAGCCTCTACACCTCGGGCTCTTCAGTAGTAAGAAAGGAATGGCCTTAAATAAAGTAGCTGCTAGAATGTGCTCGCAGACGCCCACGCAAACCCCTGGGCTTTTGCCGCTGCAGCTGAGGTGAAGACGACACATGCTTGCCCACGCGGCGAGGGCTCCGCAGGTCCCGCTCCCAGCCCCGCGGGCACCCCGAGCTCCCTGCACCGCCCCTGCAGGGTCGGGCACCATCCAGGTGCTCTGCTTGGTGTCCCTCAGATGAGCGGGATGGGTACGGACCAATTTCTGTGCCAGCCTTCCCGTTAGCATGATGCTGTCTGCAGTCAGTACGGCTGTTTACGACCCGTGCTGAAAATCTGTTCTGAGCAGCTGAAACACAAACCCGTCTCACTCTGCTGCTCTCCGCTCCCATGAGCTCCGCCTTGGGCAGCGGTGAGAACACGGACAGCAGGGCAGGAGCAGAGTTTGGTGGTACCTGAGCCTGGCCACGCGGACCACCAGCACTGTTCCTCATGGGAGGACCACCACGCAGGACATCACCACCTGAGCGCACCGTTACCCTTGCGAGTCCAGGGACTTCTCCCACTCCCACGGAAACACAGGCTGTGCGACTGCCTGCTGCCAGCACGCCGCTCCGCACCAGCCACTTCGGTGCAAATGCTTGAATCTGAAATCTCAGGTCACTCAAAGGAGGTGAGCCACTCCTGGCGAAAAGGAGGAGGGGAGCCAAACATGACTACTTCCCCAACAGAACAGCCTGGCTGCGATGGAGCGGGCTGCCAACACAGATTAGATTGATCAAGGCATTACTACCGTCCTCCCTGGAGTTTGTAAGAATAAAGACAATTCATAGCCATGCTGCCAAAGGAAAAAAACTTCAACCCCTTGTACTTATTTCTCTGAATCACATGAAGTATCTGCAGCAAGACAGCTACGTCAACAGAATAAAACAGGAGGCATGCTCAAAGATTTCAGAACATAAATTAGAACAAAAATTAGTTCAGTGACTGTTCCCCCTGAATCTGCTTTGAAATGAGGAGCTCTGCAGTTTATGAAACCGCGGACAGACTAAGGCATTCCTGGAGCCACCCTGACTCTGCCTCAAACTACAGACCCGCACAGCATCCCCGGGAATTCAGTGTCAGACCTGCGTGGGAGCTGAGGCGTGGAGGTACCAAAGCAAATAACACCCTTCAAGATCTCCAGCTTCCACTGCAATGGCCCCTCAATACCTTCGCTTTGAATTGATTGACTCCAATCAGAAATGTAAAACTATATAGCTCCAAAATAAGTGACTTTAGAGCATGAGCTGCCCGGTCAAAGTAAGGGGAATATTAAAGAGTGCAGATAACCAACTATACTTGCTTGTCTATGGTTCTACAATTATTTTGTATTACACATGAACTAGAAGAAGCCGTGTGGTCTGTTGTTCAAATTACAACTTGATTCGTAAACAAAGACGATAAATTAAATGGAATATGAAGCAAAACATGTTGAAAGCATCAGTCCTTGAGCCTCAGGTCAAGACATCATTTTTCCCATAGAAATGCTCATTTTTCTATTTCCCATTTTATTCTCAGAGGAATGTTTGTAGACAGCATATTTTGTGATGCCACAAATCTGACCCCAGTATTTGTCGGCTCTGTCAGAACATGGTCTACCCTGACCGCACCTAACTGTGTTTCAAGTAAGTATGGAAAGCCCATCAACTGCTAAACTGAAGAGAACAGGGAAGGAATAGTTTCTAAGATATCTTTTGAAGATACTGCTTTACTGCACAGTATTTCTCAGTCTAAAATTCATTACATTACTTGTGGTGCATAAGTACAGTGCCTTAGGGAGAGTGTTGACTTTTGGGGGACTTAATACACCTAATTGTTTACAATGCGTTAAGAAGCTTACCCGGTACATTTGCTTTGGATTTTGGCTCCCCGCTCCTGTGTCTCACACCTGTACTGACTATCAAGCTGTTCATTAGCCAGAACACTGCTGCTTCCTCAGCTACTGAGCAGTGACGTTGCGCGACAGACCATCTGCAAAGGCACTACGTTACTTTAATGAGATTAACGTAAGGTCCATGATTTAGTGAACCTATCGCTAAAAAAACAAAAGACAACACACCACCAAAAAAACCCACAATGCACCCAAAAATATTCCCAAAGGAAACTATACCAAACCCCTAATCACCACAGGGGGAAAGAATCCTTAACCAGGAATTCTTTTGAAGGTTGTGAATGCTTTCCCCGATTGCCTCAGAGGTTTCAATATATCGCATGAGCAGTGCTATTCTCGAGCTGAGCCTTTACAGCATTTGATAACAGACAAACACGCGCCCACAGCAATATTCCTATAAGCACCCAGCAACAAAGCAGGGGAAAGCCTGTGCTGCAGTTTGGCGCTCCACATGTTGAAGGAAAAATAATCAGCAGAAACAGTTTTGCTGTCCGGTTCACGTGATTGTAGACACAATTTGTCCCTCACCATAACATATTTCATGTTCTTTCCGCCCAAAGATATTTCATATTTCTTCCCCAAAGATATTCCTTATCCATATTTCATATTTCTTCCCCACAGCTATTCCCTCCAGCACCTGGAAGAGGTGCCACGTGCAATTTGCAGCAGTGATCCTCAAAAGGGCGCTCCCCCTCATGAAAACAAGTCCTGCTTTACCGCACAAAGACCACGTTTCTGTGCAGCCCTCACTTCTAGCAAAGCTTTCCCTTCCATTTTTTGAAGCAGCAAATCCCAACTTTCTTAATTTGTTCCTCTTGTGAAGAGGAGAGGGAAAGGAAAACAACCAGCAGTAATTCTCAACAGCTGCTGAGAACACTCACACAAAAGGCTCCGGAGACATTTCTTTATGCAAGAGAAGGTTTAGCCAAAGTGCCGCAAATACTTGGCATTTATACTTGTAAGAGAAAGGTTAAAGGAAGCTAAAAATGTCAGGCTACCAATTATTCATCACCTGAGGTCATACCTACATCAGTTGTCTGCACTCCTTCTACGCCCAGAGGAAAAATGGAGGCTCAGCCGAGGTGGATTACACAACTCCTTCCGAGAGGTTGTAAAATAATCTCATTGATCTTTGGAACATCTTAATGCTCTGAAGAAATGTGGTTCATGCTCAATTTGTGCCAACAGAAGGTCCCTCCCTATGACAGCGTTTGAAAACAGCATTGCCATAATTAAATCATGGACGGGCTCTGAAAACGCCTGGGTAATTTCCCTGCCTGTAAGAACTGTTTTTAGCAGCAACTTTGTGTTATGAAGACTTCACCGCAGGTTGCTGCTAACTTTCAGTCAGAATTAAATTCAAAAGCATGAGAAACTGAGCAGTAACTGCATGTCCCACAGGTATCCCATGTGCAATGCGGTCACAGAACTGGCAAATCTAAAGATTTCCTCTTCATGTTTCCACACTGATTATCATTCTGAAATGCTATTTTCCCCAATTAATGCATTTTTAAAGCCCATCTCACACCAACGTTTTAATTCTCATTCTCTCCATTTATTACAAACAAAATCATTCATTTGGCTAAAACGAAACACAAAACTTATTTAGCACTAGAACCCAAAATACTCTCGTTTGGGTACATATTTCCTTCTCCCCCTCCATGTGTTTTTCCCGTGTCTGCGCAGCGCCTGCTCTCAGCCAGGCACAGACACACCGACCCAACGTTCTCCCAGGCCAGGAGATGTTCTCCAGTGTTCTCCCTGCGGCCAGGCCGGAGCTGAGGGGCACTGGGAATCTCAGGCAAGTCCAGGCCACAGAGGTTCGAGTAAACTGAAAACATCACAAGATGTTGGCCGATTATTCCAAACAAAGCAGCTGATGTCCACTCCTCGCGATGAACCGTGCAGTGCATGCTAAGGCATTAGGGGAAGCTGAACGGTTCTGAACGACCCTTTCCTTTTCAAACGTAGCGGAGCTGAATGCCGGTAGTCATACTACAGACTAGTAGTGTATTTTCTCAAAATACCCTGCAAAGCTCCTGGGATGGTGGGTTCCTTCTGACTGTTCACAGAGCTGAGCTGATAGAAATCCCTCCTGCAGCGATCTCACCAGGGCAAGGTCCAAAAGAGCAAAGATTCAAGCAAGGGCCATTGGTACCATCATTCAGTCCACCAAAGCTGTATGAAAACTGGAAGAAAATAATAGTGCAGAAAGCATTTAGCTGATGTGAAAGTCAAATCATTTAAAACCAAAACTAAAAACACAACCTCAGTAAATACACTACTAGGGCAAAAAACGTTTTCTCTAAGTGTAATCATGTCGATATTGTTTTGTCATTTACCTTATTGCTTCATTTTTCATCTCATGCTAACTTGGGCCTAAGGAAGAAATAGAAATTGATAACTAGGACGAATACAAAAGAGTGAAATAAAAAAAAAGAGGGAAAAAAGTCAAATGTTATAAAACAAACCATAGTTTGAGAATTTGGAGATCTCCCTCCCGTCCTTCCTCTCCCACCCACCCTCAGTCGGAGTGAGTTCATCAGCACGCAACCGCCGGTGCCCGTGTCTCCTGCTCCCGCTCCCCCAGCACCCCTCCCCGGGCCATGCATTACTGGGAGCGCTGCGTCCACACGGTCCCCACGGCCAGGCAGCACTGCTGCCACCGACACCCACAGCCAGCCGAGCCCGGATAAACAACGCAGACCACGCCGGAGGCTCTTGTGGGGCCCACGTCCGCGTACCAGAGGAGCTGATTTGTGCTACCGGAGGTAGCAGCGCTGTACCTCTTCGCACGCCTGCCTGCGGTGGGTACAGCCCTCTCCTGCAGCAGGACCAGCAACGCTCCCCACTGCACTCCTTACCCAGCTTCTGCTTCCGAGCTCCTTTTTTTTTTTTAAAAAAAAAAGAAAGTGAATTTTGTTAAACTCCCTGGGGTGCCAGCTGGGGTTGGAGTACGAGAAACCAAAACCCCTCCTCTTGTTCTTTTTCTTTTACACAAAAGAAAAAGGAAATACATTGATTTCCCTGTCCTGCAGTGCATTTTTCACTTCTTTAAAAAGCTAGATTTCTTACAAGTCTCCGAAATGGCCATTACTGAGCCATAATCACATTAGTAAACCCTACCTACGTTCATTTTAGCATCAGGGCTCCATATAAGACGTGCCAAAGAGACAGAACAGATCAGTTTGTACTGCAGTGTATTTCATGTGTAAAATTCAGCTGAAGTGTAAACCCAACAGTGTCAAACTCCACCTACAAATGCAATTGTCAGGCGCCGGTACAGTCATTCCCAGCTTGGGATACCATCTTACTTTCCAACAGCCTCATCATAACCATGGAGTGCTTTAGGAGCTCAAATTTGCCCTAAAATGCAGTCTAGACAATGCCAGGGCTGCTTGCAAGAATAGGAAATGGTGAGTTTTCATGTAGTGGTTGTTTTGTCATTGTTGTTGTTTTAACGGCAACTTCTGACCTACAACAATTTCCCCCAGACTAAACCTGGGGCTTTCTCAAAGCCCTTCCTTCACATTTCATTACTTGCAGAGTTGTAAGTATTGAAACTGAATGTAGCGACAAGAATTTTCACTACAAAAACAGTATACTTAATAGGAATACTAAATTTTGTGTAGAGTTTGAAAAAATAAAGAAATATTTAGATATTCCTTCTGTAAATCCTTATAAATGGAATTTTTGTTCTTGCTTCATCTTTATTCCTATTTTACTGCTGACTGAACATAAGGAATTTGAAGAGAGCCACAGTATGCATAGTTTGATGTCCCTTTTGTAGCCAACCTGCCTTTGCCAAGCGTTAACCAGGATTCTCTCCCTACGGTACTTTCACAGTCTGTCTGCTGGCCAGAAAACAGGCTAGAGTAACGCATCTGTTCTCAGTGGGAAATGTGGGATTCATTCTCAGTAAGTTAGAGCTTAGAATGAATACTCACAGGCTTTAGCCTCAATAGTTCTGAGAAATGTTGCAATATCAAATAGTTTTAATAAGCATTAAGGACATGGATTTGCAAGAACTGTTTGCTGGTGTTTATTAACTGAAGGTTCATTACAGAGAAATTCATTATGTTTTAAAATACCTACAGTGCCCTGCTGGCTGCAGTGCTGCTGCAGAATTCCTGCCTCGTCTCCAGCAAAAGACTGCAGATTCTCAAGCCCAAGTGATTTCAATGTGTTTGCAGTCGCAATGATGCCGTTGAGTCCATGAGGGTCACCAGCTCTGTGGCTCAGGTTTCTGTTACAGCAGGGCCAGTACTTCTCACTGGATGTTTTGAAGTGAAAGCTATCTACAACTAAAATTCACCAAAACCTTTAAAAATCATTTCTGACTCCAATAATAACAGTGCAAGCTAAGCAAATAACTCTCAAACCGCTTCTCTAACTGTTAAACAGGTTCCAGGACTGCATTTTGCCTATGGGAAAATGAAGACAGGAATGCAAAGTGACTTGCTGCTTTGCACACACCAAGTAAAGGACAAACCTGAATGTCTGTACCTGCCGACTTCCAGGCGGTTTTCACTCCCGCAGCTCAGACCGCTTTGTGGCCCAATCAGTTACAAAAGCATTTTAGAAAGTTCTCATGTGTAAAAACATCAAACAAGCTGCGAGCGAATCCACAGCCATTGCCAATAACTAACACAGCCGAGCAAAATACTCGGAACATTAACAAGACTGAAAATACTGCTACGATTTAACCAAGGACTGGCCAAAGAGGATTGACCAAGAACTACACAGAAGTTGTCTCAGAATGTGAATGGTATCAAAGATCCATCTGGAGACTACGGAAAAACAACCCTTATTTTTAAACAATCCCAGTGATTAGCAAACAGCTTTTCTTGTCTCAGCCCATCACAGGCTAGGGTCCTTCTGCACGCTGCTTGTAAAATTTTCACCTAAGACGTAATGTGCAATTATCACCAAATTCTGCATCCCTTACGCTCTCAGGGATGCAGCGGGGACCAGCACGTGTGTGGCAGGCACTGCCTCCCCGAGGGGCTGCCGGGGAGGCCACACAGCCTGCGCGGCGCGGGAGAGGTGGGCGCTCACCAGATCCTGGGGAAAAAGGGTTCCTTGGAAGCCTGCGTGAAGTGTGTTAGTTTGGGGCTTCATCCAGCTTTCATAGGAGTCGACGGAAAGTGTCCCCGGGGTGAACCACATACCTGCTATGCAGTTCAAGCATAGCAGCAGAGTTTTTCACCCTTAGTAAGCAATACAAACCTGCCAGTTTTTAATTCCAAGGGGATTTGATCTAAATACAGAGCAATTCTGAGTGACACAGACAACACACCTAATTTTGAAATAGAAATATCTTTTTCTGCAGTTCTGTTAACCCTAATAAAATGCAATTGTACAAGAAAAAAGGTATTTTTAAAATTGTAAAATGCATTACAGAAGCTTTAGCATCTACAAAACAAAACTGAAAAAATCAACCTCAGAAGGAGTCTTACTTCAAGCCACAAAGAGGCAAATATGAAATTATCACAGTCTGTATTTAAGTGGAAATTCAGAGTTCCTGAGAAACTTCATCCCTTCTGTAATCCTGCCGTAAGCAGGATCTTTTACTGTCATCCTGGCTGTAATCCTGCCACAACCAGAAACTTTTACTGTTTTTCCATAGACTGAATTCCTTCTGGCTAGAAACAAATTCTGGCCTTAGCTCCCTGGGCAAGTTTACTCTAGAGGTGATCACAAAACCAACGATGAAGCGGCAGTGCAGTGGAGTACTTTGCTGGCAGCCACTGCCAGAAGCAAACCGGCCATTAATTACGGCAGCCTCAGGACAGAACATGGCCCCGACTTCCCACCTGCAGTGGCCCTCTCGCATCCAGGAGGGGAACAGCAACCTGGCTGGGGACTGAGCTGGGCCCCGGGGACGCGGGCTCTCCCCATCGTACTGTCTGGTGGCTGCTGGGTGAGGAATGTCACCTCCCTCCACACGGGGACTCCGGCACAGCCGCAGGAGGATGCTCCTGCAGGGGAGCGGAAGGAAAAAAAACCATTCTCAGCTCCCTCAGTGGGCAAACAGACCCAGGTCCTCAGCGTCTGACCCTTTTCTTATCACCGTCTCAAACACCGCTCTCGGTACCTCGTCGTGGAGCATGGCCACAAGCGGCAGACGCTGCCTCGCCGGAGCCGGGCTCGCTCCTGCAGCCCCGGGGCTTCTCTCCCTGGACAGCCTGTCTATGCCGTTTTTCTGTGCAGTTCCTGTAAATCAGGCGTTTTCTGCATTTAGTGCACTTCCTACTTAAATAAAAAGCAGGGAAGGCCTGAAACTCATAGAATTGTTATCTAACTCTGCTGGGCCCACTTCTAACCCACGTCCCTGAGCACCATATCTAGACGGCTTTTAAATACATCCAAGGATGGCGATTCACCCACTTCCCTGGGCAGCCTCGTCCCGTCTCTGATAACCCTTTCAGCGTAGAAGTTTTTCTTAATGTCTAACCTAAACCTCCCCTGGCACAACTTGACGCCATTTCCTCTTGTCCTGTGGGTTGTAACTCGTGAGAAGAGACCAACACCCCCTCGCTACCCCCTCCTTTCAGGGAGCTGTAGAGAGCGATAAGGTCTCCCCTCAGCCTCCTTTTCTTCAGACTAAACACCCCCAGTTCCCTCAGCTGCTCCTTCTAAGACTTGCCCCCCAGACCCCTCACCAGCTTCGTTGCCCTTCTCTGGACCCTCTCCAGCACCTCAATGTCCTTCTTATACTGTGGTGCCCAAAACTGAACACAGCACTCGAGGTGGGGCCTCACCAGTGCCGAGTACAGGGGGACAATCACTTCTGCAGCCCTGCTGGCTAGAGGTTAGTCAGTGGATTTGCACCCAGTATGTTCTCCCAGGTTTGCTGCCTCCACCCAGCCTCCCGGGGGTCCTTCCCAGATACCTGCCCACTGCGAAAGCCTGCGTCACCGAACAGCTCAGCAAGATCAGCAATTTCTTCTGCCGGGTTTTCAGAAGAAATCAGAAATGAGAACTAGATCCCAGTCAGCCATCAAAGCCAAGAAAACTACTATCTCTGGGAATGAGCTAATGTGTTAGATATGTCATTCAGGCTCCCTGGCTTGTCTTGCTCTTGAAATAGAAGTTACTTTAAAAACTACATCTGGAAACATAACACAGCCTAAGGACTCCACATTACACCAGGTGCCTACAAACAATTTAATACAACCCGTTCGTGTGAGTGGAAAAGGCTCTCTCCTTCTAGCACATTTCCACGGGCTCGGGAGGAAACCCCCCCCGGGACGCTGTGGGCTCTCACCTGGACAGACCCCACGAGATTCATGCCCATGCGGAGGATACCCATCGTTCACTGGCGTTCCCACACCAGCCAGCACAGCCTCAGCTCGTGCTTCACGCTCGCTTTGGTGTGTCGGCAATGGGCTAGTAATGGTGTTGTAGCCCCAGGCCAGGGGCTTCTACCGGCCATGTGTAGGTGAAGGCTGGGCACTGCCAGGAGGAGGGCGGCCGCTCCGACACAGCCGGAGCGGTGTGCCACAGCAGTGGGGAGTGCCGACGCCACGGTGATTAGTGCCAGTGGGGCTTAGCCATAGCCAGGTAACGAGATGCCAGCATAGCTCCTCCGGGTTGTGCTCTAGTGCCATACAATTTCTAGTAAAGACAAGCCGCCAGAAGGGTGGAAACCTCCCTGAGCCCAGTACTGAATCATAGAACCATAGAATGGTTTGGGTTGGAAGGGACCTTAAAGACCACCCAGTTCCACCCCATGCCCTGGGCAGGGACACCTCCCACTAGCCCAGGTTGCCCAAAGCCTCAAAAGGGCAGCCCAAGCAGCAGCAGCCGAGCCACCGTCCCCCAGGGCTCCGGCACACGCCTGCTCCCCTCTTCAGCCTTCACTTTTCACAGAGCCCTCAGGCGAGTGCGGATATACCCTGCACACAGAAGAGAGAGAGAGAAAAGGCTCCTTTTCATTTTGTTTAGACTGGTCTTGTTTCAAACCAGGAGCCAGCTGCATTTTCCACGCTGCAGAGCAAAGGGTCGGAGTGTTTGCAGGTGCACATCCCAGACCTCTGGAACTTCCTTCCCGAAAGGATTGGTGCGGGAGCTCCAGCGGTGGGACACACCATGGCAAAGCCTGGGTGCCCCGTGAAGGTGGACAACACAGCAGGAGCAAGTGTACACAAGAGAGGAAATACTTTTGGTAACTGTCAGAAGCTTCAAACGGGCTGTTTCACCTTCAGCGCAGCACCACCTGCGAGGCTGTGGGTTTGCACTGTCACCAGAAGTTCTCAAGCCTGATCACCACCTGGACTGCCCTGAACTGCTGGGGCTGAATCACGTAACTTGGACCCCTGTGCACAGTTACTGCTTGAGATTTGTAATTAAGAAAACAAAAATTAGTTGGAAGGCACCAAAATTATGCCCCAATGAAAATACGTTTCACATTTCACTCCCACATTGCATCTCTAACTTCAAATTACTCAAAAATTTTAAAGCAGTTTCAGAATGTACATTTAAGCACACGGAGGCGCCTTCCCGTGCCTCTGTCCCTCCACAGGGAGCTCCCAACCCAGGGGTTTTATCTGAGGCCAAAGAGGACGCCAGGGCTGTGTCCCAGCCCGTGTCCCCGGCTGGGCACCTCGCCGCTCAGGCGCCTGTTTCACTGCAGCTGCTTTGTATTAAGAAAAAAAGTTTGCCTGGGCCTTTTGCCTTGCCTGGCCTCCTCTTTAAAAGCAGACTGCTGTCGTTTGGTGGCATTAGTTGACAGTTCTTTTGAAATGAAGCATGTAATTATTTAAAAAAAGACAGATGCACTTCCTGTTACACGTACAGTATCAGCAAGCTATCACAGAAAAAGATGCAGTAACTCCCACCTATCAAAGAACTCCCCAGAACAACCTCTCCTCTTAACTTCCATTAGGATCCGGGGCCTACTTTTTTCCAATAGAAAAATCAGATACTACTGATATGAAATAATGGCTATGCCAGACTGTAAGCAGTGACACAAAAAAATCAATACATATTTACAACATCTTGCTCTGTTTAACAAAACCACTCTTCCTGTGCGGTTCGCTGATGCCCTGCGGAGGCATCCCGCGACCTCGCGGGAGGGGGGACGCAAGCGGCCGACCCGCCGTGGGACACACCGGCGGGAGAGACAGCCTGCGGCTCACAGGAGCCGCGCGGGTCCCTGCACAGGGCCCGTCAGCAGCGCGAGCGTGGAAGTGGACGTAACAAAATGGGAAGCCCGGCGCAGGAAACGAGCCAGCCAATATTTCTGGATAGATTTATCCAGACAACCTTTTTGCTGGAAAGCAAAGCTAAACCGTGGTCTTCCAGCAGCAGTCAAGAGGCACAAACAGCAGAGTATGCTATGGATTTAAAAACATCCATGTGAAAGAAAGTGCACTGGAGGAGTGTAGAGTGTGACTTAAATTAGAGCCATCTAATTTAAGAGATGAACACCATCACTGCCAAACATCTGCACCGTTAAGATAAATTTGACTGACATACTAAGGGACTAACAAAGCACCCAACAAACCTACAGGACACTAACAGTGAGATTTACATTGGGAAATTCTGACCTGCTTACTGGCTTCAAGAACAATGAACAGAAATATTTCAACTGCCCCAGATTTCCAAGTGCAGCCTGGGACTGTTAATTTTGTTCATCTGTTAATTTTGCTTTCACTCCTGCTTCCTACCTGGTTTTCCAAAAATCTCCCCCTGTAACCAGAGCCACTGTACCCCACGCGTACATGGGGCATACTGGAGCATCTCAGAACGCACTGTGAAAAAACAAACATTGTCTTGCTTACGTTGCTTGTATCTAAGGGCTTAAAGTAATACAGAAAGCTTTTAATATGGTGCTATTGAGAGGAAATAATTTTCCAAGTTTTAATCATATTTTTAGCTATTGGGAAGCCAATACGTATTAAAGGACCATTGATAAGGTTTTTTTCTTATTTGCACTTCACATGAAGTTGCTCCCTGGTTTATCTGTCAATGACTTCAAACATTTGTCGTAATTCCCCATTACTGGGATCCGATTGCTGTAACCCTTGTTCCTGGCCTCTGAGGTTTAGGCAGACCAGTTTCTGGCAGATTCCTCCCTCTGAAAGCTCCCCGACCTCCTGCCTTCAGCGATTCTGCCTTCGCCTGGCAGCTGCAGCGTCTCTCCCAGGGCTGTCCCTTTGAGGACAGCAGTTGCTGCAGATGTTTGGTCTTGCTTCTTAGCCCTTATAAACTTTTTATCCTTTATAGATTCTTTGCAGTTCCTTCAAAGGCTCTACGCTAAGAACACTAAGCCAGAGACCTGGAAAGGTGCCAACACTTCCCTCCCCTGTGATTATTAACCTTAAGAGAAAATGCCAGCCAGGTTTACAGCCAAAGCAAACGTTTTTCTGTGTTACTGCTACATTCAGCATCTGAAGGGCTGACACAGGAAAAAACATACAATGCTGAAAAACAGGAGGCCAGATAGATACTACACAAACCAGGCTCTAAATTAACTTCTTTAAATTTGACAAAGCTCTGTGACATTTGCAACTTGAAAGAATTACTTCTACCCCTCCCCCAATTAAAAAAAAAAAATACCCAAACCAAACAAAAACCCACAGAAGCAACCAGAAGTACAGACTAGAGGTAAGTGCTCACAGACCAACAGAAGGGAAAGACCCTCCCAGGTCACCAAACTCTATGCTGCTGCACACAGCCTTACACCAACACATTTCAAGAAAGCCACACCAGCCTCTGAAGAATGAAACCAAAAAATCCTACCTGCTAAAGTTGAGCCAAAGCGCCAGAAACTTTGAACTCCAGTTCAGTGGGACACAATTCCCATGAAAGCTCAGGTTTCTCACTGTCTTCAAGTATTGGTGCCTTAAAATCATTCAGGGTAATTACTTCAGAAATGGTAGATGTGCTTAAATATCAAAGAAATGCGACTCTCTCTACGAAAAACTGCAGACATGCTGTGAAAAAAATGAAATGTTAACTGAACTGTTGGATAAAGTCTAGTGACAGTGCAGCAAAGGGAGAAGGCAGTCATATCCGCCTGTACCCACGCCTCGCCTCAGGCGAGGTAGGAAAACACGAGGTAGAAATAGGAAATAAATAATCTCCCTTTCAACGTCATTTACACTTATCAGTGATGACTTCTTCTTAGCCCCTTGCTCATCATTCCACACTTTTTATTACCAATCTTTGGGCAAAGCATTTTAAAGAGCCATTGAAGACACTTGAAAAGGCTTTCAAAGCCTACGACACCTCAGGCGAGGGTTTTCAAACCCCATGCTAGCTGGCGGGGGCAAAAAAAGCAATGCCTGGGGAGATGTGGACACAGCCCAGACCACGGACGCTGAGGGCTGAGGAACCAGTGCAAGTCTTCTAGCTCCACCAGCCCGCTCCTCGGCCCAGCCTTCTCCACTCCCTTCCAGCTCACCTTGTGCCAATACCACCAGGCAAATTTAGAGAGAAATGGCTTTTTAAACACGTATTAAAAGATTTATGACATTAAACAAGGTTAGATTCAACCATTTTCCGATGAAAACAAACATTTGTTAGTAGTGCTACGGCTCAGAAGTCTGAGTGCTGCATTGCTGCTAGAAAGCTTGAGCAACGTTCCTTGAGCTAAAGAAACACAGAATAAAGACAGACATTACCAGCTCACCATCAGCTAAATAGGCAAAGGTTTCCTTGAGGCTCTACGTGTATTGCAAGAAGTGCAATAAGAAATAGAGCTGATATAGTTACCTAAGACAGATCACAGTATCTTTCGTGGTCGAAAGCGTTATGCAAGAGGCAACGGACACAAACTTGGCCATAGGAAGTTCCATCTAAAGATGAGGAGGAACTTCTCTCCTGTGAGGGTGGCAGAGCACCGGCACAGGCTGCCCAGAGAGGTGGGGGAGTCTCCCCCTCTGGAACCATTCCAAACCCGCCTGGACGCCATCCTGTGCAACTGCTGGAGGTGCCCCTGCTTTGGCAGGGGGTGGACTGGGGGAGCTCCAGAGGGGCCTTCCAACCCTCACCAGTCTGGGATTAAATATAAGCAAAGTAGTAACAGCCAAGTCCACCAGAAATAGGAAGCGTGCACAGCAGCTTCCAGGGTTACTACAGCAGCATACACCGAAGCGAAGGAATGCGAGAGCTGTCAGATTTCATAAAAGTGTTTAATGTCTCTTCACAGAGAGCTCAGCCAGACATTAGGATTCAAGCCAAGATGGGTAAAAGTCCTGCTACGTTATTCCTAGCTATGAGAAACAATTATCCACTACCTGAGAACATTTTGTTGGTATATTGCGATTCTAGATTAATTACTCCCTTAAGTAGAGAGAATGACGTTCATACAATAGCTTTGTATTGCCAACAGCTAATTTCCAAAAGCCATGGGGGGTAAGAGAAGAAGGACCAGCAGAAAGGAGGAAAAGTGCATTTTTCTTGCAAACTAAAGCAGCAAAGTTAGCAAGATTCTCTAAGTGTCTTGTAAAATGATAATACAAGATTCTTCAAGCTGGCTGAGGAGCCAGCCAGGAAATTGTACCGGCATAACTAGAAATGGAGCGTCGAACTAATGAACAGGCTGCGTGGCCACGATTCCAGCTGAAACTGCTGCATTCTGATTTGTACACTCAGAATAATAAAGTTAAGAATGAACTGGCACAGAGCGCTTCTAAAGATTTAACAGGAAAATGAGAACTTTAACAGAAAATAAAGAACTACCACCTTTCCTATAGATAAGCATAGAAGATCTCCATCAACACCTATAATATTATACCATTTTTATATTTCTGTAGAACCTCACTTTGACAAATTTAAAACAACTGGTGAGACCAGTAACTTCATAAAGCACAGAGTGGTGTCTTCAATTGATGCAAATCACACGCTCCTTTACTGCAGTGCCTACAAGAATGAGCTACGGAGATGTGTGAAAAGAGGAAGGGGCTAGTGGTGGAAATCCTTCCCTCAATGGAGTCCAACCACCCAAGCATGGCTCCAGATGGTATTTTCCCTTTGCAGCACTAACTGTGGTGGAACGAAATGTAGCTTGGAGACAGTCAGTGAGCAAGTACTCAAAAAAAAAGAAAAAAGGGCATTGCTAATATACCAGGATAAACTAGAGCAGTTGCCTCTCACTTCACAGTGCACACAAAATGGGATCCCATCGCTAGCAACCTCACACACTGGTTTTAATGGTTGCATGCATTTTTGTGGCAATTTAGCAGTTTAGTATAAGCTAATTAAATACATTCAAATAAGAATGTTGGGGAGGATTTTAGTAATGGATAGAAAAAAGTTTCATTCATGTGGTTTTGGATGAAACAGTCTACCAAGTCTTGAGAGATTCATCCACAGCAGAAAAAACACAAGTCTGCCTACCACTAGCGTTCAAATTAACAATTCCTTAAAACGCTGATCTGGCAGAGTCACTGCTGCAGACACTCAGCACGCACGGCAGCGCGAGCACGGCGTTAGCTGTCCCTTGAAACATCAGCCATTCCAGTGCAGGGAAGGAAGGTTACAGCCCTATCTTACTACCAATTTATCTTCAGGAAACTGGTACAGGATACAAGATAGCAGTGTATTACCACAGACATCAACACAAACCAAGTTCTAGCACTTTTACAGGGCAGAAGGCAGTGGAGTGCCAAGTGTTCGCTTCACAGCAAAATAAGTCACTTACTAGTTAATACCGCTTTTTCAAAAAGAAAAACATGATATAGCGAAGTTTAGGGCATACACTGTTTCTCTACCCTTCTCTCGGATGGATAGTTCTGAACCTAGTAAATGATCTTTTAGCCGAATTCAGGAACACTTAAACACCTTGATCCAGAAACTTTCTTACTGCAGTCCCTGTTTTCAGTCTGTAGCTGATGACACTATTTTTCTTTCAGCCACTTAGACGTTTCCCTGTGTGCACCTCTTTGTAAGCCATCCCGCGGGTCACTGCCCCGCTCCGCAGCGTCCCGTCACCCCAGGGCAGCTCTGCGCTCGCCCCGCGGGTCAGCGGGACAGGGGCAGCGCGCAGAGGCACGCGAGTGCAATCTGCTGTACTTGCACAACCGCCTTGTGCGGACACATCCTTAAGTGCATGACCTTGCCTAACTTTATCTAATCTCAGTCTTAACATGTAGGTATCATCTACAAGCCATGTGTGAAAGTACAAAATTGTGGAAGAGCTTTACTTCCAGACTACAGCTACATGCTGTGTGTTCAATTCCAGGGAAATTTAATATAAATACCACAAGTTGTGCTTGGATAGTACTGCAGTGCCATGACAACTGGGGCCCAAGTACACACAGAAAGGGGCAAATTATAAGAAGTTATCCACATGAGCAAATCCACTAAACACCAAGGAAGAGAGACATACCGATCCAAACGCTATGAGCCCAGAAAGAAAGAGGAGAAGGCTATTTACTCCCTCCGTGTTGCTTTCCTGCCCTTCAGTTTGGCACCACGCATGGCTTTCATCAAACTGATGTGTAGTATTCACGGTTTGTTAAAAGCCTCTTTAGTTCTGAATGAACTTTAAATGTAATTTTTTCCTGTATTTATTGAGATAGTTGTTGTTTTATACAGACTCTAGGAATCCTTTTGGAAGCACAGTGGATGTAGATTGATTCTGGTATGTTCACCAATACACTGAACATGTTAAAGCATTAAAGAGTACGGTTCATACACGAAGAAAAATCCCAGTTATCACAAAGCTGGCAGGGAAATGCAATCTTGACCTGTTTTGCAAATAAAACAACTACGATTTTCCTAGGTATCATTTCCCTGTGTTTTACCAAACAACATGCCTTGGCTGCCACCTGAAGTTTGACTGGAGCAGCTGAATAGAGAAAGGCACAACTCCCAGTAGCTGCAGTAATTCTGATACGCACCAGTCACTCATGTGGTATTCAAACCGTTACTGAGATCACCTGAGCTACTTTCAGTAAATAAAGGTGTTTTGAACTCCACACACATGTAGGTAAAGCAGATATTTTGGTCTCTGTTTACAGGCAGTATAAGTTTCAGGATTGTATGAAAAGCTGATGCAATGCAGGCGATGGATCTCGCATATGCAATTTCAGTGCTGACGGCTGCGTACGTGGCAGTTACCACAGGAACTACAGTGCAAAACAGGAAACTACAGAAAAAACAGCACAGAACAGCATTAGATGCCTAGGAAAGTAGAGGGGAGGAGGCCTCAAGGAGAGGAGTCTTAAACTTCTCAGTCAATGGCTTAACAAGTTTGAAAGTATGTTACATACGGCATTCCTGAATTCCCTGCTGACTGTTGCTTCTGTGCAGTATTTCAGTTCTAACACAAAACTACAGCTCATAACATTGGTGAATAGAAAAATACTGAAGAAGAACAGTGTGTACATCCAGAAAGACAGTGGAAGTTTCCACGTTCGCTTGTCAAGCCAGCTCAGAAAGGAAATGAAGCTAAAACATTCCCTCTGTACTGGCATCCCACGCTCCTGTTCAGAGCTACTGAACACGCGTTATTTGAAGGATCAGATTTGTGAAACTTTCAGTGCAAACCCCTTTGTCCTTGCATATCCAGTTTAGGATACTATTCCGGTAGTTGCACATGAAATCAGACATTTGCACATTCCAGCAGTTCCTTACCAGCTAGTCTCCAACTCACAACGCTGCATATCAAACGTGCTTTCCTCCTTTAACCATGCAGAGTGTACGACAGCGAGGCTTTGAAAGAATGCCGAATGATTCTGCCTAAGGAACTAAGTTTTTGAATAAAGTGTCACACATCCAGCAGGTCTGCTGAGCTGGTTAACGGTGTCACCCACCTTCATGCACCGCACAGCAAACAAAGAAATCAAACTGCAGGAAGGCTGAGCTTAACTGGAACCAAGCCAATGACACTTGCATGGCACGTTTGGATCCACACTGCAGAGCGGGGATTTTTAAGCAGAAAAAAAGACCTTTAAGTTCTCAAAGAAAACTCAAGTCTCACTCAGAGGCAGATGCTTTTTAAATGCTAGCTTTCTGCACTCTATTAAAGCTTATTACACCTTTTCATAACCTTAGTGCTAGTAACAGCGATATGATTTTAAATACTAGCGATCCTGAAAGTTGTCTAAAAAAAATCCCATTTATGTTTCAGTATGAATTTCTCACTCGGACTCTCACCCTAAGGCTGGCATGACCACCTGTCTGTCATTCCCAGCCGCATGACCCACTCGGTGACAGGTCCACAGGGCACCTCGCCCGCCCGGCTGCTGCCCCCCAGCACAGTTTGCTTTGAAGTTTTCAGCCACAGACCGGGGGTCCGAGTCCATGTGTACTTGTTCAGCTGAGCCCGTAAATCATGCTGCTTCTGCCTCCCTGTTACACAACTGTCTCGTCTGCAGTGAGTTATTAGGAAAATAGCAAAGTCACTTTAGATACTTTTTTCATGAAGGTCTTTACCTTTTTTGATTAGTCTGAAGTTTCTGAAGCAAACACTTGAAACTGTGAGCAAGTCAATGACTTCTTCCTTTGTTTAATTTCTAGAACCACTAAATGGACATCAGTTTTGTGATCTGCCCTGCAAAACCAATGCTATGATTTTGCACGCACAGAGGTTCTAGCTAGCAGGGTGAGCGACAGACACAGTACTTCCCTGGAATCAAACACGACAGGCTTCTCAGCACCTAATAAGCAAAACCATCTTGTAGATGGTTTTATGTTTTTCCACCTTGTATCACTCTTATACTCCAGCTGCTGAAAACAAGTTTTCCTGAGGTTACTGTTGCTCTTAGAAACATAAGAATATATTTTACTGTCTTTTTAATACATGGAATAAAATTGTAAGAGTTATTGCACACACAGTGCTTATCTCAGTATCAAGATAAACAAATAACACTAGTTCAATATTTGCACTGCCAGACCTTCCGGGCAGGTACTGGCTCCAAGTATTTTTTTTTTTTTTTTTTNTTGGTTGTGGGGGTTTTTTTGGTTGGTTGGTTGTTTTTTTTTTTTTTTAAACACTGCCTATTACAGACATGTGCCACTAATATTAGAGCACTTATCTTGCTTCAAACCATTTATCCATATGAAATGATGAAATAATGGTTTCATCTCCAAGCATTTCTACCCACCATAAATTTAAAGTACCATTAAAAAAATATCTAGATGCCATTTCAGCTTCCCCCTTGCCCCTCCAAGCCTCGAGCTGAGGTGTGGCGAGCCCCTGCGTGGGGCTGCGAAGGTTACGGAAGCCGTGCTACGAAGGTGGCAGCTATGGGGAGCTCGCACAATAAGCCTGCGCGCTCTCAGCCGGGAAAAAACAGAGGAGCAGAGCTGGCCGAGCTAAGGCTATGCGAGATCTTTATAGGGCTCCTCCAGCTGAGCGGGGTTGATGGCATTTGCCAGATGTATTTTAATTTCATTTATACGCTCCAATATACCCAGCCACTTCCAGCCTCTCAACACAGAGAGCACTCATAAACATTTGAACTGGAAAAAAAAAAAATAATAAAAATGGAGTGCTGGCAGAAAGTGAGCCAAATGTGTTTGTCAGAGGCACTTGGATTTGCAAAAATTAAGTCCTCCACAGCCAATTCTGAATCCTGGAAACCAGTGGGAGTTTACCTATGTCATCACTGGATCAGTATTTGGTCCCTCATCCTTACTTATTATGACCTAGAAATTAAATTCAGCTCATACACAACCAAGCAGGTATTTTCTATATGTATTCACGAGGGGAAAGTCTTCAGAAAGAGCAGAGGAAGCAGTATGGCACACTTTGTTTTTGAAGACTTGTACCAAAATTATGAGGGGAAAGGGAAAAGCCAACAAAACACCGTCCACAAAACAATGTCTGGTGGAGCAGAGGCTCAGCGTAAGGGAAAGTGTAATATGCTTCAACAACAAAGAAAACATAAGCTCCACATTTTTTACACTACTTTCCAAAGCATCTGCATTTAAAAGATTTGATGTCTTTGGCCTCTCTGCCAGATGTTTCTTATTCTTTTTTACAGCAGAGATGGGTGAGAACAAGCAGAGTGCATCTCCCTGGTCAGAGCAGCCTGCGCAGGAACAACTGTATTCCATCTCGCCTCCCCTGGAGGCGATCTGAGCTGCACAGAGCTTGGCACAAACGCTAGTCAACCATGGGTTATTGCAGTTCTCCACAATTTTCAATATGTGAGAGTAAAAAAAGTTTTGTTTTGAGTTGAGCAAACCATTGCATTCAACTCCAAGGGCTTTGTTTTAAATCAAGCAAATTTTTAACCATTTTGCAGCGAAGAGGTCATGAAAAAGTTACATGAACTTGAGAACAGTTACTGTCACAAAATCCAAATAATCCACAAAAGAAAAGTTTTGATAAAAAATTGTGCCACGCTAAAGTGTTGACAGAACAGTCCTCCTGTCCAAAATCAGGCAAGAGCCTTATTTGCTGTGAAATCAAATCTCCAGTTGAAGGTGTTACCAAAATGCAGGTACAGAAAGAGAGGACTCGGTCTTCCTGCCGCTGGCTAGCCATGCGCAGCGCCGCGCACGAAGGGCGGCTCGTTACTCACGCAGGCACACGGCTGCCTGCTCCTCCGACCAGCCAGCCACGGTCACCTCCCGGTGCGCGGAGCAGCGGGACGCGGCAGAGCAGCCGGGAGGCAGCGCGAGGGAATTTACTGCCGTGGGTGCTCTCGGCAGAGGGCCTGAACGCCCTGGCCTCCCCCTGCCATCAGCTCCCTGCGGGACTGTGAAACGAGCTGCAAGAGTCTTAGTCCCCTTCAGAAGCGTTTATTAACTTTGGGTTTACACTGCCCGTGAACAAAATGTTGTCAGTGCCACTCCTCAGCGCAGCAATGAAACCCTTTACAAGTCAACGTAGTTCTATTACCACCAGGTGAGATAATCTTGTGAGCTTCAAGAATAGCAAAGTAAGCCGAGCTCAAAGGCGGCACAGCCAGGAAGTGTTCACGTGCACACGTGTGCAACTGTGGAGACTGCAAGACCTTCCCTGCCCTGTTCCACAGCCATCTAACCTCTCCTCGCCAGCATCTCCATGCATTTAACTTGCTTGTCAAGCTTTCCCAACGTTCTCTTCAGTTTTTGTTTAAAAATTGCTGCTGCCCTTCTGGCCTCACACCTTCCCACCCCAAAAAAATAAAATAAAAACAATTTTCCTCACAGGCTGTGACTGCAGAAGAAGGGTTCCTCTCTGAACTGCTTCAGGCGTCGCTCCACTCACTTGCCCAGAGAGGCATTTCTCCATTGCTTAAAAAGCGGCACCGGAAGCCCAGTGATTTTCCCGCTAAGGCACCGCTGGGATGCGCAAGTCTCCAGCCACGCCGGGCGAGCAGGGCTGCGGGAAAGCAGCCGAAGGTTGCAGCAGCCGCGACCCGCCGTCGCCTTGGGGCTCACTCTCCAAGGTCAAAGCCCACCTGCGACAGCAGCAGCGCTCTCGGGGCAGTTGGGGAGCGCGGGATGAACTCTCACAAGGGCTGGGGTCCACAGCGGCCTCATCGCCTTGTCCCCGACAGCCTCGTGCTTTGAGCGGTGGCACGGACAGTCCCCGCCATGCTCCTTCTGCCCTGCGACCGCAACACTGCAGCGGCCGGCGAAGGAAACTCTGATGCTTGATACTGCTCTGGGATTGACACAAGAACCACATTAGAATAAAATGTTATTTTTAATTATACTTCATGCCATCACAGGATGAATGGGGCACAGAGGTCTCCGGTTTTGCACCACATGCAGGATTTCGCTCTCACAACTGCCCAAGATCCCTTTAGTAAAGTCACTTTGGACTTCACATTGTAAACAAAAACAGAACAAAGGCAAAGGTTATCTGCTAAATACACAGTAGATAAAACAAGCAAGAAGCTAAGAGCATGTGAATTTACAGCTAAGTACTTCCAGACAGCGACTCTCTGGTCTTGGCTAATCTCAATGTCAGAAAATGTTTTTCCAGGATGGGTTTGGTTGGGGGTTTTTTGGGGGAAGGATTCAGAAACGAACTGACTCTAAAAAAATAAGAAAAAGGAGAGAAAAAAGCCAAGTTGTCCTCTTTTTTGTTCTTTCCTTCCAGTGAAAAAATAATTCTGAAAGTATTTTCAAAAAAAGGAAAGACTGTTTTAGTTCAAATGCTGAAAACCTGATGGTTTTGGCCAGTTACGGTCTTGGGTTATTCCATCCATCCTCTGCTTTCAGTGTTCAGTGGGTAACTTAACCTTCCTCGGCTGCGCTGAGGGACACGGCCTCGGTTCGCAGGAGAAAAAAGGTAAGTATTACCAAGAGACTGCTGCAAGTACCTCCCTGTCCACCACCCTGCGTGCAAGCGCAAGTCAAAGCACAGAGAAAAGAGCAATAGCAAAGTGAAGCTGCTTTAAAACTACGTACTCACTGTTTCCAGTGTCTAACTAGTGCCTCTATTCTCCATTATGAAACAAAGGAAAAAAATGTGCAATATGTTCACAAATTAAGATGAAAATCTTCTGTGACTAAATGTAATATTTACTCAAAGCAAATCTGGTATTTACAGATTTGTTTTTCAAGAGCTTTGGACACAAACAAGACTTTATAAATATACTGGAAAGTGTTTAAACTTCAGCCAGAGATGAATGTTTCATTTCAGAAGTTAACGTTGGCTTGGGGCTGACAGAGGAATAGCTCAGCATGACAAAGAAGCATCATCTGGGCCTTTTGATGAAGACCAGCTTACGGCCACAGGTTTCCAGTTTATAACTACAAGACGAGCCCATGTTATATCATGTTACAGAGAGCCAAGCTTGCTTTGGAAATAACTTCTTCATGTATATTACCCAAGTAACATCAGCCCTAAGACAGCATTGAGGAAAAAAGGCATTTTCTCTTCATACCAAGAAAAATGCTGGAAAGCATGGAAATGAGAGGCGAATGTTGTTGCAGAAATAAGAAAAACATTTCTCGGGTTTCTGCACAGAGCTGTTGAGCATGTGGCTTAAGGACTGCTGAAAGAATTAAGGGCACATTCCTTTCAGCTTGATTCAACAATCTTCATATAAAAATTACAGTATTAAGCTTACTGTTGTGGAAAGAGAACATATTTACTAGCTTTTAATAGAGAGTTACTAGCTTTTAATAGAAAATTTTTCTGCCGGTGCTCACAATCCGCTGTAGTTTTACCCAAGAAAGACATTAAAATCTTTATTGGTCTGACTACTTACTTGTTTCAGTCATTCAAAAACACTATTGCCAATGTCCCGACCTAAGTAAAAGCTGATTTGTATAGCAGTCATATATTTTACCTACAGGTACCTGCTCCTGGCCAGCCCAGGTGCACCGGGTGCCCTCTGCAAGCTGACTGAGGGTGCCCTTTCCGAGCCAAGCCAGCTCTTCCAGGAGCCTCTGGTAGGGGCAGAACAGCCCAGCGGGAGGCAAGTCAAGCCTCCAACCTAAGCGGAGGGTGGCGGAGCACAGCGCAGGTCTGCTCACCAGCAGGCTGGCAGCACGTGCTGCCGAGCTCCGGGTGGTGAACACTGGGGCCCCGTGCCCACAGGGGTCCGGGCAGACGGCCCCGGCCAGCGGCAGTGCCGGGGACACTGGCCCTGGGACCTGGCAGCCACCACCGAGTCATCACCAAAGGGGCACTGCTTCAACTTCAGGAGCAGACACAAAGCCCAAGACACGTGGGAAGTTCTTACGGAAACGAGAAGCCCCCATACGCCCCTCATACAAAGGCCTCCTCCCACACCACCACTAAGTAACCTTTCCGACCCACGGCAAGTAAAATCGCTCAGTGGCTGGCATCAGCCTGGAACTCCCTTGAGGGGGACCTACGGCAAAGCACGGTACAGCTGGCTTCAGAAATGCAAGCTACAAATCAGATTTAAGATAAGATGCAAAAATAATTTAAAAAATTGTAAGATTCCGTAATCTAGATGGAGTCTTTAAACTTCATCATCTAATTTCTTTTTTTTTTTCTTTTTTAAGAAAATGGGTTTAGCCACAGAATGTTGAAAACCAAAAGACACCAATAACTAAAAACTACATTTACCTTTCATAAAAGGTTTACTAGGGAGAGGGAAAAGGGAAAAGTAAAGCAAAGTGCTATTAATTTGGAAGTAAAATAAGTACATTCCTACTCATACTCCGTTTACTGTTGACTGACTGGAACAGGACGAAGCACAATTTGTACTTCTTCTCCAGTGCAAGGCTTTGAGTCTCTGCTGTGCCCATAACTAAAGCGATGCAAAGCAAAGGGTTACCAGGCATTTACTGACTCCTCCTGCTGCCTGCAGGCATCGGGACGGCAGTGGTGCTGTTCTGGCCGGACTCTTTGCAAAGCTCAGATGTGCAGATGTCTTCCCCATCCCCTCCGACACCACGTGCCTCTGCAGAGCCACACTGACTTGCCACGCACTGGGACACTCCGTGCCACGTGAACGCTTTTGAAGCGGACCCTTGCACGTGTGACTGAGCCCTACGCTCACACGTCAACTAACCTCACAGCCTTTGTTTCTCAGGGCTGACAAACAGGCACCATTACGCATGGCAAAGAGGAACAAAACCTTTAGAAAATGAATAGATTTTTTAAATTCGGACTCTTGAAAATGCATTTTGCTTCTACAAACACCTGCAATTTGTAACGCAGACAAGTATTCAGTAGTTAACCCGTATCACAAAAAAGCACAATACCACAAGTTTGTCGGAGGCATCGCTGAAAGGCAGAGAACGTGCCACAGTCCTGCCCTGGCCCGTTCGCCGGCCCCTCAGCGGCGAGGCGAGCGGCAGAGCCCAGGGATGCTCTCCAGCCCACCCCGGCCCGCGCCGCAGCCGAGGAAGCAGTGGTTTGGCCGCCAGCACTGCTTCCCTGCAGGAGAGGCAGGCGGGCCTTTGAATGCGCCAGACCTCGGGACGGAGCAGCCCTGAGCACAGACAAGAGGGAGCCAAGGCCAGGAACATCCATTTCAACATTTCTGGGAAAGTCAAAGCAGCGACTGAGCAAGTATGGTATTCTGCTGCTATCGCACTTTTTGCTTGTTCATTGCTCTGCTTCCATCTCCTGCTCCTGAGGGCACAGTTTTGCCTCCTTCTTCCTTTGCCCTCCATCATCTCCACGGCTTTTTAAACACATAACTCAATCCCTTCCTCCCTGTGTCAAAAAAAAAGCATCTACGCACCACTGAAAGATGCACACAGGGTGGAGGAACCCCCTTAGTCTCTCCTCCGAGTTCCCATTCCAGACCCTTCCCCACTGCCTGTCCATCCCCACCCAGGTCAGCCTCCGCACCCGGCTCCTGCCCTGCCTCGCTCCACCAGCCACCCGCGCCCCGGGACAAAGGGTCCTTTAGCAGCAGGTACTCTTGTGAAACATAACACAGACACTACACGAAATGGAAAAAACAAAATACTGAATATCTTAAGCTGAAGACTTGTAGGCTGCATCGTGACTGAAGACATGCCTTTAAAAAATACCGTATTGATCATCTGAACTTTGTCCGTGTCAGGTTAGGAAATAATTTAGCTACTGACTGAATGACAGACTTTTCTTTCTTTTTTTTTTTTTCCAGTAAAAAAAGTAAAGTCACATAAATTTAGACTGTTCCAATTCCATACAGTGTTAAATATAGGCAGCCTCTAAAGTCATGATTTTTTCCTAGCGCAACAAAAAAAGGAAGTCATGCTTTTGGTTTTGAACTGCATTCAATTAAAGACTTAGTAAGACATTCAAAGTTTTAGATTCTTAATGCATCACCATTTAATTTCTGAACGCAAGCCAAGGAACAAACAGAAAAGAACATTTGTTTTAGTGGCTGTCGAGATCCTTCCAAATGCTCTATTTCACGTCCCTAATAGAAAACCAATAAATAAAACCAGACCGTGCTGGGCCGAGTGCAAGGGATCATAATTCCCGGAGCCTGACTCCTCACCAGAGGATCCCTGCTTGCCCCAGGTGTCCCGGCGGACCCTGTGGCACCTCCTCCCATGGAAACGCCACCCAGCGCCAGCAGCAGCGCCCCCCAGCGGCTGGGCAGGGGCTGCAGGCGCGGAGAGCTGCGCTTTCCCCCTGCCCTCCTGCGCCCACCTCTGCCCCGCGGTGCCAGTGCCGGCACCGAGGAGCTGCCACCGCGCTCCCCGCAGCCATGCCGCGCCACAGCCTGTCCCGGCACACTGCGCCTTCCCTGCTGCTCCCCGGAGGGACGGGGGTTTGCATTAAGAGTCATGGCGACAGCAACAGGGAGACAAGAAATGGGAGTAAGGCGCAGGGTAAATAAATTTAGGCTTCTTGTACTTTGATCTGTATGAAAGCATCAGATTTCTTGACTTTTAGAACAGCACTCTGATATTCTATAAGAGGTTTTTATGGAAGAAAACTGTGTTTTGGAATAGTTTGCAACATTCATCCTTGGAGAGTGTATTACATTCAGTAATGGAAAGGTCATTCGAACTGACTTACAGTTCTGACACAAACCAACAGAAACATACAGTTAAGTCTGAAATATACAGCACGTTTCCAAAACAAATGAAACATAATAGCAGTCAGTTAGGAAACCAGCAAGGAAGCGCTCGGTCCTCCACCAGCCCGTTCCTGCCTTACGTATATGCCAACACAAAACCCTTCTGTTCCATCTGGCGCTGCCGAAGGGTGCCCGATATCATTCATTAAGCTCAGGATCGGCAAGCTATTCCGGAAGAGCTGGCAGAGTGGTGGCATTTCCTCCTCCGTTCCCCCTTACCCTGGTAAACATCCAAGCCAGCACCAACAGAGCCAGCTTACGTGGGAAAAGTGAAAGCTAATAGCCCAGCGATGGGCAAAGCCCCATGTCGCACAAAGTAATCGCAACCACCGAAAAAGCATACCCCAGGCAAATAAATTCTATTACAAATATAATTCTATAAAATTCTTTAGATATAATCAGACTGGACTCTGGATTCATGGAGCTGAAGTGGAATTCACTCTAGTGATAAAAACGAGTTGTCAGGAACTTCTGAGCCCAAGGAACTCCAGCTGCCAGCTCATCCATAGCTCAGAACTGAAACAAAGCTCAAAACGTTCTAGAAATACCTTTAGTCATATAATTAATTCAAAATTCCCACTTTTCCTTTTAATCAGCAAGTCGATAGCTCTATACAAGAAGCACAGGCTTTTAACCATCACCCTTCCTGTGTTTACTGGGAATTACACAGATGATCTCCTCTGTGTTAAGGCGAGTTCAGTAGCGTACACTCCTGTACATCCCACCTCACATATTATCAAAGTCACCTCTCCTTGGAGCACAAGATACTTGAATTGTCACCCAGTGTTACACTGAACGTGTTTATACACTTTATTAGACTTTAGACATTTCTACACTTAAAAACAAAAACATCAATTTTTTTAATTGCAGAGCTATGTTTGGTTTGTGTAATGGTTTGCATACTTTTCTGTACAAGTATTAGGTTAAATGACTATTTTGTAGGACACAGAAAAAGAAACCGCACAATATTATTCAGTGCTAGAACACAAGTAAACAAGACTGACCTCAGAAATCTCATCTTGAGCTGTTTGTAAAAGTTGTATTTGGAAGAGACCTTGATTTTTCCCTGCAGTGATCCATTTTAAACCAGAACACAAAATAAACATGTTAAATCTAATAAACAGTGTAGCTCTAGCATTGTTTAAATGTTGAACTACAACACATTCAAAGCGGAGTTCAAGGCAGGGCAGTAATTTCTCATTTAATTTTGTCATAGGACACAGCTATTACAAGAGCTCAGAAAGACAACCGCTACACACCAGTCACTGCATACCATTAAAGGTGGCACAGGACAATATTATTAAGATAAAAGTAGCAGAAGAGACACACAGATCATTACCTATCTCTGACCTCATCATAAGAATTAGATTTTTTTTTTAAAGTGTTTTTAATTAGGCATTTCATACTCAAAAATGACTGGGGTGCACTCTGCTGAACATACAAAGGGAAAAAAGGAGACAACAAATTTAAACTCTCCGCTTTTCAAGTCCATATCACACTTTCACACTGCTTTCTCCTCTCAATTGACTTTTTAGATGCTACTCAAGGTAGAAATTATTCAATTACTTAATGTTTAAGGTTTTAAAAAGGCACACCACGCGAGCATTCTCCCCTACCTTTTTCATCGGCTTACTGGTGCGAGTTCCCCACAAAGCCAACGCCAACGGTACCCCGTGTAGCACGCTCAGTCCCAGAGTCCACACACTTACCACCTGCTTGCTGGTATAGCTACAGCAGAAAAGCCTTGGAACGTAAGTTGAACTTACACAGGAAAGTATACTTCCGTTTTGATGCGCCCCACCATGGCACGCTCAGCAAGTAAAATAACGAGTATTAGCTAAAAAGCATTCTTAACTCCCATACTGTGAACGAGCATATTCTAGTACAGCCTTCAGGCTTTCCTTCCTGTAGAAGGGGCATCTTCTCTTCCCTCCTCCCCATGTTTCAACCCAGAAAACCTCTAGTACTGACCTTGACTTAGAAAGGCTGATATAAGAACTCCTACATTTGTAAGACATCTCGTGTCCTGCAACTGCTGGCCTTCAATCATAAGCCTCAAAAACTATCTAATTGAACAGAACAACACTAGGCCTTGCCAAACAAAAGGTCTGAAGCTCTGCTTGCCTTTAAATAGTCCCTGTAGGTTTGTGCGAATAACATTAGGCACAGTGTGAACCACCCTTCTAACATCTGAAAATAATTAAGTTCTCTGGCTAATTAAAAATGCTGGCAGATTGGGAGCAAAACCTATCAGCTGTCGGAGGAAAGGCTGCAGTTGTGCCCTGAAAAGCTAGCATACATGACTTTAAAGCACTCCGCTTCTAAATTTTAATTTAATTGTAACTAGGAAATAAAACATAATAGAATTCAGAAACATACGATCACTGTGCCTTGTTCCTTTTACCCAGAGAGGTCTGTTTGCTTGTTTGGGTGGAGGGTAGGGGGGGTGGTTTGTTTGCTTTGGTGGGGTTCTCTGTTTGTTTTTTCAACTATTTAAAAGATGAATTAAAGGCCAGTGTGCAGGGCCATCCTCAGGAGATGACAAATTCTTACTTCATCACAAGCAAAGAGGGTCCACGGCATACATCAGCTTTTTGTTTCCAGTTGGCGGGTAGGTAAGTTTTAAGAGTCTTGTTAATGAACTGCCAGAACATCTTTCTTTGACCACTGCGCTATACCTGCAGATTACACAGGCTCACAGATTTGTAACAACATACTGCCCTTTGGACTCACTTATTTTTACCTAAGGTGCTGGCTAATTATAATTATCCATTGTCAAATGGTTAAAGATGGTATCAGCTATTAAACAATTATACTGTTTCAATTCCCACTGATACATTACATCATTAAAGATCATCTATTTAGTCACAGGCATATGTATGTGTGTATATATACATGCCATTTTTGCATCACAGGGCCTGTGATCACATCATTTTATTAGTTAATCTTACACTGCGATGAAGTACAGCTTTACCCAGAGCATTATGATAAATAAAAGAAATAAAGAATCGTGCTTTTTTTAAAAAAAAACGCTTTTAACTACCTGCTGTCTCGAGGAGCTGCTACCTACTGCCCAGCAGGTGCTGCATGCCTCCTGGTGGTGAAGTACTCTCAGTTCACAATGACCACATTTATAGGTAGGAATTTCTAAACTTTCATACTTGGTAGTCTAAGTTCAGGACTTTCAGTTCCGACCCAAAATATACAAGTGCACCCCGAAGTATGCAGAAGACAATGGAAATCCCCCAGCTGATTTTGGCAGAAGTTGAGAGCAGGAATCTAATCAGGCAAAGAACTTGAGGGAAAGGCTTATCTCAGAACAGTGACAGGTTTGACTTCACACCATTCCCGGTATGCTCAGTTCCCATCATGACGCATGAAATTCTCCGAAGTGCACTGGCCTCTGTGAGCCAAGAGGCTCAGGAGGTGTGTGTGTTAGGAGAGACCAGAGCTTTGACAACAAAAAGTCACTCTGTCCAAAAAAATCCATAGCAGCTCCAAAAGAATGGAGACTAATCCTTTAACCTCGCAAGATTTCTCAGTTTGCAGACTATTTGCAAATTTTAAACCACACAGGTGACCTTCAGCAAGAAACAAATGAAACCAAGAAGAAGCTGCTGGTGAGTTGGTATATGCGGGGGAAAACAGATGAAGCTTTCCAAATTAAAATTCAAACCTCAATCATGCTTTCTGCAAGCTCTACAAACCTTTCTGCACCTCACACATTAATGAAAGCTATTGACTCATTTCCAAGTTATGGCAGGGTATGAGAAGATACAATGAGGGCTGGTTTGTTGTTTGTTGGTGGTTTTTAATATGTGAACTGCTCATATCAAAACTACGAGGGGAGTTAAATCCCTTATTTAAAGGCACTTGACCGTAATTTTGTATAGTTGCATAAAAAGAAAAGTTTCTGCATACTCTTAGCATAACTTTTTTTTTTTTTTTTAACTGCACATACAGGAGTCTACTAGTTAATTTCTTTTCTTCAGATCAAATCATAAAATAGGAGAAATCACAAGTTCTTAGATCAATTAAAGCTGGTTGTCAGAATTTCTGACCCATGTGGTTATTTTACAAGTAGAGTAGTAAGATTGGCATTTGGGATTAAACAGATTCCTTCAGATCCTGACAACTTGGCAGAAACCATTTACAAAACAAAGTACTCCAAATGTAAATGCTCCAATTTCAAGATCAGTATTTAAAGCTAAGGGGGGAAAACAAAACCTGGAATATTTACAAGGCCTAGAGACTTACAAAATGCAAGAGAACCAGTGCTGCTGCAATATTTATCTACTTGTTTGTGTAGCTAATTTTGTTGACATTTGATAAAGCTATGTTCATTCAACTTTTTCGTTCTCATGTTTTATTTTTTATTAAGGCAGTCACAGTTCAGCATTGCTGGAACGCAGACAGTTTCCCTGGCTGCCATGAGATCCTTTCTGTGGAACAGATAGAGAGGAAAGGATGGGCAGCAGTGAACCACTCCCCCTGCAGAGCTCCAGCACAGCGACCATCCTCCACTGTCCATCAGTCTAAAAAATGGGCACTGACACCAGCTTGAGGAACCAAAACTGTTGTATAACATACGCACCAAATCTTCCTGCTCTCCAGAACCCAACCCACAAGCGTTCAGCATCAGAAGCCTTACCGATTTCAATAAAGCATTGTCTCTGCAACTCACAGCATGAAGAAAAAACAAAATCCACAGATTTATGCGACTCCATCGGTATCAGATAACGGGAGAAGGAAAGAATGACCATAAGCTTAGATAAAAGGAGCACAATATCCAACTAGCAAGAGTGCAGGATATTCAAGCTATGAGTTAGCACAAGAATTGCTATGCAGGCATGTTGTGATCGTTACAGACTCAAGCTTAGTTTAATTTTTCAAGATAAAAGAATAGCCCACTGTTCATACAAGCATTTTATTACGGCTGTCCCTTACGTTGTCCTGACAATGCAGCGGCAATGCTGAACCCACAGGAGCGGGTTTGACAGCAGCCTGGCCATGGTTTCCATTCAAAGGCAAGGGCACGAAATGATCTACCGCAATGGACCACCACGCTGGGAACTAAGGCAAGAACTGCAAGAACGCCCTTTCCCTGGTAAGGGTCATCCTCCAAGTCAGACACCAGAGACTGACCCCGAATTGACTTAAAGAGTCTTCATGTGGTTGTCTACGTATTAAGGCATAGTTTTGCGGGATCTACTTTCACTGAATTTGACTAACGTTTTTGTGTCAGCATAGCTATCTTCCCCGCTCTTATGACCAAGGCCCCTAAATTTGCCCAAGATGCTAGATCTAATCTTGCATTCATCCTGGTTCCTTGTTTACACTGTACACGGCTAAAACATTCCTTTCCGGAGCAAGTAAACAAGACAATACAGCTGCTCCTTCAATTTTAAATTAAATTACAACAATTCTATCATCCTTGTGTCTTTAATAACACAAATAAGCAGAAAACTTGCCGCCTTACCCTATGCCTGTAAATTCATACTGTATATTGGCCATCAAGAAACAATGACATGTCAGATTAAGTATTCCCACAATATACCTATAGAAGGCAACACGGGTACCTTCAAAATCTGATTTCAATACTGCTTTTGAAATGAAAACCGTTAAAAAACATTCCAGCCGATGTTTGAGATGAGCATTGAAAACATGCCACCTACACCTGCAATACTACTTTCAGAGGAGTGTCTGTGATTCGGTTCATCTGCCGCTTGAGCAGATCTGCAGGGTAAGGTCTCTGCTTGCCAGGTGGTCTGAAAGGAGATTAAAGATCTCCCTGAAAGCACAGGAACTACTGATTGTACGTGTCATTGTAGATCAAACATGTAATTACCCTGTTTGAGGATATGCTCCAGTAATGAGGATAGCAGATATTCCCCAGGCACGCAGAGTTTCAAACACGCTTTTCGTCCAAACAAGGGTGACAGACGATCCCTCTCTTCATGCCCATCTCTAATGACTACCCAGGTGAGGGATGTTACAGCTTTCCACAAGGCAAGAAAAGATAGACCTTCCTCAACTAAATAGGTTATCATCTGCGTGCCTGTACTAAATGCACCAAGCAGGAGCTTTTGATGTGGCTGCCAGTCCTGTGGGTGATTTATCGGGCCCCATGTCATCTAAGCTGGATAGAGCTCAAAAGCGGCGGCCAGTGGGAGTCCCCGGCAGCTCAGCCCCAGCACAGACAGCGGTAACAGCCCACGCCAACCAGAAAAGATGAATTACCTCCTGACCGCACATCACAGATGCTCACTGGTCAGAAGGGCACACAAGAAGAACAAAAGAAAGCCGGAGCACAGAGTGCCGCGGGGCCACCCCTCGGGACGGGACGGGACAGGACAGGAGGGCAGCCGCAGCCCCGCGCCCCACGGACAGGCAGTGCCAGCAACCAGCAGGCCAGGACGAGGATGAGGATGAAGACGAGGAAGCGTACAGGGCCGGGGCCGGCCAGCCTGAGGCGCAGCCCTGGCAGTGTCCCGCTGCGATGGAGGCAGCGGGCTGGGCAGAGCGGGGCCGGCCCAGTGAGGCCCGTTGGCACCCTCGGGGCCCGGCAGCATCGCTGACAGGGAACGGCCCTTCTGCCCGGGGTCCTGTGGGGAAAGAAAACGTGAACGCAAAATTTTACATTAATTTAATTTTAGCTTTACGTTAAAGGCCGTGACTTTTGCAACAGAACCGTGAATTAAAACACCTGCGTCTGGTAGCATCATCTACACCATTTTAATTTCATTACTATATTAAAACCATAATGCGCAGACCCTTTCTCAGGACACACGCCCAGAAGAGAGGTTCTGTAGGAGCCAGGGGACAGCACGCATCCCTCTCCAGGGGCGGGCGGCCGCTCTCCCTGCCCACGCCTGTCCGGAGCCGGCGAGCCTCCGCGCCGGCAGCTGGGAGACGCGTTCGGGGAATGTCCCCTTCCATCCCTGCCGGAGACGCTCCTTTTCTCTGCCTGCGATTCGCACTCAGCACACAGCCGGCCCTCCCCACAACATGCAGCACCCACAACCGGCAGCGTTTAACAGTTTCCAAAGCGTCTTGAAGAGCTGAGAAGAATCAACATGGGTGCCGGGAGGTGACAACCTCCACATCAAAAAGAGAGCTTCTTACCTCAACTGGTTCCTGCAATCTGCCCAGACAAAATCTGCATCAATTTAATTTGGTTTCCATGGTAAGACGCTAAATGGAAATACCTTTCACAATATTTAAAAGGACCAGCTTTTTAGTGCAGTTGTTGGTAACTGCAGAACGTCTTGTTTTACTCTAGATACTGTTGTCTGTTGCTATACACACTCAACAGCATGTAAAAGAGCCTTACTGCCTCCTGATATGATTTTTACATTGCTGTAGTTTCACCAAAATCAGCTGAACTTCTCTTAAGCGGTAACAGAGAAATAAGAGCAGACGCAGGACCAGTGAATCCAAGGTGCATTGGGAAGTCCGCCATGCACTTCTGAAAGGCCATTAATTTCCACAGGAGTAGAACAGAACTCTGACAGGATTACTGCCGCGAGATTGTGGCCCCGGGAAACAGGAGTGGAATCTCTTTTCCCATGACCAGCTGCCGCCTTCTTTCCACGTAAGTAGAACAAATTATTTAAGCTTTAGCAGAGTTCCATACTAAAACACCAAGGTTCAGGCTGTATGCCTGCATGTGTTTGCTTATACGTATGACAGAATCGCAGTCCTCTTTACAACTATTCCTCTGACGTACTGCTTGGTTTCTCAGAGACCGGTGTATTTCTTGGAGACACTGCATTGCATAAAGCAGATGTGACTTACAGTCCCCATATTAATATTTGCATAAATACACAAGCAGCTCAAAAACACTGATTGTGTTTGTAGAATAAGTTGATGCTTTGCTGGGAGCTTGTCCAATTCATTACAATGGAACTTAAGTGCCTGACTGCGGCCTTGAGCCACGCAAGGATTGTACCAAAGTGTGTTATTTTGAAAATTCCCAACAAGGCACTCAAAGACTCATGTAATCCTTTTAAAGGCTGTCCAACAACCCACTGAGACAGCCCTTAACAAAACTTTATCACACTTTATGCTAGTTGCCCTGTTAGTAACCTATATTTCATAGTCTGGCAAAGGAGATCACTTGCTTTAAAGCTCACTTGAAGAAACTGATTTATATCACAAGCTTCAATCAGATGCCAGAGTTCTTTATTGCACTGGAGGTACTGTGGTCACATCTAAAACCTGCCATGTTTGCTTTCGAAAACCAGTTAAGACTATCTGAAAATGTGTTACTTTGACTTACTGTGCAAGTTAAGACACTGTAAATCAACATAAACTTTTCCCTAATGTCTAAGAACTTGAATATATTGCATATTAAAGCAGCATTTCCTGCGTGCTCATTCAAGCACAGTTTACTTAATTTCTTAAGCACTCAGCCTCAGAAGCTGAGTCCTCTGAAGAGGACCTTGGAAACGCCACACTGAATTATAAAATACCAGCCTGGTTCTGGCTGTGAGTGTTAACCACTGTCAGAATGCTCAATTCTGCATAAAAGGTCCAGATATATAAGATTTTATTTGGAGTATATTAGGTTAGGTTAAGACAAGGTTAGAAACTAGAAATATTTACTGGAAGTGCTGCCTAATTTTGTGCTTACTGCCTTATCCCCGGCCTCCGACTCAGTGCTCGTCTCGTTGTGGATGGAGGAGGCATGGGTATGCAGAGCATCTGCTCCGGAGAGCCAGGGAACAACCGGGACTTCTCTCCAGACGCAGCATTACTTGCTGAAGGTGGGAACTGGGTTGTTTCTTATCTCAGAGTTGTTCTTTCAGGCTTCAAAAACTCTGGCAGATGCAACTGCATCGAGTCACATTTTCAGATTTTTCCAGGTGCAAATTATGGCCAAAGCCACACCTTTTTCAAGGGAAAACAGTTTTTTGTCAAAGGTACAGGACTCCAGGAGAACTGGGCATGTGTCATCTGCTCAGTTTGGACAGATTCCCACTCCTGCCTGACTGTTAAAGAAAAATGAGACCGTGGGCAGCCTTGTGCCCTGCGAAGCAAGTCCTTCACACTGAATTAACTTCTTGGATAGATTGCTGTTAGCTTTCTTTTTCCAACATGAATTTAAAATAACATGTTCCTACACAGATAAGAGATGCTGACATGCTGCTCTATCACCAATTTTGATGTTTTATTTTGTTTGTTATTACTTCCCTATTTAAGAAAACAGTAAGACAATCCAATTCCGACACAATCAGACACACGATCTGGTACCATACAGAGAATTGGCACAGAAGATACTAAAAGAATTTGGCCAGCAAGAAGCCGTGAAGAAAAAGAACAACATGAAAACATTTTGCAAAGGGCATTTAAGGAGAACTGGCATAAGAGGGGGAGAAGGGATAGCACAAGGAGGAATAAAACGAGGCAGAGTGGGAACGCGGTGTGACAGGAGCTGACACACCCGCAGTACTGGTCTGCAAAACAGCCACATCAGTCTCACAAGAGAACAGTGCGCGTGTGGGAGGGAATGACCAGTATCTGCAATGGGAGAACAAATTAAAAAGTAAACATCAATCAAACAAAAAACAGGTACATAATTCAGGTACATAATTCAGATTAAAATTGCATCAAAAAAAATAAAAATCTTGCTGACACTGATGCATAACACACATCAGTATGGTGTTCTTTAAAACTGCCGTGCCCTCTTAAGGGAATTTCTTTTGACTCCCGTAAATAAAGGGATCATCCACTATTTCCTTCGAGATTCCAGCTTTGTGATTCAGCCCCATCGCAATTTGCTTGAAGGAAGCTGCTGATACACCTAACGATACAGAAGCCTCATGCAACAGCTCCTGGTGTGCACAGAACACACGCAGCTCCCCCGCATCGGTTTCTGCTGCTGCCGCACCAGGAATATTAGCATTCCGCCTTAGGAACAGGGTTGGCCACTAGAGAAGCGGACTTGCTGCTTGAAAAGTAAGACTATTCCCATTTCCCAAGAAAAAAAAAAAGAGGAATCATTCCTTCCACACATTGTTTGCTCTCTGTGACTTCATTCCCTAAAGTTTGAGTCATTTTGCACTGACTTGCTAACGCTGAGGAAGAAGAAAAAGCAAATGTTCATTAAAAAAAGTAAACAAAAACTGAAAAGCAAAACGAGAGCACCAGATTATGAACTCTAATGCCGGGTGGATTAGTGCGTGCACTTGAGAAGTCTGCGCGTATTTGACTGTGTAGGCCTGGCTTTCTTCAAGGATACAGAGTTGTAGGTACTGTTGAAATGCACAGCAAACTAAGCAGTGTTCCGTTCCAGGGCCCAGACCTCTACTCCATCTGAACGGCGTTTTGCCTGAATGAAGAGCTCAGCGTCGAAGTTTGGAACTCTGAGTTTTACACTAACGCACTGAACTAAGGGTCAGGGGAGCTGGGCTGTTCCTTGCAGATATTTATGCACTTGTGTGGAAGTCACCTCCCGACCACCCAGCGACCGTGTCCCTCTCTCCCCCGAGCCCCTCTCCTTTCGCGTGAGCCTCCCGCCACGCCGCTGCCCCGCCACCCCCCCAGCTGCCCCCGGCGTGCCGGGCTGCCCCAGGTAAGCCCCTCAGCTGCTCTCAGGCTATAAGCGGGATGCCAGCAAAACTGAAACAAACACCGTGTCTATGAATGTCACCTGCCTGCTGGGAATTACATATCCTTCGAAAAGCGTATGTAATTCATAACAAACTACACAAAGGAGTTGTAGAGCAACGCTGCCTTTCTTCCTTGCCTGTACAGTTTAGGTTATACCATATAAACGTACATGAGGAATTGAACTGCTAAAAACCAAACTGAAATTGTGTTCCATTTTTGGTGTGTATAATTCGCTGCGAAGACCCAGTTCAAAAGCACCTTCTCCATTCAGCGTTCCTCTTAGCTCTACTGAGTTCACGCTCAAGCACACCTTCTTGCCAAAATGTAGTTTTGCTTCACAAAAAGCTCCCTTGATTCTCCTCAAGAATGAATTCCATCTAAAGCAACGTCTTGTAATATCAGGCATGTGCCAGAATTTGCCAGCAAAACAGAGAGATCAGCATGGGTTTGTATAACCATTGTATTTTCCGTAAGGCAGCCCCATCAAATCACAACCACATTATAATGTAAAATATTCCACATGTTCTTCAGCAACCTTCTGGAGGGAGAACTTTGTATTTTTTGTAACTTAATACTCTGTTTCTCAGAAGCATAGTAAGAGTTGGGTTTTAATTACAATACACATAGTGTGTCCCTACATGAATACACTATTCTTAAAACTTTGACAAGGTACATTGTGCGTTTAAAATATTTTTTTATTTTAATGCAGATTTTCAAGTATGTGTTTTTGGAAAATGTTCTCAGAAGAAACTTCAGTCCCTTTTCTACCACAAATTATGGAGACTAGTATAAATCATTAAAAAATGCCTTTGACCTCCTGTTTACACCCACAAAAAAACCATCACTGGAATGTGTCACTCCAGAAGCCTTGACCTCAGTAATCTAGTAGAAAAAAAAAAATTACTCCTGAAAGCAATTCATCCTTTGCCCTTCAGACTGTAATTAAGATTTAGAAAACCTGCCTAATGACAGCCCCGCGAGCCTCCCTTTGTCGCGCAGGGGAACACACTTCAGTAGGACCAGGGAGAGTGTGAGCGCTCAAGTTTTCCCTTGTTCTCAGGGTAGCGCCTAAAGATGTCAGCACATAATTTACTGCCAGTGCTCAATCGCAGCTTTGTTATTTTTCTGAGACCAGAAGTGCCAGGTAGTACAAGCAGGTTAGTGTTCCTTGACATAAACTCCCATGCTGAACCGAACTAAGACCACCTACGACTTTCACGGAGACAACCACTGAGATGACAGTGAATGTCATCCAGTAATGTGTAATTCCTGGCTCTTACAGTTAGCTTTTCCCAAGTATTCTGAGGTTCAGTCAATATTGAAAAATACTGCCATGCTGTGGATTAAGTGTTTTCAATTTTCCATGGCGTCTTAATACGGGCTATTTTGCCATTGCAATAAATTAATCCCACGGTATATGCTTAATGCCTCTTCCCAGCTTTAGATGAACTCTGCCAAGAAGGAACTCTCATAGATACTCCAAAAGCCTTTTTTTACTTATTTCCTCCAGAAGAACATTGTGATTTAGCAAAGACTCCCCTCAGAAAGCACTGTACCGGGACCGGCAGCCTACTGGCCTAGGCGGGCAATCCAGGGCAGGCACGGTGCACCTATTTAAATTGCATAAATACGCATGTTTTCCCTGATGTTCAGATCGGTGGTGTTTTCCCAGAAATGTTTGACTAGCTGAGGTTTCAGTTTCTGCTGACAGCCATCACGACAGGACCAAAACGCGGCACTGTCACCAAAATAGCACAGTACACTTCACCTGCGGGAATAAGCAAGCCGTATAAGCTGGATAAGTAAAAATGTTATTTTTATTATATCATTCTCAGAGAATTATTGTTGATACGTGTGTAGAAACACATGTGAACCACTTGGTTAGTTTTCCTGATTCTGCAAAAACAGGGATCTTCACATACTTTTACCAAAACGGACTAACAGATTTGGTTTGTCCTACAACGAGACTGGCGAGAGAAGATAAATACGCGGGTAGACACACTACAGCTTCTGTCTGGCCCCATGGCGCAGGTGTAAGCGGGTTCGTGCTGACTTCTGATGCTTTGGCTTTCCTCATAGAAAACTGAAAACATTTGGCAAAATTAACATTCCTCCAAGAAAAATATCAATTCCGTGGAAAGTGCAGAATCTCAGTAGAAAGAAAAAAGGCTAAAAATTCCTACCGGGTTCCAGGCATAAGTGGCAATCTTCTCTGAAGGTTCACGTGAAGGCAGTTGCCAGGCACGGTCCGCTCCCTCGTGGGCTTCCTTACACACCAAAAGCACAATCCAGCATCACTCACGCTCTGCGCATTACACTGGTTTCCCCTCATTTCACTCTATACCTTGCAGCCAACCTTCTTTTATATCGACAGCAGACAATAGGCAAACCTATTGGTTTCCGGCAAGAACTTACTAGAAATTGCATAGGCAGGCTGATTTATGACTGGCACAACGGCCTGAACATTTATCGGCCAGGACGCAGCAGCGGGTTATCCGTCTGCCCCATCCACCCCCGGGGTACCCTGCGGTGACCTCCCTCTGTGCCTGGCATAGCTGTTCTTTATACACTTTTTTTTGGTGGAAGATGCTTAGCAACTGTATCAAGTACAACCACCAATGATCCCCGGGGCACCACACTTCAGACAAACAGGAGTATTTCTGCAAAAGAATGTGGGGTTTGTGTGGGATTGTTAAGGAGCTTGTTTCCTGAAACAATACTGATTCTTTGCTAATTTGGAACGTAGAGATGGAGTCACTAACGTGCAACGCAACGGAACTGCTGTAAACCTGTGTGACAGCTGAATAATCTGTGTGTCTCGCCCAGAGTATCTCAACTCCGCTGCTGTTTGCCCTGCGCAGACAGAAAGACCTGGAATGTTTCCAGCGTTTTCCTCAAAGTTCCTAAATTTTAACTTTGTGCAAGCGGCGATGCACTAGGCATTTCCTGTGGCTTAGAGGGTTCGTGCTTAACTTCTAATCCTGACTGCATAAGGATATAGTAATTTGGCATTAATTAAAGCATTTGTTAAAATGCAATTGTAAAGTTTAGCAGCTCAAGAGCTATTAGTCAGGTAATCACGTGTTAAAGTATCTACTAACCTTTTCTAACAGGTACTTTCAGTAGAAACACGCCATGAGTCAAATTTATCACTGTTCTAAACACCATCTAGCAAAACATCAGGAGGAGAAGTGCTGACGGACTTGATCTGAAACAGAATCATAGAATCACAGAATCCCAGGTTGGGAGGCACCCCAAGGATCATCCGGTCCAGCCTTTCCTGGCCAAAGCCCAGTCTAGACAAGGCGGCCCAACACCCTGAATCTTAAAAGTGTCCAGTGATGGGGAATCCACAGGGAATCCACTGCTTCCCTGGGGAGATTATTCCAACGGCTGATTGTTCTCATTGTGAAGAGTCTTCCTCTTGTGTCCAGTCGGAATCTCCCCTGGAGTAACCTGTACCCGTTACCCCTCATCTTCAGGCGACTCCTTGTAAAAAGGGAGTCTCCATCTTCTTTGTAGCCACCGTTTAACTACCGGAACGCGGTGCCAACGTCTCCGCCGAGCCTTCTTTTCTCAAGGCTGAGCAAACCCCGTGCTCTCAGCCTTTCCCCGTACGGCGGGCTCCCCCGGCCTCGGGGCACCTTGGCGGCCCCTCTCTGGTCCCTCTCCAGCCCGGCCACGGCCTTTTGTAGCGCGGGGACCCAAACTGGGCGCAGTGGTCCCGGGGCGGCCCGACCAGCGCCGCGCAGAGCGGGATACCGGCTGCCCCCGGCGATGCGCTCGGCGCCCGCACCGCAGCGTCCGCGGCAGTGCCATGGAGGGGCCCCGCACCGCTTCCCCCGGGCCGCCAAACTTCAGCCGGTTTGCCCCTTTAACCGGGAGGGCTGGGGGCCCCCGGGAGGAGGAGGAGGAGCCGCCGGCGGGGTCTGCCCCGGGGCCGCGGCCCCGCCGGGAGCCGCCGCAGGAGGGGCGGCGGGGCCGGAGCGCTGCCGCCCCGGNAGTTAATTCTGTTTGGAGTAATTACTGGCAAGAGAGCAGCTGACGTGTGCCTTGCCGAGCATAAATTGCCGGCGGACTGACGCTCGCTCGGCAGAGCCGGGATGCGGCCGCCGCTTCCACGTTTGCTCCCGCCGACAGTTAAGGCGCTACCTGTAAGCGGCGACTCCCGGGGCGCGTCGCAGCGAGGCGAAGGAAGGGGGAGGCTGTTGCTTTAAGTGACAAACATTTTAGATCGTTACGCGGCTCTAAAAACCACGAGTGTGTGGGTTGGGTCTTCTCTCAAGCTAAGAACAAAGTCTTCCTGCGCTTCTCGCTTAAAACTGAGCAACTGGACAGGAACGCCGCTGCAAACGCTGCTGTGGTCTGTTTTCCCTGCAGGCATCTGCTGGTTGGCCCTGGCTGGGAAGGATGGCGGCGTAGCGTTTCCCAGCAGGATGAAGGCACCGCGCCGAGGCAGGCCCCGGTGCCTGGGCACCCTCCTGGCCCTCTGCCTCGCCCTCCCCGGCAGCATCGCCTGTCCCGGGCTCTGCGCCTGCTACGTCCCCACCGAGGTGCACTGCACGTTCCGGTACTTCACAGCCGTCCCACCGCACATCCCCCCAGACGTGGAGCGCATCAATCTGGGGTATGTTTAACGTCGAGATTTTAAATACTCTGACCAGTTACCTTTCAACACTTTGCAAAGCAATAATTAAGAGTTTCCAGGTGCAGGGCTAAAAATTAACCCAAGCAATAAATAAGCCGTAAGAGCCGAATGTTCTGCAGCACTCAGAAATGCTTGCAGTGACAGCTAGCAAAGCCTAAGACCTCCAGCACCGAGCGGAAATTCCGGGGGTGTATCACGGGGCATGCAAGAACTTTTCTTGAAGAAGTTTTGAACTTCAATGAATTCTTTTATTTCACCCAAACATTTTGAACCTGTAACGTGATGCTCAGAAGGAGTCTCGAATAGAATTCTTTCTGGGAAAAGATAGTTCAGAGTTCAGGCTGGAACATTGGTATGTGTATTAAAAGCTTCAGAGACTTTGGTGTGACTTTAGGATGTCACACAGCGCTAGGATCTATGCTTTTATCGATCGAGTTCATAGGAAATAACCCGTTTGAATATTTCAGCCTCCAAACTGGTTCTGTTCTGTGAGTGGTTAAAGGAACTATACCCAGCCTGGGCTGGCCCCTTAATGCTGTTTCCAGCAAGTATCCTCCCTCATACAATCAAATGACGAGACCAATCAGCAGTATTTGGCTGATCCTTGTAGCACTGCACTTCTGATACACGTAACTTCGTCCATATGCGTATGCAGAAAATATAAAAGGATATTTTCGTTGAAGTCTTCCCCTCATCTACCTTCTGCGTCCAGGCACCTTACCAGATCCCAGCTGCTGACTCCTGTCTGCCCCTTCCTTCCATTGATTTTGTCGGTGTGGCCCAGAAGTGCCGTATGTGAAGTCTCACAATTAAGTACCAGGAGTTTTAGAGGACTGTGGGTTATCTGAGGTGCGAGACATCCATCTGACTGGTGAATCAGTCCAACTTACTTGTCACCACTGGGCAGAGGAGGTGTGACCGCAGCATGAGCAGAGTCCTGCGTTAGCTGATCAGGTCACACAAGTGTGATAGCAGTCACAGAGTCAGAGGCATCACAGAGTGGGTACTCGGCGTGTGGGAGGGTTACACCATGCCCGCTAATTCTGGGGTAGCGTAGCACCGTCAGTACTCACGCTGGCTGGCGTTGGGTACAGCCGACGGTCAAGCCTCCGGTAGCAGTGCAGTTCTCACTCGAAGGGCTTCGTGTTTCATTTTCGGCTCCCCATTTAAATCCAGCTTAGACTATCCATGCTGTACGTGCGCCCGTGGGCATCGGGGGAGGCTGAGGCCCGGTCTGCATTAATGGGTACCGTGCGCCATTGAACACCCGTGGAGTGGAAATAAAACTCAAGACGTACAGCTGAAAAGGGCAGACGGCATAGGCCAGGAGGGGACCAGGGAGGGACTGTGGGACACTGCAGAACCCCAGGCACAGCCCTCGTCATCCAGGTCCCGGGAGGAAGGTCACACGCTGGTGCCCTTGGTGTTACCTGGTTCTCCGCCGGCAGCAAAGGAGGCTCTCTCTTGGTGGTGGTCCTCTCTGCGATGCTGCAGGGCCGGGAAAGCCCTCGATTGAAAGAGGTGTCAATGTATCACCAACCTCTACCATTACCGGAGCTCCTTGCTCTTCTACGTTGAAGTCTAAAACTGCCATTCTCGTCTGCACATTTTTGCAGTTATTTTCCCTATCCACCGTGAAGACAGTCTTCAGAAAGCTGCCCTGGAAAAGTTACCAAATCTTGCGCTAACATGAAGGAATGACTTAAAATTTCATCTTGGCACCCAGAGCGCCGTCTACCTGTATGCGTTTCCAAAGAGTTGTTCTTTTGTTTTGGTTTTGTTTGTTTTAAAACCTGTGAAGTTTAGCTGCCTGACGAAGCCCGGGTCTGGGCTGAAATGTGTGTTGCAGTTACAACAGCCTGCTTAAACTGACGGAAGGAGATTTTTCGGGCCTGGAGAAACTGGAGTTACTGATGCTGCACAGCAATGAGATAAATACAATCCCTGATAAGGTGTTCGGTGATTTATATTCATTACAGGTAAGAACTGCATGACCTCATCTTAATTAGGAGATGACCTAATCTTAATTTTTGTTATGACTTTTAAACAGTCTGCAGTAGTACTGATAAATGGAAGCAGACCAGCGGTCTGTAGCCTTTTGGCTTCCTGTTTCTTATTGCATCCATGTGAAAGACGAGGGCCTTCAAGACGCAGTATCCTAATGGGAAATGTTCTTCCTTCCCAGGTGGGCATTCAGGATCAGTTCAAAGAGCGTGATGAGCATATTGGTAGATATCTGTCAGCAACAGCTTAATGGGCAACTGCAGTTGAAACTCTCTTTGGCACGAGAGAGAAAGATTGCAGAGCTCCAAGTACTGCATCTGTGGCAGGAAACTTGTCTTTAGTTAATTCATTAGTCAATTTTTATAATGTTTTGGGGGATTGTTCTCCATCCAGATTTCCCTTTCCCTTCAGTGCGGTATAGTCCTGTCCCTTTCTATCCTTCATTAAAAAAAGGCTCCTACTGAACAGAAACTGAGCATATTGCATATAAACATTTTAATGCTTTAAAGAAACTACAGTTCCTTGGTTTTATAATTTCCTATATATTTGTGGACTTTTAAAATGTAGTATTTGATGCCTGTTTTGTTCTTTAACTGCAATATTACCTATTTATAAAATAGTACCTATATTTACGTATATTGTAAAAATTAGTAAATGTACGGGGTCACAGAGGGATTCTGGAGCTATCTCAGTATCTCACCGTCCCACATAGATATTCACATATAAAGAAGTACTTACGTGATTATTCAGGAACAACCATTCCCAACTAATTGTACAGGTAACACCTATTCTCCAGTTACGTTTCCGCCTAGAGCTGTTCCCAACTGCTATAGAGAGGTAATACCATTGCCGCTGTGGCGAACTGAGACCAGGCGAGACCTGAACCGCTCAGACAGCAAACAGGGTATTGGCTCCGTTGCTGGTTTTAGAGGATTAGCGCTGGGGGCGGGAGGGAAAGGCAGAACCCAGACAAGCTTTGGAGCGTACAGATCTTCAGGTTTCATTAATCCTCATAAAGGGCAGTTCTGTGCCTGAAAGCTTCCTTGTTAACTCCTTGCAGCTGGCTCAGTGAAATAAGCTTCCTGGAGTCCCGTAAGCTTTTCCCCCCTCATCGAGCAGCAAGATGGCAACGCAATCATAGATAGTTTTAATGGGACTGTATTTGGCAAAGAAACTTGCACGTTATTGCGATTTTGTCCTTTTCTCCTCACTAATTTTCAAACTGCAGAATTTGAATTTGTGACTGTACCAGTGTAATTCTAACAGGAAAGGTAACAACAGAAAGGGTGTCTTGGGTACCATATTTAGTGCTTCAGCAATACGCCAGGTTTGTTCATCTCAGAGTTACGAATTTGACTTTTCACCTGTCAGCAACAAAATGGCACCTGAGAGTTGAGGTTTGGCGAGTACACATCTCATATGACACGAGTCCTGAAACCGGGAACACACTTAGCAGTTCTGTTGGTTAAACTTCAAACAAAATAGACTGTTGTGTGCATTTTTGTAGTCATAACCCTGGCCAGAACAAAAATCACTATCACAGTTTATGGTCAAATTCTGCTTACCCTTTTCGTAAGTGTGGTTTAATTGGGATTTTTTTGAATGACTAATAAGCGTTGCTTTATTTTATTTTTTAATCACTGCATTCTGTAAATGTGACTGCAGAAGTGTCACCCTGGTGGACTGTGGGAACAAGAAAGCATCCTTGGAGTCCTGCAACTAACATTGCATTTAAAAACAATTCCACCTACTACGTTTTTTTCCCAATCACTTGCATTACTGGTCTGGTGAAGTACTTTCACAGTGTAACCACCAACCAAAATTTTTTAGGAGTCTTATATACTATATAAACATATATAGTATGTTAATACTATACACTTGTTACTTTTCCATCAACAGGTCTTAAAAATGAGTTATAACAAGGTCAGAGTACTTCAGCGGGATGTTTTTTATGGTCTAAAGAGCTTGGTACGGTTGCATATGGACCACAATAAAATTGAATTTGTAAATCCCAACGTTTTCTACGGACTCACATCACTGAGGTTGGTCCACTTGGAAGGAAATTTACTTAAGCAGCTTCATCCAGATACTTTTGTCACCTTGTGCTATAGCCAAATATTTAAAATATCCTTCATGAAGCACATATATTTGTCTGACAATGTGTTGACTTCACTACCACAAGAAATGTTTTCCTACATGTCCGAGCTAGAGAGCATTTACCTTCATGGAAACCCGTGGTCCTGTGATTGCAAGCTACAGCGGTTTGCAGAGTGGGCAAAGCAGAGACCAGGTGAGCCGAAGGCTTTGTTTGTGCTTTTTAATCGTCTTTCTTACTCTTTCTGATAAAGATAAATGGCCTTTATTTATTTATTAATTCTCCCAGAAAAGACTGGAAGACAGGATTTTTGTAGGTGCACGTCATCAGAATAAGCAGATTGATACCATTCAGTGTGCCCCATTAAATGAATCTAGTGGTCTTAACCCGTTCCCAAGTGCAGCTTTCCTTAATGGAATGTTTTCCTTGGCCAGTCCAAAGCTTCTGTGCACCAGGAGAATCCACGGGGAATACGGAAGCTAGTTTTTATGTAACTGGCAAGAGTGAAAGCCACATTGTACTTGATTCTTCATAAAAGAAATAAGGAACGAGACTCAAGGACTTTCTCTGTAGCTGCCCCGCGCAGCGGTTGCACACAGTAGCGTAGTGTGACCCCCCGAGCGTTGGAGCCTGTGTCTCTCAGAACAAAGCCGTGGCCACGTACCACAGCAGAGCCCGCCTTGCCCGGTGTAAAAGCCCTGGGACAGAAGGACGCTGTGCTGAGCTGCAATAGCAACAGTCCTTAAGCAGCTTCATGAGAGAAAATTCATCGGTTTTCATAGGTTACTTTGAGATGAACTTTGTTAATATTTTATTCAAGAGAAGAACTTGCTGGTAGCTGTATGTCTTTTTTAATACTAAAAATTGTATCACAAAAGCTTACTGCTTACTGCATTTTTCTTCCCTTCAGATGTTATAAAGTGCAAAAAAGACCGAAGTTCTGGCGCTCAGCAATGCCCAGTTTGTGCTAGTCCCCAAAACCGTAAAGGGAAAAGCTTAGCGGATATTCCTTCTGCATCTTTAACCTGCTCTAAGCCAGCCATACATGACTCCCTGAAATTTAAAAACCTGACAGTGCCAGATGATGGGGATTTGAGTTCTGTCTCTCCCAAGGACTTCGTAGCTCCTATAGGATCCATGGTTTTGAACATGACTGACCAAGCAGGAAGTCAAGGTAACTTGGTTTGCAACATCCAAAGACCTAAAGAGATGTCTCCCGTCTCGTTTGACAAAGATGGCAACAGTACAGTACTCAAAACATCATTCTCAGCATTTCTTGTCTGTAGCATTGATTATGAACATATTCAGCAGCTATGGAGCATACTGGCGCTGTACAGTAATTCTCCCTTAAAACTGGAAAGGCATGGCCTAGCAACTAACATGCCTTTTATTAGTTACAAATATAAACAAGTCTACTCTGAAACAGATGAACTTTTTACCGGTATAGAGACTGAACTGAGAGCTGAACCATCCTGGTTAATGCAAAGCGCAGTGGCATTACAGCTAGACAGGACAGCAACCACACTTAACACGTTGCACATCCAATACTTCACGGATGCTCAGATTACTTTGCCCAGTGCTGACAAAAAACAGGTGAGAAATAACTGGACCATCATCTCCAGGGACAACAAAACACAAACGGAGCACACTGTTTTGATCGGGGGGACTGTAGAACTGGAGTGCCGAGCAATCGGAGAACCAGCTCCTGCAGTAGAGTGGATATTGGCTGACGGGAGCAAAGTCAGAGCTCCTTACATCAGTGAGGATGGAAGAATCGTAGTAGTTAAAACTGGCACGTTCACGTTACGGACAGCTGATACTTTTGACACTGGGCTTTATCACTGCATAGGCACAAATTACAACGATGCAGATACTCTCACGTTTAGAATTACTGTGGTCGATCCTTATGTGGAACACAACAGTGTGAATGGAGCCAAACTTTCTACGTTTGCTGGCAGCACGCTCTACCTTCCCTGTACATCCACTGCTGTTCCAGATGCTGCCATTAGCTGGGTGTTACCCGAGCACGTGATTCTTCATAATTCTGTAAGAAACAGACATATTTTTGACAACGGTACCTTGAGAATACAAGGGGTAACAGAGCGAGACGGTGGCTACTTCAGATGTGTTGCAGCCAACCAGTATGGTGTTGATCTTTTGGTTTTCCAAGTGCTGGTTAGAAAGGACGAAACCACTCTCAAGAAAAAGCACGCAGCTGCGGGAGAATGGGAAGAGGACGATGGCTCTGGCAATGCATTGCTCACCTCTGCGACAAGACAGAAACATCCTTTAGCTACTCCAGCTACCTTGACAGCTAATCAGGAATCTGCTGCCTCAGCATCCAGGAATGGGGTCGCACAGAGCGCACATAAAAGAAACAGCTACGGGAAAATGACTTACAGGCACTACAGGGACAAAATAAGCAGGCGGTTTAGAGGACACAGAAGACCATTTGTTTCCTCAGCCAGGAGAGTCGATCCACAGCGCTGGGCAGCCTTTTTGGAAAAAACAAAAAGGAACTCGACATTGATAGAAATACGAGGCGAAGTTGCAACAAAACCACCTATTCAGGCCCGTAAGTTCTCAAAAGTACCTGGGGATGAGGACGAAACATCTGGTGATCTAGTATCTCCAGAAGAAGAATTCATGATACCAGTAACAGAGACAGCCACCGTATCTGCTCTGGGGAGAGCAGTGGAAAGCGCGGTAACTGCAGGGCCTGAGATGACGGTGAGTAACACTCCCGCTAGGAAAACCTCCCTCCTGGGCGCAGAGGCAGTAACTCCCCTGCCCTCTCCTTTTCCACAGTCTGTGCCATCTGAAAGCAGAAGGTCACAAACATATCTAAAACCTACAATTACAAACTCATGGGGAAGCTCTGATTTAACTCAAATATCAGCAAATGGTATAAAACAATTGACTGTATCAAATGGAGCGAGTAGAACAGCTACACTCTTCCCTGCTGGGCAAAGGTTGGTATATTCTGGGGGAAGTAATAACCAGCATTTAGAACCCGTATCTACAACCCCCACGACAGATGTTACAGACACCAGCATGTCTGTAACTTCCCAAAACACAGTGGACAAGCTACATGTTTTTACTGAGTCTATTGATAAGATTTCCACCAAAACAGATCACCAGATATCTGTAGTGACAGTCAGTGATCCGAGCCCTGAATTTGGTCACAATTATTTTCACAGTACTCAGAAACGAGTAACTCCTAAGCCACCATTGGACACAACTACCATTACTCATCAGCAAATTCAGGTTATTCAGGATGTTACCACCCAGACACCCCAGGCCCAGCAGCAATATGGAAGACGAAGGAAAATTTCTGGTAGGAGACGAATTGTTAGACCAGGACATATTCTAAGTATGAAAGAGCACAGACACAATTTTGGGAGGCTGGGATCTGTCAGAGGAAGTACAGCTGTGGCTGCAGATGTTCAACTGAATATGAAATATGTATCAAATTTACCAACCTTAAATAATTTAAGCAGCTCCATCAACCCATTTAGCCCAGAAGCACCGCTGTCCTCGCCCTCCACCATGAACATGCCGTTGGAGCACCCGGAGGATACTCATCAGAACACAGCATTCCTCGGGGAAGAGAAAAACCAAGCTAGTGCAAGGCAAGAAGCTACTGCAATGGTCATGCCTTTAATTGCAAAAGGCACCCAAGATACTCCTCAATGGGAGTTCGAGACCAGCGCTCTATTTCAGACAAATACTGATAGAGTCCAACCTTTTAGTATCAGACAACCAACAACAGCAACCCATAGCGCTCCTATTACGACAGAAACTACACATACCGAAGGCACTAAGATATCTTCGACCCTTGAATCCTTCTCACCTGGCATTAAGCCTAGAACCTCAGCAAAAAATTCCCAGAGAGGAAAAATTACTTGGGAACATCTCTTTGGAAGTGGTGCACAAAAAGATGTCCTTCCTCTGAAGCTACCAGAACAACAGACAGGTATGTTTTTATCAACAGAGGTATCGACCATGCTTCCTAAAACTACGGCAGCATTATCTGCGTCCAAAATGCCTCTTTTGCACTCCACGCCTATTTCAACAGGTGGGAATCACAGCAGTGGTGTCTTGTCTTTAAACAAACCCAGTCATTATGGCAACGGTAAGTCAGAACATCTTCCCACGGCAAAACCGCAGTCTGACTCTGGTCCTGCAACCAGTGCAACCAAAGAAACGGATGTAACAAGTTTGAAGCCAACAGTTGCACCTATTGTCGCTCCTCAAACTGACATCAAAATCACCAAAAATAAAATATTCAGAGTGGGAAGAAAGAGAGGTCAGAGGAGGAGGAGGCCCCCTAAAACATCTACTTCACAACACGTGACTGCAGGCCAGAGCACCGCAGGGGTTCCCTCTGGGAATACGGCCGTGCCTGTCGTGACAGCACTTACGTCGTTATCTCTGCCTACGAGTCTCACACCTGCAGAACCTCTCTCCGAGAGTGCAGGCGCAGTCTCAGTGACAGAAATGCCAGCACTGTGCAGCCTTCACACACCGGCGGCGCCTCAGCACGTGCCTACCGCAGCCACGCAGCCACCAGCGGCCCCTCTCACAGGGCGGAACACCCAGCCAGCCACCTTGCCAGCCGGTGGCCGCGTTGCTCACAGCCGCGCCACCACAAGCCAAGCCGCAGCGCTGCTTTCAAAGCCTTCCAGCGCCGCAAGCATCCGACCTGCCACAGTCTCTGCAGCCACTGGGTCGGAACCTGCTCAGCAAATCAAAGCCACCGCAACGGCAGGTGAAAAGTCACACCTGAAAATGCAAGAGAGAGTTATCCAAGAAAACCCCCTTACACCGCCCACGTTCCCAGCAAGAACTGAGTCAAGTGGCAGAGCTCCTGCTGCATTCACAGACATCGCTGCTCCCAAGGCTCGGCACCCCACCCCACCGCCAGCCCTAACACCGGTTCTGCCGCCTGCACCTACTGCGAGAACCCCCTCGCCTCCATGGGGGGAAATCAAATTCCGGCAGAAGCCCTCTGCTGAAGTCACGGAGAGAGGCAACGCGTTAACTGTCAGTACGCCGACTGTACCATCACAGATCGCCACTCCGGACGCGCCTCCGGGGGCAGGGGACAAGGCCGGTTCTCTCAGAGGCTGGTCTGAAAAGACACAAGATCAAGGAACTACCACAGTCAGTCCTAGAGCCTTGGACTCTTTAAGCAGAAATCATTTTGCAAAACCCAGAATAATTGGAGGAAAATTAGCTGCTTTTACTGTGCTAGCTAACTCAGATGCTTTTATTCCTTGTGAAGCTACTGGTAACCCCCGTCCAACAATACAGTGGACCAAGATATCGTCAGGTAAGCTTGAGAAACCTCTCTAGAATTTACGTCCCATTATAGTCTTGTAATTTGGCAGATGCTTTGTGTGCCAGTCTCAAGTATTGCTTCATTTAGGAGTACTGTGAAGTATCAGTGAAAAGATGAACTGGGAAAGAGTGAAAAAGAAAGATATCCCCGCACACTTGCTGGAGTGTCTTACCACTAATTATGAAACAGTTCTTTAGGGAAATTAAAAATAAAAGAAATATGTGATCTATATAGAACTATAATTCTGTGCTTATTGTGAAAAGATTTGTTTGTTACCTGCTATTTCAAAACAGTGAGACAAGTGAAAAGAAAAATCTGTCTGTGGTAACAAACCATTGAATCAAGTCAAAGCTGTTCCAGAATATTTCTGAATATGCAAAGCCCAGACACAACTATGCCAAAGTATTTCTGGATATGTAAAGCCCCGTCTGCTTTATCCAAACTTTGTCTCTACTGAGGACTAAGTTTTGTTTTGCCTTTAAAGCTTTGTCACTGCATATGCAAAATACTATTATTTCTTTCTTTCTTACCACTAGCGTCTTGGTTATTTGGGCAAAGTAGACAGGATAGGGAAAGCGTTTTCAGGGACAGAGTACAAAGGAGCAGCAGCGAGAGGTTCTGACATGCTGTTGCCCCCTTGCTTCCATAGGGACCGCTGCTCCGGAAGGCCGAGGTGTCGGCAGATGGATGGTGTTTGCCAACGGCACGCTCTCCATCGCCCGGGTGGGCCTGGAGGACCGCGGGCAGTACCTGTGCACTGCCGCCAACGCGCACGGCGTGGCACGGCTCCTGGTCACCTTGTCGGTAGTGGCCTACCCGCCCCGCATCACTGGTGGCAGGTGGCAGCTCCTCACCGCTCACTCCGGAAAGCCCGTGGCAGTGAAGTGCAGAGCTGAGGGAAGGCCTCCTCCCACCGTCTCCTGGCTTCTAGCAAATAAAACGCACATCTCCGACTCTTCCGCAGGAAATAACAAAGTTTACGTGGAACCAGACGGCACTTTAATTATCAAGGAAGTCACCGTTTACGACAGGGGCCTCTACACATGCATGGCTAAGAACCCAGCGGGCACTGACACGCTGGTTGTAAAGCTGCAGGTCATTGCGGCACCTCCCGCTATTCTGGAAGAGAAGAGACAACGTGTTGAAGGAATGACAGGGGAAAATCTGAAATTCCCTTGCACCGTGAAAGGGAATCCTCAGCCCACTGTCCACTGGGTCCTCTTTGATGGCACGGTGGTGAAACCTCTGCAGCTGGTAAACGCAAAGCTCTTCCTGTTCTCCAACGGTACCCTCCACCTCAGCAACATCGTTCCTTCTGACAGCGGGAATTACGAGTGCATAGCCACAAGCTCGACTGGCTCGGAACGGAGGGTGGTGAGCCTCGTGGTGCAACACAGAGATACGCTTCCAAAAATAGCTACCGCCTCTCAAGAAATGACTCAGTTGAATTTTGGGGATAAGTTGCTTCTGAACTGCACAGCGACTGGGGAGCCAAAGCCCAGGATCATCTGGAGGTTACCTTCCAAGGCAGTTGTTGACCAGTGGCACAGGTAGGAGTCTTTTTTCCCCCCACCTCTTCGAAACTTTGAACACTGTCTTCTCTGGTTCTCGTATAAGAGACTGTTACATCACTGAAATAATACATTGTGAACTAAATTCGCTTTTAAGCATTTAACAGTGGTAAAACATCTGCGATGATGGCTCATTATTATACGTCTAACAACAGATCACATCAATTGTCATAAGAGGGTGATGTCTTACCAAAATGGACACAAGTCGTATTTGAATTAAGGAAACTGATGTTAATCATGCCTTGGCTGAATTTTGGTTATTTTATAGGAGGAAGAGTTAATTACAAGAGACCTGCGAAGTAGGACTCAGGAGGAAGAGGTTTCTGTGGTCTCTGCCAAGTCTACAATGAGGGTCTCCCCCCCACGCCCCCTCCCACAGTAACACTTCCCCTTCGCTTTGGGAGGGACAGTCCCAGCTCAGGATGTTCCTGGCAGGCTCAGGAGAACTTGCAGCTGGGCTGAGGGAGATCCAGGTCCGTGCCCTGCTGCAGGACGGGCAGTCAGAGAGGAATCACTCGGTGCCAAGTGTCGTTCTGGCCAACACGCGGCAGCACAGGCAGCTGCCCCCGGCCGGGGGCAAGTATTGTGGGCTATCTGCAAGAAGCAGGAGGGAGAGGAGCAGGGGCTGGCGGGATGAGGGACATAGGGTCATGTGTTCACAGGACAGTTTTCAGCAAGGCAGAGGTGGCATCATGCAGCTTTGCGCACCTGCGTAGAGTCGGCGAGCACGGGCACATCCACGTAACATCAGGTTGTAACCCTGCGGTGATGTGGACACAATGCCTTTGGCGAGAGCTTCTGTATTGTATTGTGCTGTCAATACTGTCAATCACCTCAGTATTCATCTCCAGTGTTTTGTTCCATAATTCTTTTTCCTCTTTCCCCCCCCACAACAGAATGGGAAGTCGAATCCATGTCTACCCCAATGGATCCTTGGTTATTGAGGCAGTTACCGAAAAGGATGCAGGTGACTATTTGTGTGTCGCGAGAAACAAAATTGGCGATGATCTGATACTGATGAAGGTTAGCATCACAATGAAGCCAGCCAAGATTGACCAGAAGCAGTATTTCAAGAAACTGGTGCCATACGGGAAAGATTTCAGCGTGGACTGCAAGGCCTCTGGGTCACCCGCACCAGAAATATCCTGGAGTTTGCCCGATGGGACAGTGATCAATAATGCAATGCTGGCAGATGACGGCGGAGGCAGGTCTCGCAGATACGTCCTCTTTGACAACGGCACTCTGTATCTCAACAAAGTTGGCGTAACAGAAGGAGGAGATTATACCTGCTATGCGCAAAACACGCTGGGAAGAGATGAAATGAAGATACGCATCACGGTCATCATGGCAGCCCCGCAGATAAAGCACAATCACAAGACATACATTAAGGTGAAAGCTGGAGATAGGGCATTACTGGACTGTGAAGCTGTTGGAGAACCCAAGCCAAAAATATTCTGGTTGCTGCCTTCCAGTGACATGATCTCCTCGTCAACAGACAGACACCTCCTGCACGTCAATGGTTCTCTGTCAGTCAGTCAAGTCAAACTGTTGGATGCCGGGGAGTATATGTGTGTCGCTCGTAATCCTGGAGGGGATGACACAAAATTGTATAAACTGAATGTTGTTGCTAAACCACCTGTCATAAATGGTTTATACGTGAACAAAACAATCATGAAGGTGACGGCAGTCAGGCATGCGAAGAAACAAATTGACTGCAGGGCAGAAGGGACACCTCCCCCGCAGATTATGTGGATCATGCCTGATAATATTTTCCTAACAGCCCCGTATTATGGGAGCAGGATCGTAGTACACAAAAATGGGACACTCGAGATTCGGAACATAAGGCCTTCTGACACAGCGGATTTTATCTGTGTGGCACGTAACGATGGGGGAGAGAGTATGCTGGTGGTGCAGCTGGAGGTATTGGAAATGCTGAGGCGGCCGATGTTTAAAAATCCATTCAATGAAAAAATAATAGCAAAACCTGGGAAAACTACCACACTGAATTGTTCTGTGGATGGAAACCCTCCACCCGACATAAGCTGGATGTTGCCTAACGGCACATGGTTTTCCAGCGGCATCAAGAGTTCCCAGTTTCTCACAGGTACCAACGGTACCCTTACCATCTACAATCCCGACAGAGCCCAAGCAGGGAAGTATCGCTGTGCTGCCAGGAATAAAGTGGGCTATATTGAAAAGCTGATCATCTTGGAGGTTGGCCAGAAGCCCAGAATTCTCACTCCCCCAGCGGGGCCGGTGAAGGGCATTAGCGGGGAGTCGCTGTCGCTTCACTGCCTGTCTGATGGGAATCCCAAACCCCAGACAGCGTGGACTCTGCCAGGGGGCCGGGTGCTGGATCGACCACAGCTCAACAGGAAACACATACTGCTGGAAAACGGTACTTTGGTTATACGAGACGCCACCATCCACGACAGAGGACATTATGTGTGTAAGGCCCACAATAATGCCGGAGATTCCTCTATAACTGTTCCGGTCGTTATTGTAGCCTATGCCCCGAGGATTACGAACAGACCACCGCGGACCATACACACCGTGCCCGGTGCAGCAGTTCAGCTCCACTGCATAGCACTGGGAATACCAAAACCAGAAATTACCTGGGAATTACCTGACCGCTCGGTACTCTCTACAGGTTACCAAGGCCAAGCGTCTGGGAGCGAACTGCTTCATCCCCACGGCACGTTACTCATCCGGAATCCCCAACCCTCAGATTCTGGTGCATACAAGTGCACAGCGAAGAACCATCTTGGCAGCGATTTCACAGTAACGTACGTTCACGTCATCTGAAGTAAGAAATACAGCAGGAATGATTGTTAACAAAGTCTACAGCTGGACTGAGTTCATTCTTGGAATAAGTTTAATCAAAGGCAGCCATAGGCATGTAAGTGCCTAAATACACGTACAGTATTCAGTCTGCAATGACCCCGTGAAAAAGGAGAGGAAGGGCTTGGGGAAAATTAGATCTTGCATTATTATCTAGCATCGGCTCTTTCGGCGATTACACAGACTTAAATAAAAACAAACTTAAGGCACTTTTGCTCTGCCAGCAAACACTGAATATCAAGTAAAATTACTTTCTGGAAATGTCAGTAAAGGACAGACTCTTTCACACTAGTTTAATGTTGTCCACCTTGTTTGACTATCGCAGAGCAAGAGTACCTGAGAACCAAAGAGCAGAGTTTATTGTGATGCAGATTACCTTCTTAATATGTTTGAATATTTAGTATGTTTTTTTAATAAATATTCAATGGTGAAACAAGTAGTGATGTATTTTTAATAATACAGCTCTGTTTCACACAGTCTTTTTTGAAGAACTTTGGGATGATACGTACAGAACGTTTGTTCTCATTGTTAAGTGAGAGGAAGCTCTGTTAGCGCTGTCTGGAAAACACGTACGGACCACATGTAGAAACACTCCAGCTTGGTATCATTCTCCTGTTGTCACAAAAGCATTTTTTTTAAATTTCTCACTAGAAAACAATTGCATCAATTTGCATATAAATTTGGAATTCTGATTTCTCAATTCGGTAGGTAGGTCTAAGAAGCAACCTCCTGTACGTGAGGGAAAAATGCCTTCACAGTGGTAGGGGATGGTTACCTACACATTTTACACTAATGAATCACGGATTGGACTGGTCAGATTAATCTTTAAAAGATTAAGCCAGTAATTAAAGCTCAGTTTCTTTTTTTCTTCCTAAAAGAGAAATTAATGTCAGTACAGAGGGATGAACATACATACAATGCAGCCTTTCCCCTTAAATTTGCATGTTCGGGACCTGTGTGTCTCACGCCGTCCCCACAGCTGGTCCCCCAGCCGGCGGCACCCGGCACAGCCTGATCCTGCTGGAAGGGAGCAGAGACCTCCCGGCTCCGCTGAAGAGAGCGGTCTCGTCATCCGTTAGAGTCGACGGATGTGTGAAGGGTTCAGCGTAGCCATCCCCTGCCCTGTGAACAACTCCGGCTCTTCACAGCATTTCAAATAATAAAAAGTCCAGGAGCAGTACCACGTCTCCTTTGGGCCTGTGTCATCTCCTGCTGACAAGGAGGGGCCGCAGTGCAACTCCTCCGTGCCATCGCGACAGCGGCATCTGAACCGCTGGCACCGAGGTCCCCCAGCAGAGTTGACCAGCACACACCGACACGCATCAGGGAGAAAGTATTCCAGTGCCAAGAGCTAAATGCAGATTCTACCTCATTTAACCACACCACAATCAACCTGGGCATTTTAATTTTTTTTTTTATTTAAGACTATAACCTCAGCTTGGATTGCTTTTCTGCTGGTTCGATCATTTCCTGACGTCAGCCACATATAGTTTGCTGTGGGCGTTCCCTCCTTCCACGGCGTTGCTGGAGCAGTAGCTCCAAATGGCTGGATCCCATCAGCCTCGCTGGTTAATAGTTGCAATAGCTACTGGGAAGAACAGTAAATCTCCTAACAAAAAAACCTGAACAGGAATTCTTACATAAGTAAGACTTACCTGGCTATTGTAAAAGCCAGTCAGAACTTACTTTCCTACAGATTTCCGCGCAGTGAGCATTATTTCACCAGCCGGCCGTACTGCCTCCCGTAGCCCTCGCAAGGTTGCACAGTGCAGTCTTCCCCCTCCCACGGAACACCTGACTATGAGACTATCGACAGACTCTTGTATGGTAAAGTAAGCAAACCAAGTTAATACAAAACAGGAAAAAAATATTCCTATATATTCCTAAATGCCCTGCGTGTTCCACTTTCAAAATTAATGCATTTAAAAAAAAAATCATCGTATAGACTAACTCCTAAATTACATAAAATACCAATAAATTTGTTCTATTTTTTTTTAACTCTAATACGAGCAAAATTTTGACATATTTGGACAGGTTTGAATAATAATAATAATTTGTCTGTAGTAAATTTGATTTATAACTTCCTTGTGGTTTTGCACTCGGCTGCTAATACATAATGCCTTCCGCCGCTGAAACTCACCCCGCCAGCAAGGCTCAAGCCCGGTGCGTGAGGCACTTGCCATACAGCGCGGGTAGCAGACACAGGTGACGGGAACTCCAGTACAACGAGCTGTCAGCTACGGCAGCACTGAAACCGCAGAAAGGACTTTGGTGGCTTTTCCCCCTCACTTGGTGACACTGGTAGGAGGTTCGTTACTGAAGGCATCAAGTGAGCCGCGGAGATTCGCCTCCTGCGGGGCTTTGCCGGGACTCGGGGATTTCCCTGCGCGAGCGGAGCAAAACCCGCTTTGACTGTCCAATCCCTCTGACGATGTCATGCACTCCTTTAGAACTGATCATCGGTAAACTTTATATGAAAAAGACCAAATGTGAAACACTGCTACTTCTAGTAGGTTTATTAATGTTACATTGTGGCTTTTAATATAAACTTTAAGAAGTTCTAATACAAGCAATAAACCCACTTCAGCACCTTCTTACCACAATGAGAGCAAGAGAAAATTGGTACTTTAAACAAGGACCTTTATAAAGTGCATATGAAAAATACAGTCAAATAAACACCATTTAAACTGATGCCTGTTCTACCAACAAAGGAAGAGGTGAACGTTTTAAGGAACAAATTAACTCTTATGTCAAAATCGGAAGTGCCTTTCAGTTCAGCAGTTTGGTCCAGTGCAGTTCTTTAACGAAAAAAAACAAACAACAAAAAACTCAAAGAAATGTTTCCCACAAATAAATAAATCCAGCATTCTTTGTCCTCTTTAAAAGTAACAGGACCTAAAAAGCACCAAATTCATAAAATCTGCAATAACATTCTTCAAATAGACCCACAAGTCCATACATTTAAATCTAGTTAAACGCAAAAAAATCCCCAAACCCCAAAATCCCACCTTGTTACATATTCACATCAACTGCAGCACAAAAAATAATTATTGAAATAATAAGAGAAGAAAACTGAAGTTTGCTTTCTAGCAATAACTAGTGCATTGAATTTCGAATGTTCTGTTCTTCAGTGCAAACGTAACACGACGTCTCCCTTCCATCACTGGTTCAGAAGTGTGACGGGTGCCCGTACTGGTTCGCCCCTTGCTGCGGCTGGTTACCTGCTCGATAAAGCAAAGGGAAGTGTTTGTGCCTCACGACCGCACTCTGCAGACACACCGAGAAATACCGGTATTTCATGCGGCGCTAGCGAGCGGCAGCCAGTGCATTCCCTTACACGCCTATCCAGTGCACGCAAGAGGGGCAGGTTTCCCCGGGGACTTTGCCTGCGGTGGGACTACAGAAGGGAGGGGAGAAAACACACAGCAGATTGTGACTGGGCCACCAGCCCAGTGCCCCGGGCTTCTCTGGAGACCAACAGAAATCCGCGGGATGCTCTACCACCAGAATTTTGCTATCACATCACTACTGGGATGGGTAACCAGCCGTCAGGAGGTAAGTTACTCACGGGTACATCTGGCAGCATTTAAATAGGCAGAACACCTCCAGAAAGCAAATTCCATATGCAAATATACATATGTATATTTACGGACATCTATGCACACGCACACACTTACTAGAGAGCTGCTTCTGGAGCTGCCTGACCAGCGCCGCCGTCTGTTGCTGCTGCTGTGTCTGTTGTAAGCCTTGCCTTGGGAACTGCAAAAGAAACACGAAAGATGGAGGAACCGCGCGTAGCGCACGTGCCGGCTCAGGCTCAGAGCGTTCGGCTCGCGCTGCATCCAGCTCGCGCTGCCCCGCCAGCGGGGGCTCCGCAGAAGGCAGGCGGGCACGCACCGCAGTCCTGGCCGGACTCTCACGGCACAGCACGGACATGTGGAGCACACTTAAAACTCAGAACATCCGTGCTCTTCATTCCCTGAAATCTCACACATTCCCGCCTGTGTTACAGGTGTCGCGTGTGTCCCACCAGACACAAGGGACAGAGTCAGTCTCTGTCTTTGCCGCCCCTGGAGAGGCAAGTTTCATCCTGCAAGTCACCCTAAGCAGCTTTACCGTCTGCATTGTTCAAAGACAAGGCAAATCAAAACTGCAAATCAAGATTGACAGCCTTTTTAGCACTTTAAAACACTTACGTGCGGTTGAAGCCTAACAGCCAAAAGAGGCTTCTCAAAAAATACTTTTTCCCTGGCAATGGCACTTTGGACAAAAAGAGGGATGGGCACAAAGCACACGTTGTTCACTGCGCCACACACCTGCTGCGGGGCTGTAGCTGCACACTCAGTTCTTGGCTCTGGCGAATGGGAGCCGGGTCAGTGCCCGGCCAACTGGGGCAGCTCCTCCACTGCGCAAAATAACCATCGTTCCAATCCTTACCCCAAACCCCCAGGGTTGAGACAAGGCCCTTCCAGCCCGTGGCATTAAGCACAATGGGATTAGACACAAAAAGCTTCCAAAGAAATCTGCATTAAATCATGACTTCAAGCACTTTGAAAGACCCTGGGTGTAAACGCACTGACTTTCACAAATTTGCACCCTGTTTATACTGGCACCAAAGCAGAGTTTAGTCTTTAATTGGTCTGTCTGACAGCATGCATTATTCCCTGTCTATGTGACCCACAAAGTTTATTTTTCAAGCGAGGCTGGGCAGGAGAACAAGCACCGCTTCGCCTTCCACGCTTCTGGCCATCAGAAGAAAATAATTCTCTGTTAATATTTATCGATCGTCTCGCTGTACGTCAGAGGCCTGAATGTACTGCACACTGCGCTACTGAAGGATGACAGCCAGACCCGACCCCGAGGGCGTGCGTGCCGTTGGGACGGATGCCTCTGGAGCCAAAGCTCTGTGCATACAAGAAGCATTTCTTCCCTTGGGAAACACGTCACCCGCATGAAAGAAAAACGTCTGTGCATGAGCTATCTCAGAGTCCTGAGGGCAAAGCCGAGGGCCAACTCCCCTCATACTTACCTGCTCCTGGGAGGGCAGTGCTGCTGCCTGAGGTACTGCTGTGCCAGCACGCACAAACCAGACCTTCACTGTCTGCTGCCCCGCGGCCTCCGAGCTCTCTAGCTGTGTTTCCTAAGTCCTGGAGTTTTCCTTCTCATTAGATCTGGTGAAAATGCATGTGCCTCTTAAGACATTTTTTTGTGCTTCTGCACAAGGACACACCATACACCTGACCAGTTTGAAAACCTGACGTGCTGAATAAAAGTGGAGTTATTCAATACTCTAATCACACCGTACGCGCTACAGAAAACGCCCAGGCTTTGTTTTGGTGAAGCCTTTTGCCTAGTGAAGGGAGTTTCAGTGTTTTACAAGACTTCAGCATCTTCTCCCTTTCTGAAACCAAATCCTTCACTTAAAATAGATTGCGTAATCTTCTGGCTAACACTCCTTGGTAAATGCTGAGGTTAGTCAAAAGCATTAACCGCACCAGGGTTTCTTGGGGACGCGAGAGCCGCGCTCAGAGAGCTTGCTGCCGTGCAGAGTGCTGGCAGAGGGGCCGGCGGGCAGGGGTGCTCGCTCTCTGCAACAGTCCTTCACGCGCACTTTGTTCAAGAGAGAAACACTGTTAAGAAAAACTCTCGCACTTACAAGCCGCCTCTGAGTTTCTCTATCAGATCACGTTGATTAATGCTTTTAAACTCGGAAGCTAGCAATTTCAGCATTACTGCATTTTCTCCATTTTTCTGTAGCAAACTTTTTCTAGTTATCCCCAACTACCTTAAATATGTCTGGAAAAACTGCCCAAATACAGGAAACAAGTGTAATGATATTGTAAATTCAGTGGATGTGTCCATTAAAATTATTTGTTAGTGATAGTGACCTGGTAAAAGCATACCTGAAGCTGTAAAAGGCTGCAGTTCAGCATAAAGGAATGTTTCAAACCCAATTTTGTTTGTACAGTTGTCTTCATGCAGCTCTGTTTTATGACTAATGATCTAATTTAAATGGATCTTCAAACAACAAACCCCATTTTTTCCCAGCACGTTAGCAGTACAACCGAAAAATCAAAGGTCCGAAGTCACTGACAGTCGCTTGTGACAGGACTTAAGGCCGGACTGGAGTTTGGTAGCGGTGGAGCCGCCGGCGTCCGCAGCCGACGCCAGAGGGAGCGGAGGGAGCGCGGATGCTCGCACAAACACAGCACAGGCACGGCCAGGTGGAGAAATGCCGACCCTCAGCACCTTGCATTTCCCGGTGAACACTTTTCTTGGTGTTACAGCAAAAACTAGTTCCACTAGTGGCCTCAACCATATACGTTACCCTGCTTTCACCTCAAAACATTACAAAGACAGAAAAATCCACCCATTTATATGCATCAGCAGCAACTACAGATTTCTCATCAAGTTTTTAAATATAGCAAGGACTATTCATTCTTACTATGATATATTAATTAGGATAACGCTTATAAAAACATATAGCACAGGAAGCATAAACAGGAAAAATTCATTCTTGCAGTCGTGAGATGTTAATTTACCTCAGCCTGCTGCTTTGGGACTACTAAATGGCATCATTAGATCCCCAGAAATAAAGATCCCTGACTCTTAGGGGGCTTACTGAGCTTGGTCCTGCATCAGTTTTTCAAAGGAGTCATTTATTTATGCTGCACTAGGAGTATGACTGAGGATGACTTTAAAGCATCTCATTTTTCTCCCCTCTGAATTCACATGAAGAGATTTAAGGCAGTTAGTCTGGGCAGTCCTAATTTACTCATTACGGAAAAGACATGTACACAATTAGAAAAGCACTGGTACCCATTTTGTACATGTATCCCCAAGTAATTCTCAAAAGAACCGCTATGGCTGATCGTTTGCATTGTTTGGGATATTAACCATTAGTTTTAAATCAATACTGTAAGATGTGTTGAACTGAAGCACTTGAACTTTTCCTACACACACACAAATCTTTCTTCATCCAAAACAACACGTCATTGTTGGCCCAACTTTGGTATCAGTTTTGACTAAACTGGTGGATGAACCATGAAAGTGCAGGAGGCAGCCAGGACTGCGGTCCCAGGAGGAGCGTCTCTGAACAGCAAACTCAGACGCGCTGCTGCCGAGGCGCCGGGCGTTGAGCAGGGCAGTGCACGAGCCCCCTCGCCGACAGCCGTCAGGGCTGCGCTCGCCTCCCATCAGAGGGCAGCAGGTGAGCTCACCTCCAGGGACACCCCAGCGACACCCCAGCGCATGCGTAACCCACCTCTTGCCATGTTTTGGCAAGACGGACACATTTACGCGGTCTTCTGTGGACAGACACCATCTTCCTCCGCCCACGGTCGGAGCCAGCCAGGGGCTAGCTGGACGCAGTAGCCGGCCGTTGAGAACCAGCTGACAGCCCGTGTTGTCACAGCTACAGCCTGGGGCCAGCTCAGGACTCGGGCAGAACGAGCCTGTCGCCGCCGGCACTGGGCACCCGCTCGCACGGCACTTGGAGGGGTGGAGGTACGGCACTGCAGGTGCCACGGAGTCAGCACCGGCAGGCAGACGGCGATGCGGGGAAGCTTACACAAACCCTCTGCTCATCTCCCTAAGTGACAAACCCCGCCCTGTCCCTACCCTCCCACCACCCCAAAATAGCCGGCAGTCGCCTCTGCTTACCAAAGGCTGCTGCGGTTGCACGGGCTGGAGACCAAGCGGCTGCTGCTGCCCCTGCTGCTGCTGCAACTGAAAGGAGACGGGCATTGAAACCACAGCGACACAACGCGCACTCCGCCTCAGGGGACGGCGAGGAGCCAAGCGGACAGCCAGCACGGGAGCTGCGCGCACCTGCAGCACCGGTCACTGAACACCCCATTTGGGGGAGAAGCCCCACAGCTCCCCGCTTTCATCGCCAGCCACACCGAGGCTGACAAGGAGCATCGTTAATAGATAAAAAAATACTCAAAAGCTGGTATATTTAGTTTACTACAACATCACAATATATAGATAAAATACGTTATTGTTCAACAAGAACTGGCACGGATCACTACTGCATTAAAATGAAAACATGAAAATAATTCCAACCATCAAAGGGCCACGGGAAGGATTTTAATGTAATTTGCTTCCCCTGTGCCAAGCCCTACATATTTAGCTGATGAACTGATACTTACCTCCAAATTAAAAATATATTGTCAAATCAGAATACAGGAACTCGGCCCGACAGAAAGCAAACCCTTCCGTTTAATTCTGGTACACAACTGAAGGCCAGACAGGGGAGAGCACAACCACTGCTTTTCCCTAAGCACATTCAGCTCTGCCATTCTCAAATTTACCTTCTCCAGAGGCATTCTACATTCTTGAGAAATAAAAGTACTGAATTTTACATGTACGTCCAGAGCTGTCTTTTGGAAATCCCAAATATAAACAATGGATTTCTGCACTTGAGTAAAAGCCGCTCGGGTTTACAGCACCAGGCTCTGCTGTAGACTTTGCCCGGGTGAGTGCGTAAGCCGTCGCCTGACACAGTGACGTTTACGCTCCCTTCCCGCGCTGAAATACCCCAGGCCTCTGCGCGCTGAGCCCCTCACCTGGAAGAGCCTCTGCTGCCGCATCTGCTGCTGTCTCTGCCGCACTGGCTCCAGAGGCAGCTGCACCGAGTTCAGGGGCGCGTGAGGCCCCGCGGTCGATGCGCTGTCCAGTCCCCCTCCAACCAGTGAATTTGGCTGCAAAGGCTGATGGCTCAGTCTGATTGGGGAAAAAAATAGGGGATTACACTGCATTTATAGACAGAGCACAAGTTAGTCTAGGAGTACTCAACTATAAGCTGCAACATTAGACTTCCGTACATTTAAGAGACGTTACATTTTACAGGAAGAATATATTTCCAAATATGAAAGCTTTGAAAAATATTCCATAATACATGCCGTACTGTACTATTGCCCAGTAACTGACACAGGTCATAACACACTCCTCTACACAAGAACAGATCCAAGCATCCAGTTCTTGCTTTACTAGGAAGAGTGATGAGTTTCTACATTCCCCATAAGCGCCAAAACATTCTCCCAACCAAAACATCTCATAGCTACATCACCATGAATTTAATATAGAGACTTTTTACTTTCCAAAATACTGAAGAAAATCACCAAGCAAGAAATACTTTCTTAGGATGTTATGGGATTAATTAACGTCAACAAAGCAGAAATATATACATGCGGAAAACATGTTAGCTAGCTCGTAATTTATATTAGCTGTTTAAAACTCAGTAAAGACAAGGCGATTCAGGTTAGCAGCTTTATTCCTAACGCAGGGCACTCTGCAGGTTTTCGTACAAGGCCGTCAGCCAAGTCAAGGCAAAACTTTTAGAACAGATGCAAACATACCCAAATTTGAGCATACTCTTAAGATATCCAGGCTTGCAAGAATTTAAAAGATGTTAAGGAACTAGTGATAGCTGGTAACGGTCACAATTCTAGAAACATTGATTTCATTAAAAATAACAAGAGTTGACAGAGAATTGTGTAGCTACGTGCATGACATTTCCATATTCTGCCTACAACAAGCAATTGATGTCCCAGTCATTTAAGTAGACCTGAACTTAACATTTAAAGGAGATTTTAGTTTTGGGATCAAATTAGAGCTGAAGCAGAGAAAGAATAGCTCTGCGTGGTAACAGAGCTCCTCCGGGTACCCCCAGATAAATTCCATGGGATCGGCGGGACAGGACTGCTGTGCGGAAGGGGCGACATCTGTGCTGGTGACGGCCGACATCTCCGCACTCTGCTCAGTGATTCGCACACGGGGAGAGCGCTGCACTGCGCAGATGCTCCATCACAGCTGTGGCTCGACAGTGTGTACAGAGGCACACCTTGCAAATACTGATTGGGTTTTTTCCCCCCACTCCCTCTTTAATTTAAGCCTCTGTTTTTTGAGCGTCACTCTACTGAACATGACTACTTGAAGTGGAAATTAAAAGTGATGACATTTCTGATTGAGTTAAGAGCGGAGCTGGACCGTTGGTTGGACTATGCTAGACTGTTAGGAAAAAAACCTGATTCAAGACTGCCACTGGAACTCCAGCTTTCCACTCGGCTTACTCTGCAACGCTCCCTTTTACACACTTCTTTCCGGCTTCATCTGCCTTCTGTTTCATTACATTTCTCTACCAGTGAATTTCTCCTGTTTCTCATAGGAACTGCAACTCAGCCGTACTTCCGAAGTGAAGTCAATTTAGTCTATTCAGGCTTAAGCAACATTCATTTGTCTGTTGCCAGTTAAAGTACCACGTTGGTCTCATATTTTCTTGACTACAGTGTCTTTGGTAACCTGGAATATTTATTGTTTAATACCACACACGTTTGCATAATATGGATACCATATCTGTGAGTCCAGTGAAATAGGATTCAACAGCCGTCTTTAAACGAATTTTTACATTCTACAAACACACAGGACAACTGTGCTGCAACGTGTGCCAAGACCAACTTAAAATAAAAATTAATTGAGGGGAAAAGCAGTGGGAAATGGGAGAAAAAGGCATATTTATTGCTAATTAGACCCAGCATTAACCTCATTTTGATTAATACACTGTATTTTAAATAAAGCTTTAGATCTCTAAACAAAGTTGCCTTTAAAATCCCCCAATGTTACCCGCTCTGAGACGTGCAGAGGCTCACCGCTGAGTGCTTGTCAAAGGCTGGATGTAGGCAGCCGCCTGCTGTTGAATATATCCGCCGGGCTGCTGCTGCATCTGCCGCAGCCGCTCCGCCAGCGCGGGGCTGGAATGCGCTGCTGGGTACGCGCGGGGGTTGTAGCTGGGGGAAAGCACCACGCCGGGCTGCTGCTGCTGCAGAGGCATCTGAGTGCTGTACATCGTGTATCCGTGAGGGATGCTCTGCGCGGAGACCAGACAGAAGAGTAACTTCACAGTGCCCGTATTTCAATCGGCTTAACTATACGAGAAAGAGACGGCCTTTACCAAAGGGCCTGTGCCTGGACAACCGGAGGCAAGTCAGTGGGACACAGTGCTGCGCCCACGCACCGGCCCGGGAGCACCCCACGCTGGCTGTACCCCACTCCCGTTTGCGTGGTCAGCCGCAGCGGGACGGGACGTGCCCCATGCCACCCGGCCCTGGGCGGCACTGAGCAAGCGCGAAGCTCTGCTCCACAGCCCCACCGCTCTCTTTTCTTTGTCCCCGCCCCCACTCCCCCCAAATCCCAAGTACCAGAACGACTGTGACATAATAAAGAGTTACTGGTATCACTTTCTCACCACAAATTGGCCAAATTTCAGGCTTAACACAGAAGTACACTTGCCTTTACCAGCAACATTAGGAAAAACTGGGAAGTGACCACATTGAAAACGTTTACGAGCGACAGCATGCGGAGCCCGCAAGCATCCTAGAAGGAGGCCTCACCGTCACCCTAAGCCACAGTCACAAGGCACGTCCCACGCGCAGAAGAGCAGGCTGGGAGGTAAAGCAGCTCCCTTTAAAGCATTTTTACGCATACGCTCCACGGGAGCAGCGCAGTACCTGTGCTTGCTGTAACCCTGGGTACTGTGGAAGCTGAGACGGGGGTCGAACTTGCGGAGTGAAAATAGCAGCTTGGTCCATTGGCTGACCCTGAAAGACACGTCGCCCATCAGATACGGCCTCCACACCCCCAACAAGTCCAGCTCTGGACACAAACCCCACCTACTTGTGTCCTAAAGAGTCATGGAGAGACTTGACCATTTCCTTCAAGACAGCACCGTTGCTCGGTGCCAAACTGCTGAACTGTATTTACTCACAGGGAGATCAAAGAATTGACTTTTGTTTGATTTCTGACACTACTGTAACACTGCAGCAGTGAAGAAACAGCTGTTTACTGAACAGAGCTCTTAGAGACATCCTTTCAAACGGAGCTTTGCAAAGGATTAGAAAAAAAATATTCTAGCTGTCTTGAAGACAGTACCTTGAATTATGTAGGAAGCTTAGAGTCAGTGATGATCTCTAGAAAAAATACACAGTTGGTACCTTCCTCAGGGTACCTCATCACTAGCTTTCCCCCAGATGAAGCAGGCAAAATGCTGATTAGCGAATTTTAGGATGACATACAAAATAGCAGTATGACAAATGGGTAATGCACGCATCTCCAGCTCCCAACCAGTACAGCTTGGAAACACACTCCGTATTTGTTATCGGCAGACAGCCTAGTTTGTTCATCTCAAATCGCCTCAATATTTATGCCCAATTAATGGCAAATCATTTAAAAATTTCAACTATAACTGCATTAGTATGTTTTGAAGCACCAGAAAAGAAGAAAAAATAGACTTAATAGACTTAATTTCAGGACCAAGATTGTAAAAAACTGGTGAATGAGGATTTGCCAAGCATATACTCAAATCTGTGTATTTTCTGTGCGATTGTGATGCTGCACAGAATCACAGAATCACGGAATAGTCAGGGTTGGAAGGGACCTCTGGACATCATCTAGTCCAACCCCCCCGCCAGAGCAGGGTCACCTACAACAGGTCGCACAGGACAGCGTCCAGGCGGGTTTTGAATGTCTCCAGAGTGGGAGACTCCACAACCTCTCTGGGCAGCCTGTGCCAGTGCTCCACCACCCTCAAAGTAAAGAAGTTCCTCCTCATGTTAAGATGGAACTTCCTATGTTCAAGTTTGTGCCCATTACCCCTCGTCCTATCAATGGGCACCACTGAAAAAGACTGCTCCCATCCCCCTGGCATCCTCCCTTCAGGTATTTGAAAGCATTAACAAGATCCCCCCTCAATCTTCTTTTCTCCAGACTAAAGAGATCCAAATCCCTCAGCCTCTCCTCATATCTGTACCATCTTGAAAAACATTCTGCTTAAAAAAGGTCAGTGGCAGACACGAGCTGGAAGCAGTGATGCTCCTTCCCTGTAGCTGCCCAGTTCACCACAAAACCAAACAAAAAATCCAAGTCCTCCAACACAGCCTTTGCCATTTCAATCAGGAGATGTATTATAATTTAAGGCTAAAAGTGACTTTGATAACACACTGCAAGCAGCAACGTTACAATGAGGGCTACCCGTTGGAAAAGCAAATCTCACATGGGATAAAATACCGAAGCACCATTGGAAGCAGAATGATGGAGAAAGTGCTCCAGCTTCAACCCATCCAGCCCCAAGAGAGATGGACCGCTGGGACCGGGGCTGGGTTAACCGCCCCATGCTTTGGGTGGAGAACAGGCAGAAGAGGGCAAGGACAGGCTGCAAAACCAGGGGCAAAGCTGCCACAGGGTGCCACAGGGTTGGGACACTTCCTTTCTTTTAAAACAAACAGAAAGCCGGAGCTAGCTTGGCGCTGTGCAGCCGCCGGGGGCACCACTGGAGGGGCCATGAAGGCGCAGGCAGGACAGCAGGCAGCTCCCACACCATCAGCCGCGCTAAGGAGGCAGAAGCTACACTAGGGATTTGTTTTAAAAACAAGCCCATATTTCATGGAAAATGCTGATAAACAAATTAGGGAGTACAGGAAGTGTTCCGACAAGAGTTTAGGGTAAATTAAATTTATCTGGAAAAACATCTGCAAAATCAGGCAGGGAGCACTCAAAAGACTCCCCTGACAGGTGAGAAACTGAAACGCTGAACAGAAGGTACATCGTGCAGACAGGATGCACATAAAACAGGTGTCAGCCAAGTACAGCGGGAAGGTACTCAACTGTTCTAAGATTCTTCCTTTTTTAAACAGAGGCAAAACAAGAAAAACAAAAAAAAACAGTATTTTCTCTGAGCAAATTGCTTCTGAAACTTTTTTGTAAGGTGCCAACCACAGGGTAGACAAAGATGTAACTGGAAGTCACCCAAAGGCAAAATCTAGAGAAACCATGACTGATTCCTAGAAAAACTGGTGCCTTAAGCTATTCCCCTCCGTAATACAACCCCCCCGGTGGGATCCGTGGAGCTGCTCTGCGGAGCGGTGCTCTGTGTGTTACCCTGTTCTTTCGCTCGGGGAGAGCTAACCCGGGGTGCCCAAGAGCAAAATCTGCCCGCTCACACCCATGCAGCGCAAACAGTGTTCCTGCAAAGCCCGTGGAAGTTGTATCAATGGCAATTGGATTAGGCCCCAATTCCATAAGAACATCCCAAATAAGCAGCTGCATGCTCCCGGCTGTCCGCAGTGGGCAGAAAGCCCCAGGCCAGCTTTGCCCACCAACCTTCTCACCACTATTGAAAGCGCAGCCGAGTGGCGGAGCCGGCGCGGTGAGGCTCTGGGGCTGCGAGAGCGAGCTCCGCGCTCCTGAGCAGCAGCAGCAGATGTTGCCGAATTCAGAGGGACTTCTCCCTCCAGGCAGAATTTAGTAGAGAGTTAACTGAGCGTGCAAGCCACTGGCTGCAAGGCAGAACTGCGCATGCATGCCAAACGAATCCAAACCGAACAAAGACAGGGGAAAAAGCCCAAACACTTTTATTGAATGCTGATGCAATGCTGCAGTAACGACCACTGTTCTCTTTGTTCCGTGCACCTCACACTGAAGCAAAACTTACTGCTTTTTCCTGTCAAGGTATGTGACCACAGTAAATTTGGAAGGACTTTTCTCTTCTCGGTGGTGCTGGGACTGGCAAAGGCGACTGTAGCAGCCACGGCACTGTAGGCTGATTTGACCAAAATCTGACCAAATCTGACTTTGAAAGTAGGTAGTGAAACACTAACGCTTATTTAGATAAGAAGATAATGACGGATTTGAGAGACCTCACTGTATACTTGCTGCATATCTAGGTGTGCCTAATTACCTGCAGATATGGTGATCTATACCCTGTTCTGACACGCTACCAGTACTAACAGCAACAACTGCACTTATATAAAATACGGACAAGAGGGTAAGCAGCAAAGCCTTTTTAAAAACACATTTTGCTTTGTCTTTCCAATTACTGTTTTCAACAACATTGCAGTTTCCCTAAGACAGGACAAAAGTCCTGCAAACCAACTCCGAAACAGCTTTTCTACCTAATATCTGGAAAGCTTTCCAACACAGATATTAGGGATGAAACTTCATGCCGTGGCTGTTTTTCCCCGGAAAACTGAATTCTATGAAACGTAATAATCTAACAGATTAGTGTTAGCTGGTACTTGGTTTGGAAGTAACAAAATATGGTTCTTCTAATCACTGCACACCCTTCCATAGCTCAGGAACAGACCACCAGGCAGTACAGTGTCACGCTCAGGTGGGACAAGAAGTACTTTGGTATTTTGGAACCCACAGCTCAGGTGGGGCCAGGGGAGCCGACCCTCATTGCCCGAGCTGAGCAGCACGACCGCGTCCCACCGCAGCGGGAACAGGCCCGCGCCAGGAACGGCTCCAAGTGCTGCCTGGGAAGCACTGGTGGCCAAGAAGGCCGTGTGGTCCACCCCTTACCCCTCATCTGACACGGCAGCCACCACCCCCCGCCTGCCACAGCGGGCGGCAGCGGAGAGAAGCAGACCCAGGCACCGGCGGGGAGACAAGGGCAGAAGGGGACCACGCCAGCCCCGCTGAGATGGACGTGGCATCAGACATACCTCCCAGCTACTCTAACTGTTCACAGCGAGACACACAACAAAAGAGGAAAAAATTGGTCAGTGACGCAGTTGTTGGAAATATTTGCAAGAAAAAAATATTCTGTGCGTGCAAGTGTATTCACAGCCTTCCACATGCAGCCACTGCGCTACCGAGGTGAGAGGAGAGCCAAAGCGTACCATTCTCATCAACAGCCAAGGGTGCAGCCTGTGTGTTGGAAGAAATGCATGTTTGTGCAAAAGAAAAAATAACGAGAAGTTCACGGTCTCCGAGTGGTTACCATTACGTTGTCAAAGCCATCCTGAAGGGATACAGCAGTGCTACAGACATCCTAAAGGAAAAGGACAGGCGAGAAAATAGCAAACAATACAAAGAATAGTCACGATTGGGCTTGGATTGTTAGTGAAGCAGTGCAGCACCTTTACAGAGCTCAAATGTACGTACTCAAAGAATGCTGGTGTTTAGGAACACTAACAAGGTCCTTTTAGGTGTTTTTTTTATGCTAGTGAACCTCAATACTTTTATGAAATTTATGAACAGAAACTCTAAACGTGGAAAGGACTCGTTACCATCCACAGGAGCCTATTAATTCTATACATAACACTGAACATTTTCTTATACCAGTCATAGTTTTTAAAGACTTTGCACCACAGCTATTTGTTTTCAAGAGCAGAGTGCGTAGGGCACAGCACTAAAGAGCAGAGTCCTCCTGGACTGTCTGTACAGAGCTCTCCACACCAGTGCCAGTGATTTCCAGCCAAGTAGGCAATTTCATTCTGCGGCTGCAGAAACATAAAAACCAAAGAAGAAACCTTCCATATTTAAGCTCTACTTAACAACATGCACCACCCAGTAGCAATGCTTCCAAATCACCTTGTTTCTAAATTTTCAGACACTGCCTTCAGGCTCGTACACTGCCACGGCATTTCCTACCCTAAACCCGGGACTGCAGGGGAACTGCCACGGGTTCCCCAGGGCGCGTTTCTCCACTGGAGCACCCAGCACGCAGGCAGGAGCCCCGCTGGGGCAGCCACGGCGCCAGGCAGCACGCAAAGCCCAGCGCCACTGGGACCCCGGCGGGGTCTCCCTGGCATCAGCACTGCCAGCACACGCTGAGACAACGAGAGCAGACAGCGCGGACGGGTCAACGGCCCATTCGCTTTGTTACGGCGAAAGTTTTCAAGTATCGGGCTGAATGAATCCTCCCAAACACCCAGTAAGGCACAGTATCAGAACCAGACAGAAAGCAGTGTGTCCATCTGGGGTGCTCCCCGGCACACCACAGAGCACCGGGCTGTGCCTGCCACTGTGTGGAGGCAACTGGGAAACGAAGGCTATGCTGGACGGCCCTGGTTTGACTTGGTTTACAGCAGTTTATCTTATCCTGACTCACTGCAGAAATAAACTCATGGCTGATACAGAACCACTGACTGACGAACACCCAGCACGTGTCGTACGTTCGCTGAAACACGCAGCTGAGCCTACCCTGCTCAATTTTAGTGCAACTTTTACATTGTAAAAGTTTGATCCAAATTTTATGAAAAAGTTCATCGCAGACACCTTATTAATCTTATTTAGGCATGCATTCGTGCCTTCCTGGTAAGTTTATTCTCCTTACTGACAACCGGTCTATGCAGCACTTTGGAGCAGAAGTTAACTGTTGCTCTTAACACCTCCGATACTGTCCTTGTTTGAAACCAAAAGGGAAATGCAACATCTTTTGTCTTCTAAATGTGACAGTGTTAAATAATGGCATTTCTGAAATGTGAGAATAATGTGTTATTTTAGATCTTCAATTATAACTTTTTGATCCACCTAGCCATAAGTAGTGATCGTCATTTCTTTACTCAAGGCTCTTATTTAAGCCTGTATTCTCTCCTAGTAATTGAAAGCCAACTGGGCTAAAACTAAAATAGTGAGATATTGCCTAATGTAAGAAATACTACAGGCTTTCTATTAAATAGGAAGTGGCGGCTCACTGTAGGGCCCAGAGCCCTCACATTTAGGGTACCTGATCCTTAATACCTCGTAGTGCCTACAGGACACCAATAAGGGATCCAGTAGCCACTGTACCACAATTATAAAATTATTGTAGGCCATGAACAATTTAAGCACTATAGAGGGCTTTTCATGCATCATATCAGAGAGACTGAAAGAGGGATGAGAAGGATAATGAGAGAGCTGTAACAAAGTAGAGACAGCACGGGAGGAATTACGAGGATACTTGCTGAAAATTTGGACTATTTTCAGCAAAGAGGTCACATTACAGAGTTTGAAGGCAAGACAGCATAAAGGCAATGCAATATATACTGCAGTGAGGGTAAGAATGGGTACAGAAGGACTATAAATAGAGGTAAGAGGTTATTGGTTTTACCACCAACTACAGTACACATATTGCTGGTTATCTGGGATCCAAAACCCAATTTTCTATTCTTACACCATCAGTTCAAAGCAGCCTGTCTGTAGCCATTCTGAAAACCAGCTCAGGCTCCGAAGAGGGTTGCACGATAGCCGTGTGCTGTTTGGCACACAGCAGCTGTACTCTGCAAAAATGTTAGGAGAAGAAATACCAGCTATTTCTAGAGAGCATGGGCGTCTGTGTGCACACGTGTACAGAAACGGCTCCTGCTGGACTTCCTCCATTTTTAACTGTGAAGAGCATTGCTGTGCCTCTGCTGCTTACTTGCAGTTTGGTGGTACACAGCACCACACAATTCCACTACGAAAGCTTCTGTGACACAACGCGGATTGAGTAGCAGAAGCAAAACCCGATTTTATGAAACCCAGGAAAAATAAAAGGGGCTAAGAGACCACAGGGCAAATAGAGTTTAAAAGCAGATGGCCCCGGATAAGCAATATTTGGGGAATTACTGCAATTGTAAATATCAGCTGGCTCTCCGCTCCATAAGCCTATGCAGGGCAAGCAGCCCCAGAGGAAGGCAAAACCACCACAGTGCTCTTCAGACTTGGGGGTTTGGACAAACCTGTTGGAGAGCTCGCGACTGTGCTTGCTGCCTGAGGAGCCGCTGCTGCTGCTGCTCTTGCTGCAGGAGTTTCATCTGGAGCAACTGCTGCTGAGGCGTGATTGCATGGATAGAGGGGGGCTGCATCATGGTGCCAGAGCGCCGCTGCAGCATGTTCGACAGGGCTTGCTTCGTATTAGTTGGAACAAAGGAGCCTGTCGGATCCAGCCTGGAACCACCTAAAAACCACCCAAAACACAAATGCGTTCTCTGCCTTCCCTAAGAGCGTTGTTGGTACAGATCACTGCTAATTCATCAGCTCCTGTTTGGTTAGCTCTACAATAACGATGGTAAACTTATCTCTGTAAAGGCCGACAGTGAACTGGATTAAACATGATTACTGGCCTGAAAAATTAAACAGGCAAAATAACTTTGAAGACTACCCCTTGTAAATGAGCAGGACAAGTAAAAAGACTAACAAGGGCTGTCACATGCTCTATGCCACATAAAACATTTGACTACTACTGATGAACGACAGTTGCATGTCAGATCAAAAGTATGATGTGAACAGTTTATAATGCCAAGCCAATTTTATAATTTACACATGGCAGTAGTCTATGAACTCTCGGCTATTTGATAAAAATCATGTATCTATACGTCAGACTTACAAAGGTAATCTTAATATATTTGTTTTTAAAATCAGCATTTCCTTAAACTTTTTAGCCACTGTCTGGTATACTCTGAAGACTTTTACACACTTAAAATACAGATCTAGTTGTATTTGGAGCTTCAGAAAAAACATTTAACATTTATAACTGGAACAAAACTTCTAAACTTCACCTGCATAATATCTGAGAAGGACACAATAGTATTTCTCAAAACATCATAAACTACTGCCCCCTAGAGCAAGTAAAATACCTATGTTAAACTGTACACATTAACTGGAAGAAACAAAACAATTCTACACAAAATTAAGCACATATCACAAATGCTGAAAAAAAAAGTGAGCCCATGGATTTATTTATTCCATCTAGCAGGTGTTAAATTAGCCACCATGGTTCTTGGTATGAATCGTAGAAGAAATAACCCAAAGATCATTTGTTCCTTTTAATTACCCCTGTCTTATTTAACTCCTCATTGAACTTCTACCAGCTTTCTTATACGATCATCACCACAAATCCCAGAGTAGGTAATTTTTGCTTATCTATCAAGAAATTTTAATAGCTTAATAGAGACAGACCTACAACTGACAGTAGAAAGCCCTTCAAAAAAAAGGGGCAACCAAAGGAATAAAATAAATGACATCAGCGAACACAACCTGCTTCGGAGAAAGTTAGAAACAAAACGTGGTTATAAGAAGTCAAGTTTCATCTACATCAAATAATAAAGCCCTGTGTCTGTGAATTCAAAGCCCACACGTACCTGGTGGGAGGGGCTGGTTCTGCACGAAGAAGCCGGGCTGCTGCGGCTGTCCCATGATGTTGTAACCCCACAAGGCAGACTGAGGATGGTGCATCATTTGAGAGGAAATCGGTGAATAAGTGGGAGGCACTCTATATAAGTTATTCTGTGGATATTCCTTAAAATATACAGGAAAAGTGAATGTTACTGACATTCATACCTTACTAACTCATAAATAATGCCAATTTTCCTACTAAATTATTAAAGGACAGAGACAGGTCCCATTGTCGTTTGCAATGATGTAAAAAATAGATTAAGTCTCAGGCTGCCCACAGGTAATTAACAATAACAACTTCATAGACACACCATCTATTTTTACCTTGTTAGCAAGTTTTTCAGCAGGCTATGATTAGGTATAGCACAAGGACAGCTTACTGTAACAGGATTTAACTAACAGGAGGAACTTAACTGAAACATCAAAAAGGCCAGAAAAGGATCTTAAAATTACAGCTACTTAAAACGCAACACACTGACAAACCAGCCGGATGCTGACAGAATACTATCACGTCTACAATATGTATGACCACACCAGCAACCCCGTGAAGAGTATGTAAACGCACAGAATGCTGCCACTGTAAATGTACATTATTATTTGGGTGGTGCCAGGCACGTTTTTCAAACCCTTGCTCTAAGGCATTCTTCAGCTTAGGAACCCACATCTCAAAAGCCATTAAAACCAAAAGGGAAAGTTCTCAGAAACCAGAACAAACCGCACAGTACAACAGTTTATCTACGTGAAAGAGCTTCTTTCAAACTGGTTTCCATTCAATGGGACCTGGGTTTGAACCAACGTGTTTGCTCTCAACAGAATTTGAACAGGAGGAATTTTAGAAACTGATACAAACACAGAATCACAGAATCACAGAATAGTCAGGGTTGGAAGGGACCTCTGGAGATCATCTAGTCCAACCCCCAGCCAGAGCAGGGTCACCTACAACAGGTCGCACAGGACAGCGTCCAGGCGGGTTTTGAATGTCTCCAGAGTGGGAGACTCCACAACCTCTCTGGGCAGCCTGTGCCAGTGCTCCACCACCCTCAAAGTAAAGAAGTTCCTCCTCATGTTAAGATGGAACTTCCTATGTTCAAGTTTGTGCCCATTACCCCTCGTCCTATCAATGGGCACCACTGAAAAAAGACTATAACTAAAAAACAATAACAGCTGTACTTTACACCAAACAAGAGAAAGCATATATGGAACCCCGAATAGTATTTAGTGAGTAACATCCAGTCTAGCATATTTTATATAGCATGTAAGGTCCTAAGCACAGTACATTGCTCTACCCTGAGCTCTATTTGATAGAAATCCACCCTCCCTCTGACCATCTCCATTCACTCCCTTTACTAGAACCTGCTCCTCTGTGCAGAACAACTTCTGAAGGCAGCTGAGACAGCACCACGCAACATCACATGCTTCGGAGAGATGCTGCAAGTTTTGTATGGGGCACCAACTACTTACATCAGGCCTTGAGCTTGACTTTGACTTTCGCTTCCTGCCTTTGGTCTTCTTCTCATCGTCCGTGGCAAGTTTTCCCTGATCCGAGAGCTCTCCTGACTTTCTTTCTGGTTCCTGAGAGACGGGTGTGGTGGGCTCTTCCTCCTCCTCCTCTGGAGGAAGGGGCAAGGGCTCGAGGTAGTAACTCCGTGGCTTGGGTTTGGGGTGTGTGTGGTACAGGAGGAGATGCTGCTGCTCCTCATATTTTATCACTTTCCTGTCGACACGAACTGTACCAAACCATGCCCAGGAGAGAGGAGCAGGATTTTTGTGACCTTCAAATAAATCCCAAGGGGACACCTTTTGTTTTGTTGAAACCTGAAGACCCTGTTTCAGAATAAAAGTTAGTTTTTTAAGGAAATTGAACACTAGAGCAGACTACTTGCTTTTGTACATCATTATTTGAGTCAGAACAATCCAGTACGGCTTTTTTTCTTCTCCACAAAATGTACCAAATGCACACGGGAGGGATTTTAACCTCCACCCAAGGCTGCCACTAGATAAAAGCAATTATATTTTTATAGTACCATTTGCTTATAGCTATGCTAGAAATCTCAAGTTCCATCCACCACCTTTCATAGGAAAAGTCAAATATTTATCAAAAAGTGCTAATCTGAGAATACCCTTGCTAAAAGTTTACATATTCAAATATGGGGAGAAAGCCCAAGTACTATATCACAAAAAAAGCCTACCCAGTCTGCAGAATAAAAAGCTCTATCCTAAGTTCTATCCTTCTCTTTTAAATAAATTATTCTAAAAAAAAATTATGTATCCCTTTATATTCCCAAAAAATCTAAAACAATTAATATCCTTTCCCCCCTGGCTTTTTTCCCCTCTGTCTGTTGTAAGCAGGATCACCCTCCATCTTCCTCCCAGCAAGAAACACATCAAAAGGTTCCCAGGTCAAATAAGCTCTAAAATGTAAGATTCTGCTTGAAAAGCAAATACTTTTTATAAGAGTTTCTGCTGTTCAACTCCAAGTCAAATGTAATTTCCTTTTTGGCAACTTTTGTGGAGTTGGCTGACATCAGTCAAGACCCCATATTGCAAACGTGAGCAAGCTTATGTCAACACCGATCCCATTAGCAGTTACAAACTGATGGTGCACTCTGCGGATTTAAGAAGGAAGGGCACGCAGCACACATGATGACTGAATTTTAAACAAATCAGAAAGTGAAAGGTTACCCAAAGTTTTGAATTTGTACGAATGGCATAAAACTGTTTCCATTAAAGATGTATTTCTATCTAAAGCTCTGAGAGTATCTGCAAGGGCAAGTGAACCGTCAGGGAGAGGAGGATGGAAGCACTGCCAGCGCTGCTGCAGGGCTGGTGACGCTGGCGCGTGGTCCAAGGCACTGTGGGCTGCTCGAACTGGTCCGCCGGGGTTCAGCAACTCCCCGCCGGCCTCTCTAAACCCACTCCAGGCTTCACCCTCTGCCTGAGCATTTTCACAGGGATTGTGCAAACGAAAATGTGCAAGAATACTTGGAACAGAAATACATTAGATACCAAAAACCGGTCTGTCCTTTGCAAGTATTTTAAAGGTATTACTCTACAAGCCCAGCATTCCTCACTTTCAGCATCGCTGCTCACAGAAAGCCGACCTGTTTAAAGAGACTGCATGGCTGTGGCTGCAGCTTTAGCAATGACGGAGAGTGCATTCGAAAGCTGTACTACAGCAGATGCACAATGCTTTGATGGTACTGCGTACAAACGCATGTACTGTACAAGCTGTACCTGTTTGCTTGAATTTCCTATGCTTCAAAAATCACGGAAAACTGAGATGAAAGCAAACATTTACTCTTGCCTGTTTCTTATCAATGGAGTCAAATCCTGCAATTTTGTTCCCCTTGGTGTCGATCAAGGATCCCATTGGCTCACAAGTAATAATATCACATGTCTGCTTTGGCAACGGGAGCAGCTGGCGAACCTTGTCAATGCTGTCTGACCGCTTGTCTCCCAGCTCTTTCTAGAGAATAAGTACATCAGTCAGTCAGACAGAAAGCGGGGGGGGGAAGGAAGAGAAACATCACACTGCTTTCACTATTAGAAAATGTCCAGTTTCTGGGTGAATCACTTCCTTCTATTTTTACTAAATTTAAACAAGTGGCTTTGCAAGGCTTTTTTGTTTTGTTTCTTTAAGAATGTAAGTTGTCTTTTCCTCTCTTGTTTGAACAGAATGCAGAAAATACGTAATACAAATTAAATACAAATTTAGTGTCTCAAACATGAATAAAAGTGATTAAGTGTCTTGCAGGGTCCCTAACAGCAATTCAATACAAAGAAAACATTAGAAGTCTGTCTTCCCACCCCCACGTTCCTGTATTTTTACTCTCTTCTTTTTCTCCTTGCTATCACTAGTGCTGTTTCAGTCCTTCCTCTTGTTCTAAGAGGCCTTCCCAGAACTAAAAATGACAGGATTAAAAAATGGGCACATAACGCTATTCAAAAGAAATGCTGAAAATGACAAGACGTAACACTTACTTTTAATTTTTTCACTAAATTCATGTAAGCCCTTTTGTTTTCCTCAGGCCCTCCTTGGGAAGCGTTTGACAAGTCCGAGGCAAGTGTCCCGTTGATGAGGACACCCAGCATATCGAGCACGGTCGTGAACAACTCGCTGAGAGTAAAGACAAGTATTACCCCGAGGAATTACCGACTGCCAAGAGATCCAGGGACAGATATTCACGGCAAAGGCCACAAAGGCAGCCCTTTAGACAAGCCAGGGTTTTCAGGGCTCTCTGCATACACACACCTTTTGGCGTGCATGCATGCAGCGGGTCTGTCGAGACATACACACACATCTTATTATAAACCCCAACTGAGAGCCACAGACAGCACAAACTCCTAACAGAGAGTCAGAAGGAATTGCAGGCCCCCGCTCAGGAAAGCGCTCAGGCACACGCTTGTTAAGGAAGACTGCAAATAGTGGCTCCAGTGCCTTCCAAAATAGAGGTGCTCCCCAACAAGACCAGCACTGAGCACGTGAACTGCATTCAAGCAGTAACAGGATAATAGTAAGAAAAAGATAAAAGTAACATACATGCGATCTAAACTTAAAAGTGCTAAGGACATGAATTAGCTTGTTTAAATAGCGTGGACATACTTGTTGGTCTGCATATCAACAGTTCCTGAAGTGATTATCTGGAGGAGCAGAAGCGCCCAGTCCGTGGTCCACTGGGTACTCCGCTGCACAGTATCAAACATGCCACCTACCTGCAAAACAACACAGCAGATACACGGATCTCACAGAGGCGTGTTTCCCTTATCATATGGATTACTTATGAATAAACTGCTATCCAGTCCCACGAGTTCTTGTATGCTGAATGCCATCTTGAACGCTGACTTTAAATAACTTTTCCTCCCCACCCCATGCTCCCAGCAAAAAGCTCCTCCTAAGAAGGAACTATAAAAAAGCAAAATATTATTATATCTCTCCTTCAGTTTCCTATCGTCACTTTCATGTTTGATGCAACAAACTGAAGTTGGTGAAAAAAAATTCAGAACTGAAAAGGTGTTGAATTGAAACTTCATAGTAACCACCTCCTTCCCACACCCAAAATCAGACAATAATATCCAGTGCAAAGAGGAAAAACCTGGAGAGCAATACAGCATTGACTGAAAATGAAAACTGTTAGATGATATATTTTGCTCTATGAATAACTTTCCACTATTTCTACCAGCATAGTATGATACTGTAAAATAACGCCTTGGCTTTGAGAAGGAGCCTTTTTACCAAAACTCATCCTTCAAAGGACCAAACTGCAGTAACACAAGACACCTGCTCAGGCTGCAAGCCTGATTAGCAAACAGTCAGACGAGAGTCCAAACCCCAAATTTCAAAGGTACAACACTTCCAGCTAACGAAAGCACAGCTGGCTCAAGTCCCCTCGGCCTGAGCCAGTGGCAGCGTAAGGCTGTGGTTACCCCTCTGGTTGCACAACTGCATCTAAGCAGCTTCCAAAGAAATGGGAAGAGAACAATGCTGCAGTGTTACTCCTGCCTCAGTCCTCCCTCGTTTGGCGTTACATGTAGTCTCCACACATCTATGCACTGTGCTAAACGAGCCGCCGTGGCCCAGATGTCTGTTACGGAAGTTTCAAGAGATGTGGGACATTGGAGAACTTGATGGAAACTTTCTAAGTTGATTAATACACGTATGCAAGTAGCAGCAACTGAAATTGCACATCTAAGTTAATGTTACGCTCCCCAAGAGCTCTGCAAGTCTCAACCATATTGACTGCCTAATTCCATAAAATCCTCACTTGTTACATGGGGATAAACCATCAGTGGACAACAGCTTTGAATGTCCACAAAAAGATGATACATTTCCAAAATTCCAGGGACACTGAAAGGAAGAAAGCAGCACAAAAATAAGGCATCAGTAAAGTATAGGCTGTCCCTCCTATTCATTTTATGTCCAGACATTAGGGGCAGGAGGCATCAGCTGAAACAAGAAAGGTGGGAGGAGCGGAGATGAACACCAATGGAGCAGAGACCCCTTAGTGTCAGGGTACAGGAGACACTAACAGCCCTTGCTGGCCCTGGCCAGCCCCACCTGGGGCTACCCCCACCTCTGGCCCAGGAGCCTCAGTGTGTCCCCACGGCCATGCCTGGCCATGCCAGGGCTGCATCTGACCGTGGCCCCCCTCCCCGAGGCTGACCCTGAGCCCCCTGCCGCGGGCTGACGTCCTGGCGTGGCCTCAGCCCGTCCCCATCCCAGTGGAGGTGCCTGATGCCCAGGGCTGGGGGCTGCCAGCTCCCAGGGAGCCCTGGCCGCTGCACTGCCCTGACACAGTGCTTCTTGCTCCTCACCACCTACTCCAGAGTACCTGCTGCATCTTTTTGTAACATCAGGATAACCACGTAAGTTCTTCTTACCAAGTTAAGACGAAGTTGTAGGGCTTCGTGCATCATTTGCCTAGCTTTAACATCGTCCTGGTACCGCTCTTCCCTCCAGTTACTAAGGATCTAAGAAAAAGCATTTGATCAAGGTTATTTTCTTCCTGTAAAGGAATAGTCTCCCTTTGAAGTTTAAGTCTTTGCAACCATTATTTATACAGGATCACAAAAGACTATTAACGTTTTTATCCTCGTGCCTGTTTAAGGCTTAGAGCAGATTAAGCAAACTAGTGGGGGAAAACAACCGATTTGTAAAGAGCTGATACTCCACTATCAATTGTGTGACTAGATCTTCCTGTTGTAGCAAAAAGAAAATAAGCAGCTTTGTTGTGCATTTATTAAAAATATTGTTTCAAACACCCTACTTAACTGTTCACCACAGGTAAGTAAACAGATCTCTTGCACTGGATGCAGGTTGCCAAGCGGATCTGGTGGGATCTCTGGATGAGAAAGGACCAGAACCTCAGGGAACCTGGACCAGCTGCATTTCAGGGGAGAACCCATGCAGCAAAAGAAAGCCCAAATGGCAGTAACACCAGGGGAAAAAACATCAAAGGAATGACCTTAACTAGGATCTGGATCTACATCATCGCCTGGACCTGAGCTGAGAGACAACATGAGAAAATAACGGCCCTACAGGTATCAATTTTCACCGTCACAGTAATTCATAGAAACTACAAACAGAAAAAAGGAAACGTACCCACTACACTGGGCACTGTATATATTCATTTTAAAGACAATCTTAAGGAGCTATTGTAGGCTAGAGCATGAACGAGACGGGAGCAGAAGTCTAGAGCAGAATCAGCAGAGGTTGTAAGCACAAGTGATCCCAAGGAAGAGCTGTAGGCAATGCGCCAGTCTGGGAGCAGCAATATTGTTTTTTATAGTATGAAAAACTCTTAATCTGTACCAGCTGGAGAAGAAGAAGGGTTTTCCTAAAGAAGGAATTTTTCAAACTTATAAAAACTTTTTATGATCAAGCTAGAGACTGAGAAGACCGTTCCTCTTGGGACAAACATCTTTTACTGTTTTTCCTGGAAAGCACTGAAATCAGACTCAAGTTCATTATATTACTTCTCTATAAGGATTTTAGAAAAAAAAAGATGTATTCACTGACAAAAAGGAACAAACACCTCCCTATTCCTCCACTGTTGGACTGTTCCTTTTGGCATAGCATTGCACTGTAATTTTCCTGGTTTTACACCATCGTATACATATAAAACTGATGACACATAAAACATCTAACGAAGGGTGCTCATGGTTATGTGCTTGTTTTACCTGATTAACTTGATTCTGCAGTGATGTTAGAAGCCCTTCCCGTTGCTCATCCTGTCCCTTAAGGCAAGTAAGTACCAATGAAAGGAAGGGTTGCTGACTCAAAAGAGACATGCTTTAAGAGAGGCAAACACAGGAGTCAATTAGTAAAGTTATTTTGATACTTCCCATCCTCACTCCCTTCCTTGTTTTGTCTACTTTTTTTTCCTGGAAGTGGCACTGCCTGCATCTATGTCTGTTTCTGGTTTAGTAAATTAGAGCCTTGCCGATGAATCAAAGAACATGCACATAAGAAGGCAGAACACCAGTCAGTACAAACGCACATATTATGCACGTCATTACCGAGAACCCACCTAGCTCAGGGCACTGAATGACCAAGAATTGCAGGGACGCTGGAAGGCCTGACTCAGAAACAGAACATGTTATTTTAAGGCTACGTTGATTAAGCAGGGATATAATTTTTGTGGAGATTAGGCAGCTAAACCATGTTAGTCCGAAGTGAATCCCAAGTAAGTTTCCCCTACAACCACCCACTAGAATGACAGCTGCCTAAATTCCACTAAAACTCTAACACGGGCTCAGCATAAGTAAACGGAGGTGCAGCTGGAGCTGGCTGTAGGACATGCCGTACCAATGCAAGGGTTTTCAGATTTTTGTACTTTTTTTTTTTTAGATTAATGTGTATCCATTACAGATGTACAATTTAGACAAACTGAAAGAAATACACAAAGATAAATTTGGAAGTACAGCATGTGAAGTAGAAGAGAAGTTAAAAATGTCAGCAAAGGGATTTAAGTAACAGTTCATGCAATAAACTGCATGCATCCATAAACACAATATAGATACATACCCACACATACACGTGTGTATTTATTACAAGTATTCATTTCAACAGTTATTTTCATTTGGCATTTAACTTGACTTCAACAATTTAGGTAACAATTAGTATAAAGGAATGGCAAAATCCCAGGGTCCCGTAAAAGGAGCAAAATAGAAAGCCTGCATTTTCAAAAGTCATGTTAAACAGTGATTTTTCCAATTTTAGGAACAAGAGGCTAGGAACACATCTTCATTTCCTCATTAATTTCCATAAGAAAAATTTACAGTTCACAAGACAGTTGTTATTGCTATTGCTATGCCTGCTACGGAAAGCAGAGTTTGCAAACAGAAAAAAAGAACTTATATATGCTACAGAAGACTTCATACTTTCCCACAGTGTCATTGGTTTTGTCACTCACAGAGCAGTAAAGTTTGTTTTCAATCAAGAAGAGACTGGAAAGCTTCAAACAGCACACAAAGAATTAATTTATTCCTACAACCTCAACAACTTTGTAGATGCTTTTACTTCTGTGCATAGGAACCACCGTGGAGGAAGGGCTCGACAGTTTCTCCAGGCATTTTATTTTGGCTTTGAAAGAGGCTCAATTTAGATTTCCTACAGTAGAGCTCTCCCGTAGGAAAAGAAATGGAAGACAGAGAGAGGTTCCATATTCCCTTCTACTGATGCAAGTAGCAAGACAGCCAGCGAATAATGGAAAAGTGCTGAAATGCTCAGAAACACCTAGCAAAGAGATGCGGAAAGCAAGATGTCTTTTTTATCTAACAGATCAAGCAGGTATTACAAATGAATTAGAAGGATAAGGAAGAGATGGATTCATAAAGCTAATACAAAGCATACTTAACTGGAAAACTGAACATGGCAAACAGAACTTCTATAGGTTGATATATCCCATAAGCAGCTTATTAAAGAAACAGCCCAGATGAACGAGGAGGGTCCAGCACAACAGAGAGTAATGGGCATACTGCAATTATGACGGAAAGAAAAAAATTAAATCTTCTCACCTTCAAGGCAAAATAAGCTAGGTGGAAGAGGCTGGAAAATAGCAGGAGATTTAAAAGGCTCCACAGAATTTAGTAATAACCAAAAGTCAAAATCAATCCATGCAACACAGGTCTACAAGAGTACTACGAAGTGGTAAAGCCCAATTATTGGTCCCACGCTCAGGGACAGTATACTGCATGGACAGCAGCAAAGGTGATCAAAAAGACAACGCACACTAGTAACGTGTAAGAACAAGAAACTTACGGTGGGACCATATACAACAACCAAATACCACAAGCTTTTAAAAAGTGATTTGTTTTCTGAACAACTGCACTTTGGAAGAGCTTCACAAAAAGAAAGATGGTTAGTATTCGAAGCTAAAAGACCTTGCTGTGCAGAGCATTCAATGCAATTTCTATCATAAACTCTTAAGAAAGTACAAAGAAATTATAGGTACTATGCAAGAATACTTTACTAAAGGAAAATCAGTAACCACTAAGTCATTAAAATTCTCATGCACTTGGCAAGTTAGAGATGACCTTAATTCCCAACAGGAATTAAGTGACCATCTTATGACAATTACGGGATCTTAACGGCAAGAGAAGTGGCCTACGCCATAGAAGGGAAGAGACAACAAGCCCTCTGACTGTTCTTTTAGATCTCTAACATTTCCCATCACCGAGCTGCAGAATAGCTACTGGAAGATGTGGTACAAAGCTCTCACATTTCTTCCTCTGAAAACAATGATATTTCTTCAAACTAAATGAAACCTGAACCCTGTTTGGGGTCAATAAACTTTTGCTCCACAAAAGTAAACCAACAGGGTTTTGTGAAGCCAAAATCCAGTCCTCACTGTAGTCCTCCTTCAAAAATACCTGTCAGCTCTGCGTACAGGGATCTCCCAAGGTCGTACCTTTTTTGCTTCTGTCTATCTCTTTCCTTCTTAGAAGATGACCCCAAATGCTGACCTTTCTCCAGCTCCTCTCCCGCAGCTTTCAAGACCCTACCTTGAACTGAGGTAGGCAGTTTCGCAATCAAGGGAGCCACCAGCCACACTCCTCGCCGCTCAGAGGAACTGCAAGTAGAACAAACTTATTTCAGCCAAAATATCTGTGTAGTTTTGCAACCATTATAAGCTGCTACAAGACTGAACTGCTTTAACAAAGTAGTTGACACAATGCATACGGAGTAACTACTGCGGACTGAGCAGTCACAATTTCTGGTTTCCAGAAAATTCCAGAATAGCAACTATATTTATTGTTACACAACAGTAAATAGAAGTAACCCTCAGGTAACTCATTTCTGTACATTCCTGTTTCAAATGCAAAAATGTCTAGGCAATCTACACATAATTAAGCATCATGTTGGCTAAAATAGTTAAAAAGGTGCTACAAAAAATACCTTAGGAATGTCTTTTTACCATTCTGTCTTGTATTACTTGTGTCAGCATTTCCAACAGAGTTTGGATTGAAGAGGCCTATACCAGAGTTAGAAGAGTTATTGTTTAGATCAGCGGATTGCTGAAACACCTCTATTGTCGCCTTTGCAATATTATCCAACAAGCTGTTCATTTCAGCCACAGACCCAGAACCCTACAGTAAAACATAAGTAAACTAGCACATTCATGGTATGTTTGCTCATGGACTACGTTAAAATTTAACATACTTTTTTGCATTAAATATTTAGATAAGAAAGATTGAAAACAAATACTCACAGGCTCCTTCATGCACTGTTTGATCATTAGTTGCAGCTCCAACCAGGACTGCCGGAGAGTCCACTGATCTAAGTTCTAGGTAAGAATTAACATTACAGATACAAGTGTCAACGTTTTACAGGTCTGAAGAAAATAAAAAAAGTCTCATAATTGTATACATTACATGCAAAAGCCTCATCTTATAAGCAGATCATCACACTCACTACTCCTTTTAGTAGTCTAATGACATCCCAAAATATCAGACCTATTAAAGAATGTACATTAACTTCCAAATCTTTGCAGCTAATATAATTACTCAATAGTTTTAACTGCAACTTTTCTGAATTAGAATCTCACTCTCTGCAAAATCTGAGTTTAGTTAAATATGAATACGGAAAACGTAATTCACTCTTTCATTAGCAATTACATTAATCCATGGCATTGCCATCCAAGTGATACGTCTGTATTTAGCACAAGGCTACCTAGACATGATTAAAGTAACGCAGCAGCTGAAGTGATTATTTTGCGGGACAATGATGACTATTTGTCCTGGTCCAGATATTGCCAACTTGATTCTTCACAGTTCTATTCAAAGAAAATCCATGTTGTAGTTTAAGAAATGACGCATCCCTAATGCTGCCGAATTTGAAGAACAGGTCAGTTTAGGAGTGTCCGTGAAGGCATTTGAGCCTTCTCCCTGGAGAGCCTTTCCCGGCAGCGTTGTGACAGAGCCCTGCTGAGACAGCGGGCACCTCCACCCCAGCAGCCCTAAAAGCAGCTCCCTTTTCAGGGGCTTCCTAATGCCTGATGGACAGCAGTGGGGAGCGTGCTGCACGCTTCTTTCCTCCATCCCTGTGGAATCAGAAGTAACGAGACACCAAAAGTCACACTATAAAACGTTTACCACAGAGACAGGGGATCCTGAGCACGTACAGCTTTAAAGAAGAACCTAATGCCTGATTGCACCAGGAACTGCAAATCAATGTCACTTGGTGGTGCTGCCGAATGACACACCAAGAGTCAGTGCTGGTCCTTCCACCTTCTCCCCGCTGCATTACCTGAAGTATGCGTTTGATGTGCTGCCTCTGAGGGTTGTCACCCTCGGTGCATTCTTTAACACCATGAGGATAACAGATAAGTTGAAGGAGTTTCTGGGCTTGTTTGTTTGAAAGAACAGGATCCAAAATAAGATCTTTGTCTGTGCACAGCCTCTCAGGTTCTTTTAAACAGTGCTCTCCAACCCATTCCTGTAAGTTATCAGATACCAGATTCACTAGATAGTCTCAAAGCAATAATATTAACTTTCAGTAAGCTAAACAGAAAAGTGTTTTTTCCATATGCAAAACTTGAGTGAACTGTGGTTCATGCAACATGTGAGATTAGAAATGTCTTCCCGTCATTCAGTACCACCTGAAAGTATAAGACTGTCAACATGTTTTCCAAAATGCATTTCTTCTATACTTTGAAAGCAACTTTGCAATAAAACAAATGCTACTGCCAAAGCACTTTGAGCAGACAGCTGACGGAGCAGTCCTACTGTCTTCTCAAAGTGCTCCAGGTTCAGGCAGGAAAAACACCTCAATTCTGATAAAATACAGGCAGATGCTAATAACTAACTACAGCAATTTTTTGCCCCCAATAACATACTAGTCCATGTATGAATTGTCCAAATCAGGAAACCCAAACAGAACTCAAATATTGAAATACTTCAACTTTCATTTTGCACCAAAATATATGTTACACTTTTCAAATAAAATAACATCGTTTCTCCAAATGAAGACAGAAGAGAAGTTTTACAGATTACCTGCTGGCAAATTGTTCTTAGCACGTATCTAGCATACTCGCTCAAACTAGCAGTTTCTATGGAAACAGCTTTTCCGCATGACTTCAAAGTGTGAGAGGAACCCCAGATCTCATCCTCATTGAGGTCATCTAATAAGCCTCTCATATGGAAGTCTTCACTCTTCGAGGAGTCGACATTGTTGCTGCCAATTTCGGCGTCACCTGTGCAGCAGAAGCACAGAAGCACAGGGTGAACTTCCACCCAAGCCCCCATGCCCCCAGAACGCTGACCCGCCGGGGATGTGGTCAGAGGCACAGGCCAGCTGAGGGTTAAAGCAGGAGCAGGGCAGCGGCATTCAAAATGGGCAGCACTGACTCTGAAAATCAGCATCTTCATAGTATCGTCCACTTGCTTCATTTTGCATAGCATCTTCTTAACGGCTATTTCAGACACAGGAAAAGGTTTATACAAATTAAACACAAACAAAGTCACTATGTGCTTGACACGAAAAGGTCTGTGAGTGTATGGAATTGGTTTGGCCGATAAGGAAGAGTTGGGTTACTCGCTCTTCTCAGATGTCCCTTTTCCAAGTCTTTTCTCTTCCTTTGATTTATTAACACTCCATAGATCGGTTTTGAGCAGTGGCCCCTTAGCCCACCTTATTATGAACTTCTGGACAAGAGAGATTGATCTTCCTGGGAATGGAAAAGGGCAGAGCACGCTGAGGGAGCCTGGCAAACACTGGTGAACACCTCCTCTCCGCAAGGCTCCAGCACAGCTCTACAACCACCACCTACCTGAAACCAACAGGGGTGGCCAGAGAAGCAAGGAAAAATACTTTGGACACAATGCAAAAAACATCAAACCTGTAGCAGTTCACATTTTAGGTGTGTATGGGCCTGAAACCTTGGACAAGGAAGAAGATGCAACTACAGCATGTAGCAGTGGGGAAAACAGCCCAAACCGCTGCACATAATAATACCCGAGACCTGCCAGGCCAGCCAGGAGCATGCATGATGACAGCCTGCATGACACAGCCTAATGTTTTAAGTCAGCAGAAACTCCTGTGGATCTTAACCAATGCACCACATATGACAGTCATCCCTTAGAAAACCCCTCAGTTTACTATCAAGATCCACAACTAACATGACATGACAAGGCTAAACGCCTTCCTTCGGCCACGTGGGATATCTGCTCATTCACACACACGTTCACACTGTGGCCTCTGGTTACAATATGCTAGGATTTTCTGCTAAAATATACCACTACCAGCAAAATATTTCAAACCACTGTACCAAGGAGACTGACAGCCTTCCAGCAGCCGCAGCCACAGCCCCGGACTACCACACATTTACACAGAGTGCTCGAAACACCACGGTGCGCTGGGTCCTCCTGCACACTCAGTTCTCCCGTCACTGTTCCTGTGCTCCCCGGTCAAAATAAAAATGAGGGTTGAGTAGAGTTCTGCTAAGAAAAATAGCCAACGCCTGTGCCGCCACCCTGGTTTGTGCTGCTTTAGGGTTACTCCTAAACTAACAGCATACAATCCTTTTTTTAACAAGACTGAACTTGTATTTCACAGCTTGTCAAAACCAGAGCCCTGACTGGCTGCGACAGACCAGCCCGTACCCAGACGGCACCTCCCGGTGGGCGGGAGCGGTGGTGACCCCCTCTGCACAGCCCGCTGCGGCACCAGGAGTCAACTCCTGACAGAGGGGGGAGCGACTGAACGAACAGCATTGTCACTCATGAGACAGAATAGATGTGATTTTTAAGTAAGCCAACAGCAAAGCAGTAGAACACACCCTGAGAAGTGAAAGCAGCTGTGATTCCTCTGTTGCCCCAAACGCAGGCAAATCTGACAAGCCCTGCGCCACGGGCCCAGCGGCTGGTAGAGCAGACACATCAAGCCCTGCAGAACCCAAAGCCCAGCACAAGCTCATTGCGAAGAGCGTGGGAAACAAGGCCATGGATGCCTGTGCCCAACACACGTGAACAGACAGCGGCAGCAAACAGCCCACCCGCGCCCTCCCCGCACTTAACCATCTTATGAGCTTGTGAGCGCAACCACGTCAGGCCCAAATCCATACTCATGAAGGACAAGAGGGAAGAAGCTGGCAGGCAAATAATATGATGAAGAGACTGATACTAAGCCACAGGTGAAGCTAAAGCCATCCCAGAACGCTTTGATAAAACTTGTTAAGACATTTAATACACCCTCGAGCAGTTGACTGCAACACCATTGTTCATTGTGGGTAGAGATTATTTTTTCTAACACAGATTTCTACTCACGAAGCTTCCTCAGCACAGAACTGCAACAGCTATGATTTATCTGATGCTTTTCCTCAGAAAATCAACTATGATTTTTAAATAACTAATGCAGGGTGCCAACAAGAGACACCTCCAAGTATAATGTTTGGGTATAGGAGGAGATGTGCTGCAGCGAAGGCACAAATAAACTGTGTGCCCAAATCTTTCTTCTCACCACTCTGCACCAGACCCTGTCCAAACCACGTCCCTGCATAGAAGCAAAACAAGTGTTCACACTACACACCATTAATGAAGAAAAATAGCAAATCTCAGCACTCTGAATAGCAACAAAACACACATAATGGCCATAAATGGCTTTCAAACTCTCAAATCCATCAGTCCATCCCTGATAGCTATGCCATTAGCATCTTTCGCGATATAGTCACATCATTAAGCATCATGGGGGTTTTGAGACAGTGGTCAACAGGCAATACAATAATGGCACTCTGGCTGCAGGTATACCTCTGTGGGTTTGTCCACATCTGGAAGATCTTGCTTGTTTAACTGGACATTTACTTAGCTCCAAAAATACACATCACCATAGGTCACAAGAGTTTGAACCGAACTTAAGTGAAACCGAAGCTCAGGGGCAGTTATTTGTTTGGAAAAATGACATATTTGTTGTTCGTGGAGAGTTGCTAAACAGTGATCTTTCACAACTTCCACAATGACAAGACACACGTGATTTATGGTAAGACACAGAAAAAGGTGGGAAAAATGATTTGAGGCCGTATTTCCTCCCTACATTAGAGAGGGACCCGCTTGAGTTGGACTTGGTGGCGGGGTAAGGGTCAAAATGTGAAAAAGTCACATCTGCTTAAAGCCTCATCAGCTGGGGCTGACTCACCAGAGAAAAATCCTGTCTCTTGACCCATGGGGGAGACGCTACTCACATGCTATAGAAGCACGGACAGCATCCACATTCTTCTCCTGTCATCAGGGTTTTCCTTTCCCAGGAGCTTTCCCAGGGAAGCGAACTAGCATGATCTGTTTTTTACCCAAACACTACAACAAAAACATTACACATGACTCCGCATAATCTTACCAAGCATCAAAATTGCTTTTAAGACTGCAAACACAGCTCCCACTTCTATACTGTTGTGAGCAGCAGCCAAGAGGTGACGATCGCAAGAAGAACGAATTCCAGGAAATAATTTCCCTATGGATAGAAGAGTAAATCTGGTAGAAAATGGTCGTTATTTACCAACTAATATTTCCTCTGTACAAAATGCTTTTCATCTAGAATAGCTCCAGAAGTCCAATAACTGAATGAAGAACCGAATTTTCTGAAATTGAAACTGAAGACCAAGAGGTAAGTCATTAAAATCAACTGGGATACACGGTTATGACGTATTAATGTCAAAATAAGCTATGATCATTTAAATAGAAAAAGGAGCCTGTCGTTTCACTGTGTCTATGTAAACTGAATTTAACCACAGTGAGACACTGAAGTGTATTTTGGTTTTGACTTCACAGATTTCAGAAATTACTTCCCTCACCTAGTCTTCCTAACAAATGAGGCAAAATTAATTAATATAAATGCCTGTTGGACAGTTAAGCCTAATTCTGCAGCTCAGAAGCAGACTGCAAAGGGAGTCAGTGCGTGCTGCTTCGAACCTGAAGGAGAAGATAAACAGACTGAAAGACAGGGAGGGAGGGAGAAAAGAAGGATGAACCACCTCCTTCTGAGGTGGTGAACTGAGCCATATGTAAGAAAAGACTGCAACGTGGTCACCTTTTGTTTGATTTGTACTACTTCCTAGAGTTCGGATATGATTTTTCCTATCCATTCAAATCCACTTTTATTTCTAGGGAAGGCTGGGACCTGTAACATATTACTGCTACTCAGACATTATTCTTCGTGGCTCTTAGCTTGTTTTGCTCAAATATGCAACAAAAGCTCATTAATTTCTGGTCAAAAAAGAAATTAATATTACTTTTAGATGGAAGAATCTGATACCACTTAAGAGCTGAAACTTTTTTTTTCTTTCAATTTCATTTTCCCATAGAAATAACCTTGTCATCAAATTTGCTGAAATACTTCTAAGTCAAAACACAGGTTATTCCCAGGCTTGCTTCCTTATAGTTGTTAGGTGCTTATACCTTGCCCTTTTCCTTCCTCTTTTGGTCTGTGGCAAACACACATAGGTCAGACCACAGAATATTCAAATTAAAACGAAAGAGAACTACGTTAATATATTCTGAGAACTTATTTCCTCACGTTTCATCTGTTGGGCTAGATGCTTTATTATACCCTATTTAAAAACACATTTAATTTCCATTTACATGCAAGGCTACCAAACTGAATGATGTGTATCCCTATGAGTTCCTGTATCACTGTGAGATGACCCACTACAGGCGCTGTCACTGCCCCGACAGTACTCAGTAGGAAGGAAGGTGGGGACTGGGATAAGCACTACCATTGCGCTTGTATTGTACCAATACTGGCACAAACCCAGTATTGACAGGTCCCAGGCTCACATGATTGTTTCAATGAAGTTCCAAAACAAAATGAGAACTATCAGAGCAGACAGTTCTTCTAAATATATTCCTCTTTGCTGAAGTATACACAGATGCTGTGTTAAAACTTAATTTTATAAGATGTAGTATTAATATGGTTGAGTTTTATGTCAACATTATGCCATACCTGGGTAGCCAGATGTTGATAATGAATAAGTTTCAGCAAACTTGTATGGGTTTACATGCATATAAAACATTTCCCAAACAAGTAAAGCCCCCGGCATCCTGGGCTGCACACCCGGCAGCGTGGCCAGCAGGGCAAGGGGGGGGATTGTGCCCCTCTGCTGCACTCTGGGGAGACCCCCCTGCAGTGCTGCCTCCAGCTCGGGGGGTCCCAACAGCAGAAGGACACGGAGCTGTCGGAGCGGGGCCAGAGGAGGCCCCGGAGATGCTGGGAGGGCTGGAGCCCCTCTGCTGGGAGGACAGGCTGGGAGAGTTGGGGGGGGTCAGCCTGGAGAAGAGAAGGCTCCGGGGAGACCTCAGAGCCCCTTCCAGTGCCTAAAGGGGCTACAGGAGAGCTGGGGGGGGACTCTGGATCAGGGAGGGGAGCCATGGGACGAGGGGGAATGGTTTTACACTAACAGAGGGGAGATTGAGACGAGATATGAGGAAGAAATTGTTGGCTGTGCGGGCGGTGAGCCCCTGGGGCAGGTTGCCCCGAGAAGCTGTGGCTGCCCCATCCCTGGAGGTGTCCAAGGCCAGGTTGGACGGGGCTTGGAGCAACCTGGGCTGGGGGGAGGTGTCCCTGCCCAGGGCAGGGGGTGGCACTGGGTGGGCTTTAGGGTCCCTTCCAACTCTAACCATTCTATGATTCTACAAGTCTAAGAAAGAATAGTACATATGAACTTTTTACAAGTGAAACCTCTGCAATTTTAAACCAGCTATCATTTCTACTTGCACTATGGATATTTTCACACATTAAATCTGAAGCCATCAAAACCCATCTAGGTTCCCTTTCTGAAATGAAAGGACCACACAGCAGGCAACTTACCTGTTCCCTGGGGAAACAGGGAGACCTGGGGTGTCCTGAAGAGGTGCAGGAGTAGTCGACAGGTCATCCTCGCCCCAGGCTCAGCATCTGGATCTCCACAGGCTACGGAAGATGGGACATGGAGATAAGGCATCTGCCCAGGACCTCGCAAGTCCCAGTGACAGGCCTGGATATGTTCTACTTCACAGCCCCATTTTAAATGTGAATACAATAATTTCATCAACAGGAATCAGTATTTATGGCCTTGAGTCATTAAAAAACAGGAAAGAACAGCATGATTTTTGATAAGTAAGAGATGTAATTAATGGCAGAAAAGAATACATGGTTAAATGGCTTTTGACAGTCAAAGCAGAAATAAGAAACACAAATCCAAGCAGAAAGTGAAAAGAAATGTGTGAAGTGACCATCAAAGAGGACCATAGCTACAGTACTCCAGGGCTGGAGGCGAAGACAAAATGCCAGCATCAGGCAGACTGATGCCAGAAGGAAATGCACAACCTGAGTAGATATGGCAGACAACTGAGCATAGAGCGTACAGCAGAAGAGAGTCATGAGCAGAAGGTGAGGCTGCATAACGTAAGGGACAGTGCGCTGTCAGCAACTCTGATACCACTTGCAAAGTGTGGGTTGTCTGATCTAACTTGGCATCGCTCCTTTTGGGACCTGCAGGGACACACATGCTGCAATGCACAGGAGGTGGCATTCCATACAAAAACGCCATTCAGAACACACTGCTTATTTAATCAATGGAGACTTCATAAGAAGTCTTAAATTTTTCATTTTAAGTTTTCCTCTTGGTATTTTCTTACCAGCTGCAAGAAGAGAAGGCAGTGCAACATGCTGAACCACATCTTCCAGAGAAAAGCACTGCCGGGCAATCAATATAGCAATGAAAGTGGCCAGGGAATCATGAAACGACAGGTCACTCACCTTGAAGGAAAAACATTGCAAGGCGTAACATAACAGTGCACACACCACTGACACGATTACTAAGGAATTAACTATAAGAATAAACAGTAAAACGTTTACACATAAGCATTTGTCACTGCATTTTAACGCATTTCACAAACATTTTATGGCAAATACTGATAGCTCTTAACTTCATTTTAACAAACACCTATTTCAAATACCACAATTACCGAAATAAAAAAAAACATTAGTCTTATAAAAACTTGAGAAAATTTTATCATTCTGTAAAAAACTGGTAACATCAATACTCATTCCTTGGCTTCAGGACAAGAATATATCCCCAAAGCACACAGTTTCAATCTGATACTAAGGGCACATGTAATCAAAAGATAGATAAATATATTGAACCAGATTTTGGATAACATTAGTCACCATAGTCCTGCTGACTTTAACAGGACTATGGTAACTTACACCAGGTAAGTAAGGAACAGCAAAGCATACCACCGCTTCTACAATCTAAGAGCCAACACCAAAACAGGGTCTTTAAAACAGAGATAGTTATTTGCACATCCATCAACATTTTAGAAAAAGTATACAGACATGGCTTCTCCTGTCAGAGTACCTCTGATATTCCATATCATTCCATAATAAAGAAAAAAAAATTACAAATACAAAACTCTAAGCACTGCCCAAATTCTACATTAATCCTGAAGATGTAGGAAAGAATAAAAATCAATTAGGAATCTCATGAAAAGCCTTGAAAACTCAAGTGGATACAGGACTAAATGTGTGTTCAGTACTTCGTATTGAATGGAAACCCTACTATACCTCTAAGCACACCCTAGGTAAATAGGATTAACAGGTACTTCAGAAGATATTGAACTCACATCCACACTGCAGAGCAGATCATTGAAACCCCAGACATGATTTGAAGAGCAGCAAAGAGCTTTTACAACCCCCAACCACTCTGAGCTCAGCACCGTGCAGCACGCCGTCAGCTCTGCGCAAAGGTTTGCTATGTCATTAATCCTAGGAAAGAAGAGAAAAACTAATACAGAAGCAAGACATTTTGTAAAGAATATTTAGGTCAAAGCAGATCAGTGCTTGGCAGAAAACCTGCCTTACTTAAGGTGGGGGTTTATGTCCAAATGTGATTCTGCTACTGTACATATAAGCTAGTGTTACTCAGCTGTGGACGACCGGAGTATCTGGAAAAACCCCAGTATGTGACTTGTACCCCATGACTTGCATCCATCCAACATACAGTAGCACAGGGCCTTTACTTTGTGTAAACTCTACTTATACACCCTGTGCTGCTACCAGCTTCCCCACCCGTGCTGAGCTGCCCAGGAGGAGGGATGGAGCAGCCAAACGCCCGCTGCTGCAGCCCACCATCACAGGTGACCTGTCCTTCTCTCCAGGGACACACTCTGGCCTTCCCCAGTGCTGCCGCACAAACACCAGCTCCAGCCTCTCTCCTGCAAAAATCTCACGGGAAAGTGGTGCGTGTGGGGCACGTCTCCCCTGCCCCGAGGTCACCAGGGACATCTCACTGCAGGAGCCCTCCTTCCCTGTGCCAGACCAGCACCACCGTTTAGGATGGAGGAGAGTTACAAAAATCAATTGGCATTAATGAATTTTACTTCATAGATCGCATGATCGCATACTGTGTAAGGTGTGATCTGGTGTATGGTTCAGAGTTACGTAACATTTTAAAAAACAGAGCAGAGTGACTCATCCCAGTGCAAGTTATTTTTTCTCTGTTCCACAGTGAAACTCGTTTGACCACATTTAGATGTTCCCCTTTGTTGCTCTTACAAAACTGCTTCCTCTCGGCTGCTCTGCTCTGCCAAGGATACTCCACATTTCATAGAATTACGGAACAGTCTGGGTTGGAAGGGACCTTAGAGACCACCCAGTCCCACCGCCTGCCCTGGGCAGGGACACCTCCCCCCAGCCCAGGGTGCTCCCAGCCCCGTCCAACCTGGCCTTGAACACCTCCAGGGATGGGGCAGCCACAGCTTCTCGGGGCACCCTGCGCCAGGGGCTCACCACCCGCACATCCAAGGATTTCTCCCTAATATCTCATCTCAATCTCCCCTATTTTAGTTCAAAGCCATCACCCCTTGTCCTGTTGCAACAGGCCCTGCTAAGAAGTTTGTCCCCATCTTTCCTGTAGCCCCTTTAGGCACTGGAAGGGGCTCTAAGATCTCCGCAAAGCCTTCTCTTCTCCAGGCTGAACCCCCCCAACTCCCTCAGCCTGTCCTCCCAGCAGAGGGGCTCCAGCCCTCTGACCATTTTTGTGGCCTCCTCTAAGTCTGCTCTGGACATTTCAGAGATGGCTTCACAGTGGGGACAGGGAGAAGGATACAGGAACTGCACACACTTCGGGTAGGAGTCAATCAGAAAAGGAAATAAAAAAAAATCCACAATTTCCTTGAGTTTTGTGATCTGTCAGTGACCTTAAAAAAGACTGTCAGCTGCTGCACATAGGCCTAACTATGAAGACTAAGAATTTCTTACTATAAATTGTAACAGAATCAGAACAGAACACCAAGTTCTGGTGGTTTTGACTGTGCAAGAGGAATTTGATTGTGTGCCGGGGCAGGGGTCAAGGCTAAAACCAAAAATCAATGTCTGTTTCACCCGGCATCACAAATTTTGCAGAATGGAAAACCAGGGTAAACCAGTTTCAACACTGCAATGCCACATTTGCACATTATGTGTTTACACACTGGAAGGAGGAATCAACTGAAGGAAGAACATCAGAACTATGAAAGAAAACATACTGTCAGTATAAAACCCTGACACTGCTGTTAAATCATTTCACTGTGAGGGTTCTTCACTGTACTTCTTGTCAGTACCTTGAGATCATCTAAAAAGATCTAACATAGCCATAAGACCCCAGAAGTGTCATGCTGGACCAGACCAAAGCTCCACCCACTGTGACAGGAGCCAGCACCTGCTGGTGTGAGGAGACGACCACAGTAAGACAGTGCTGGACAACCTGTTCAAGTGCAGATCTCATCCTTAACTCCAGTCATTGGAGATTGACTTGAACTGGGCACCATGAATTCAAGCTACTCTTAAAATACAATTGACAGATTTTGTAAGTCTAGTAGCCCCTATCCAATGGAACACTTAATATTTTTTTAAAAATATTTTTGGAAAATCTACAAATTACCTATGAAGATAAAATCCATAATAAATAAATTACACATTTAATAAATTAAACACCGATTGCATCAGAAGAAGGAAATGACCTAATGCAGAACCTTCCCTCATTTACAGGCTTCTAATGAGCAAATGATTCTAATGATTGTGCTGAGCTGTTCTGTCTGAAACAGCACAACTGCTGATACAAAAAGCTTACTGACTGTCTTACACTGAGTACTTTCTACTCGTTACTCCCTTCTGTTAAATTACACACACTGATTTAATGAAATAACTCAGAGGAAAGTTACTCAATAAATTCTCAGCAACCCGAAAGAGTAATGAATGAAAACAATTGCAAAAAAAAGACATAAAACAAAAAGGTGAAAGGACACCTCATATATACCACGTAAAAATCCATCCAGTCCCAATTCCCACACGGCTTGCCTTACCTTCCTGCATCCTGGTGCCCCATGCATACATTCATGAGCGCGTTGCAGACAAAGCTGTAGCGGTTGGCTGCGTTATCGCTCAGGATCTTGCCCAGCATTGAGTAGTTAATGCTGTGAGCAGAAGGATTCTCGATAAAATCTAGCATGAACTCTGGGTCCCACAGTAAATTGGAATTTGAAGGCTGCACGTTGCTGTATATCGTTTGCTTCACCTTAGAACAGGCACTACTGAGGACCAAAAAAAGAGAAAGTTGCCAAAAAACGTACTTTGCAGGAATGCTGTTGAACACACCACGTGGGATTACAACATCCTACTTTGGTTACCATTCTGTACACATTTTCAAACTCATTTTTGATAAGAAGCATCTACCAGAAGATAAGGCTGATACATCAGTTTCATTCAAGTTCTGCTGCTCAACTTCCCAAATTGCTCCTACGACATTTCTATGACTGCAGCTGTGAGCAGCTGGATAAGGACCACACAGTCATTCCTGACGAGCAATAACTTCCTGGAGCATCAGGCGCCTCTGCAGCGAACTCTAACAGTGCTTCATAACGCTGCTCCCTCTCTTTGTGAGTTACGACACGGTGAACTGCAGTGGTGGTTAGGAGAATTAATTATGGAAAAATGAGAAAATTTATCTAAATTAAAAACTCTGCATTTGGTAATAATGTGACACAGAAGACAACTTTTTGAAAGATCAAATCAGTAAGCAGAGAAAAGATACTTAAAAGTCGTATTTTGACAATAATTATGACAAAAGGTCAAGAAATGTTCCAGCCTAGGAATAGCTATATGTTAATTAGCTTTCTTCACGGGAAAAAAAAGGCCTTAGTGAACAATGCAAATTTCACACACAAAATGTTCTAAGGAGTGTTTGTCTCAAGCACTGGGTTTTATAGCACAGCTGGAAACAACACCCACATGGACAAACTTCACTAATTATCCCAACTGAGAAGACTTCCTCGTTAGTGAAAAAAAAATAAACTATTAATTGAAATTAACTTAAAATACATGAAACCTTTGGAATTTTTTAGAACATCCACTGGCCTCAGGATGAAAGGACAGCAGAAGCGCTGTGCCACATGGAAGACATCTGTGCCCTGAGGAAGGAGCGCAGCGTGCGCAGCAGCGCCCGGATGCGGGACGCGCAGGGCAGCCCTGGGGACTGCCTGTCACTGCGCAGCCCCTGCACACCGCCGCTCCTCACCAGGGTGCTCCAGCGCAGCAGGAACAGGCCAGCAGCAGGATAATTAGTCTACAAGAAGGGCAATGCCTGACGTTAACCCTTTGCTTTAACAGCCAGTGTAACAGCAAAGAAAGAAAACCAACCAGTGGAAAACGAATACGCCGTACCTCACACCTGAGACACTATCTAACGGGGCTCTCGTGCTCCAGCGTGCTGGGCACACGCACCTCCGCGACACTCTGCCATCACAGCTGTCACCTACACGCACCCCCTGGGTCACAGAAAGAAAGGTCCAGAACCCAACCGACACAATACTGAGTACGTGAGCAAAGCAGCCTCGGCAACTGTACTTGCACAAGAAGCAATGCTGGGGGAGTGGTCAGAAGATAAGATTTAAAAAAAAAAAAAGTGAAGGAATGATTTAAAAAAGGAAGTTCAGTGAACACAACTAAACACACCAAGCATACTAAACCAAAACATGCAGCTCACTTAGTAAAACCCAGTATGAGAAATACTGCAGATGATACCAGAAGCCATTTGTGAAGCACCGCAATATACGGAAGGTAAGTCTCTAAATTTGAACACTTATGAACCGTAGTTTATTGTTGCTTCAAACCGACTTAGAGAGAGAGGTAGCTGGACTTACGGCGTGCTAAAAAGGAGCTAAAAAAGTTGCCACGTACAGACAACTGGGTTTAGTTTTGTTTCAATTGTAGCAAAGAAACCAAGAAGAAAATGAGTCGTGCACTATTGCCTTACACACAGCTGTCTAAAAACATACACATAAATTTTATTACCAGTTTTCAGAGAATTTCTAACTCTGCTTGTCTGAAAAAAGGGGCTTCAAATCAAGTGCTGTATATCACGTATTTGATATATGATTTAGACTTTAAATATCTCTATATTACTAGACAATGTTTTGATTTACTATTGTTGGTTAATATTAGTTAAAATGCTAGGTTTTATTGTGTTACTGAAATTCAGGTTTTAAGCAGAAAAATGAACATACGGCTAAGACGCTTCTGTAGTTCTTCTGTATTTCATATCTCCTTTTCCTACTGTTTCTCATATTAAATGCTACTGTTCCCATGTGTTTGTAAACCTATTAAAATATTAGGATAATTACTGAGAACTCTTTTCCTGCTCTGTATGAAATGAAAACCACGAATCTAAAATACGCAAACCAAAACCAGGTATATAAACTAGGAGGGGAAACAGCAACTGAAGTGGTTTGTAAGTCTCACAAGATGCTTATTTGCATATGAAAGGTTTCCACTCCCCCTTTAAAAAGAGCCAAAAATACAGCATATGGGTACCTAAAATATTTTTTTAATTTAAAAATCAAGGAACTTAACATTCGAGTATAAAACTCACAAACTCAAACATGTTTGTGCCTCTCCCCACATCAAAGGAAATATTTAATAGAATATTACAGCTGCGTCAGCTAAGATTTTGTTATTTTTCCATCCAATGTTGTATGTATTACAGCCAACTGGCTGATGCGTTATAGAAACCGAATCAGTCACATCCCTGTGAAATCTGTGAAAGCAAAGGAGTGCAGGGAGGGGCCCAATGCTGCGCGGTGCTGAGGCGGCCGAACGGACACTGACGGTCCCCGCTTCCCTCGCCCCACGCCCGCTCGCTGCGCGTGAGCACTGCTTGCTGCAGCGACCGGCTCAGCTAAGCACAGCACTGCAAGGAGGGCTCAGCCTCTGCTCCTCCACGTCAGGTACCCGCACGGTGCAAGGACTTCACTGGCTCAGGACCGCACGCTGTGCTGCCACGGGCAAGAGAATTGCATCAGTAAAGGTAAAGCAGCAAAGGCAACGGCGCATTTTCCATGGAAAGCAGACTGAACCGAAACCACAGCAGCTTGCATCGGTCTACAGCCTAGGCAGCGGTGAGAAAAATCCCAGTGCCACCCACCTGAATAGGTCTCCAAACTTGCTTCTCAGGTGACTGCAGGACACGTACAGATCATAGAGGTAAGCTAAAATACACCTTTCTGGGGAGGAACACTCTGAGGGATTAACGACGTGCTTTACCACCCCGCACAACCTGCAAAAATAAAACCATTCTGAGGTCATTCCAACACACCTTAGAAATGCATCTCATTGTTACATATCATATAAGCCCCACCACTAGCTGGGCAACGTGATCACAGACCTTATGCCTGCAAGCTGATGGGGCTCCTGTGAAGTTTGGGGTCCCCTGTGCGCTTGCCTGGGGCCCAGGGAGGAGAGGACACTTGGGGAGCCCTGGGCAGGATGGGGCGAGTCGGTAGGAAATCAAGATGCACAACTGCCCCCTTTTCCGAGGTTACAAAGTGTGCAGGTGCCACCAGTCCCCAGCAGCGGGGAGCAGCCTGCAGAGGGGAGCCATCCGCTCCACACACCTGAGCTCACTCACAGCCTTCCTACAGCAGCGCCACGGTTGGTCTCACTACCTGTACCTAAACAATTTTTTTTTGCTTAAAAGAGAACACCAAAAATACTTTTTGGACAACTGTAGCTGCCACAAACCCTTCAAAGACTTGGGCGGTTTGCTCGGAGTTGAGGATGAGGCAGGCGTGGTAACGCCGCAGAACAGCGACGATGCAGACACACAGCCCCGTTGTGTAGCTTCCTGCCAGGCTGGACGACTTCAGCAGCAGCTCTGCCTCCACAACACTCAGCTCGTTCAACAGCTGAAAATGCAGACACAAAAATAATGAACTGAAAATAACTTCCAAATAAACATGTAAAATAGCTGAAAAAAAAAATTAAGGAAAAACTATATGGCAAATGAAAATGCAATTTCTTACTCACTAGAGAACAAGGGAAAAAGGCAGCAAAATAAATGACGTACAAAAGACGTCCCTCAGAACTGCTCTGCAGAAATACGTGGCATTTCTGGCACCCAGATGCTTTAGCACATAATATGATGGTTCAGTCTGAAACAGTGAAGCCCATCCTAACCTATTTTGTGCTAAAATAATCCAGAATTTTATTAATTTTGAAATATTTAAAAATAAAATACATCTACCGATTCTCCGTAATTGTCAAATTAAGACAGAAGGGGAAGTATCTGGTGCTCTGTTTCAGAGGTCAGGAAACTGAAACAGATAAAAGTGCACGGCAGCAAATCAGGAGAATTTGCAACACAGCTCTTGGGTTTTTTTTCCCTGTTTTTAAAGAAAATGTATCACAGCTTTATCCTGACGTAACCCTCCAAAAAATGAACTCTGTTTACCTGTATGGCAAAGTCTATAAGTCCATTGATGTTCAGTGCTGGCTCCATGAGATCAAAGATGAGCTGTATATGGTGAGCCAAGGGAAGATGATACGATGTTCCTGAGGCAAAACTAGTTATCTGTTCAAGAACGTTACTGGAGATCTGTGAAAATACATGTTGAAAAGTCATATGGTGACTGAGGGCTTCTCAGACACACTAGTGCTCCAAAAATCCTATTTTATAAGTGGTAATAGCAAGTCACAGCATTTTGCAGATAAATGCAGACAAATCACAGAATCACAGAATAGTCGGGGTTGGAAGGGACCTCTGGAGATCATCTAGTCCAACCCCCAAAATCATGCATGGCTATACCTGTTACTCCACTACCCTGCAAATCAGTTGTAATGATGTTGCATTTTCAAAATTGGCAACACAGAAAATGCTGTTCTCCTACTTTACAGCTGAGGGTGAAATTGTTCTTAACCACTACAGTACTGATTTTTACTCTATGGGATATTTTTAAACACAATTTTGCTCTAAAGGAGAGGCAAAATAATTTTTCTTTTTATCTTACTGCATTGTGATTTTTTTATTGAGGGTTTTTGGATAATTAATTACCCTGCAAACAAAACATGTAATAAATTCATTCAAAAAAACAGGTCCAAAAATGTCATTAAAATTAACATGTGGCTCTTTAACTTTGTTCATTATGTTAGCCTCTGGTTATTAAAACATACTTAAAAACAGCAGCACCTGACAAAGCGATGAAATCCAATGCTGATATATTTGCACACTTTCAAGTACTAATATAAACCAGGAACACAAGGCCTGTGCCTGTCATTTGAAATAAACTATTTATGTTCTCCAGTCAGCCACTGACATGGCTTTTTAACAGTCAAGGTTGACTATAAATTCTAATCAAGAAAAGAACAAACTGTATTAACCAGCAGCTTCTCAGAGAGACATACTCAGTTTGAATTTAATTTACTCATTAAGTGTCTAATTCATCAATGAGCCCTAAACAATCCTGTCAATGGAAATTTATGTCAAACTGATTTCAAATTTTCATTAAAAAATCATGACATCTATAATAATCCTGAAAGCTTCTTGCAAAACAAACAAAAACCCCCACACAACCAAACCAAACACCCAAGTATCTACTGAAGCAGGTATTTTAGAATACCAATGCAGCATTTTTTCTCTTGCCTTTGAAGAAGCAATGCACTGAAAATTCTTGGTATATACAAAATACCTCTAAAAAACTAGATTTCCTTCCTATTGGATATGTCTACAGCAGAACGTAAAAGGCTACAATTTTATATGAGGGAAGTACCTGAGATGTCACCTGATGTTGATCAAAATAGGACAGTTGCTGTAGTTTTGTGAACACGGTCTCTAGGGTTGGAAACGCTTCTTGTTTGGTCTTCCTGGCTTTTTGCCCTTCATCCCCAACTTAACAGATAAAAAATTACTTTGGTCATTTTATATTTAATGGAGCCCTAGTAGTTTTGCATTATTACTGATTTAAAAGACAATAAAAATCTTAATAAGCTTTACTTATGACTACATGCAACGCTATGTGCCTCAGTTTTCCATTATACTTGGGACAAATATATGCCACAACATATAAAATATTAAAGCTGCTCAAGGTATGCCAATGCAAAAAGGTGACACCCAAGAAAAACTAAGGAACAGTCATACAGTTTTACTCAGAGGGTAAGGAATATGTATCGCCAGCGTCTTACATTCCAGGCTTTAGCCTAACACAAGTGTTTACAGCCAAGCTGCCACAGTGGAAAATCGGGATTTCTAAGCACAGTGGCCCTTTGCTGTCCCGGTGCAGCCGTAAGGCAGGCTGGCAGACTGCACTCTGTGCTGCGGCACTCCAGCCAGCACTTCACCGGGGCACTCTGAGGGGATGAAAGCCAAATTACGTGATCAACATGCATGGCTCCGGACAACTGGCTGAGCACCTCACAGCTCCCATGCTTTTCGCTACAGGCTACCATACAGCAGCATTAAAGCATTTACCACCCATTTCAGTAGTACTCTTCTTATTCAGGATTTTGAGGATGTCTTTGGTAATCTTCTTCAGCTGATGTCTTGCTTCATCACGCTCCTTACCAACACCGTAAAGGAGAATCATGCGCTGGTTACACTCATGACTTGAAGATTCATCCTGAAAAGACCAGACACGAGTGAAGCCTCTTTTCTTTTTCCTGTCATCACCTGCAGAAACCCGACCCGAACAGCCCACGCCGCAATAGGCACTAACTAACTCTTCGTCACTGAAAACATCCCCTGTGGTGATCAGTGTGGAGGAAACAGTGCCACATGAAACCACTAAAGAGATGGGATAAAAACACAGAGGGAAAAAAAGTTAATCGGGTATTATGAATTCTGTATGTACCTCTAAGGACTGAGGCGGGAGACGCACACGGAGGGCCCTCCTGACTGCCCCCTGCATTGATACGCGGTCGCAGATTAGTAAATAGAAGACAAGATGTCTTGAAACTGTGCCATTTCCCTTACCATGTACAAGTCCATTGAAAAGAAGATGCAGCCCAATTCCTAAAATGCTATTTTGCACATCCAAAAGAAATTGCAACACGTATTATTTTAATTATTTTAAATGGTTATATTTAGTTTTCTAATAAAATGTACCATATAACATTGATGCACTGTATATAACTTAAAAACTTGGAGAACTGCTTTACCAGTCATGGAAGGTATAAATATTTTGTTCCATAATATACTTACCTTCCCCAAACTAACCAATCACTACTTCTTTCAACATAAAACCACTTTAAAAGTTTTAAAAGAATAAGGCTGTGTACAAAAATAATACTAAAGAATCACAGCGCAAAAAGGTAGTAGACGGGAGTGCAACTTCGCTCAGAAAAGTTGCGGTCTTACAAAATACATGCTGTCTTAAAAATAGTGACATGGTTAGTAGGTCAAAAGCAGGAAGTAAATCTCTAATTATTTTTAAAAATTCTATTTCTCTCTCTTCTAGAGGAAACAAAAGCAGAAGTACTGAGAGCGTCACCTGGAATTTGCAGCTGTCTCTGGCTAAGAGACCAGTTTGAAGCCAGAGGAAGGTCTAAGTCTCGGAACTGGGATGCACAGCTGCTCCTCCAGCCTCTCCTCGCTCCGTGGGATTTACAGGCGATCACTGCTGCCTGCTCACACGGTGAGGAGCTAGAGGAACCGCGACCACTCCTCCGGCAGCAGCACCGGCTTCCCATCACAGGAGATACCCACGTGTTTCATCACTTCTCAACAGCGCGCCACAGTAAGCTGCTCTTTGATTTGGGGGTGGGGGGAGTGCTGTCTGATTTTGTGTGCTTAGGGAATACTTACTGCATTAGGATTAGACTTGGCAGCTGCATCTGTTACATGCTTCAAAGCATAAGCCGATTTATTTCTCTTACTGATAGAAATAAAACTTTGCAGCTCTGTAAAGAAGATGTCAGGGATGCTCGGGCATTGGCTGACAAAGTGTCAACTTCCCGGAGTGCATTATTTTAGAGAGGTGAGGATCACATGGAAATACAGCAATTTTTACAACTGCATCACTACACACCTGCAAGTGACTCCTTTTGAAACGCAGCACGGACTGATTTAGCATCCCCGCCGGGCTTTCCCAGGCAACCAGTTTGGGTCAGACCTGATCTGATCAAGGGTTTTGGACTAAAAGCAACGGTTTTCAGCCCGGCCCCTGGTACCCATTCGGCGGACGCCGGCTGCTCAGTTTGTGGCCAGCCGCAGCCCTTCTGGTTTCCTGGCGCAGCGCTACGCAGGGTCTCGGCAGCGGCTTCGGGCAGCGCTCACTGCAGAGCACGGCGGGCTGCAGCGCCTGCATGTGGGCGCGAGTCGGCAGAGTTTTAAATTGATTTGCAACACAGCACTGGTAAAGCAAGTGATTTAGAAAAATGACAGGATAATCTGCTGAAGTATAAAGAAAGGTATACATAAATACCTACATAAATAGAGCTACAAATAACTCCAGATTTTGCTGGCAAACATGTAACACTGAAGCAACGGACACTGTTGGCTGCCCGAGTGCGCACACGTGGGGCTGAAGAGCCTGTGCGCCCCTCGCTCTCTTCCCCTTGGAAGCCACAAAGAGTGGCTCTGTGGGGTGCCACCCCCACCCGGGCCGAGCGGCGGTGGCCTGCGAGCAGCCGTGCCCAGCGCCTCAGCAGGGGCAGGGAGGACAGCGGACATCAGTTTCAAGGACAACCAAAAAACGCCGCAGGACGACAGTCAGCCAGCCAAGCAGAAATACAATAGAAAGGGGCATTTGATTCCTTTCACTTCAGCCTGGCACTGTTAAATCTGCAATCAAAACAAGTCTAAACACTACGCCTTTTCACACTAAGGAAGCTGTGGAAAGGGACGTTTCTCCCTCCACCCCGGGAGGAGAGAGGCAGTTTGGGCAGACATGTGTCAGGCGAGCGAAATGGCCGCCCAGCCTCGCTGTGGACAGCGTACCACGCCAGCCCGCCCGCCCACGTACCGTGGCCCTCACCAGCTCCTCTCTGCTGCCAGGCCATCGCCCAGGTGGCGCAGACGAGTCGAGCCCGGCCAGGCCAGGGCCCGCGGCCCAGCTCGGGCCTCACCGGCTGCACCGCCAGCAGCAGGGCCGCGGGGGCCGGGAGATCCACGGCAGGGCCCCCAGCCCCGCGCCGTCACCTACGCGCTCACGGCAGGGAACAGGCGGCACGCCGCCGGCCACGCAGCCCCTGCGGCCCACCGCCATGCCGGCCCCTCGCCCACCCCTGTGGCGCGGGTCTCGGGGAAGCTGTGTGGGAAGCTCAGGATGGAAGCTCAGGGGAGGTTGGAGGAAAGGTCACTTCAGCGTTTCAGTCACTGAAGATCAACCCAGGCCACCTTAAAAACGTGGCTACATAGAGTGCTCTTCTGTAAAACCTGACATCCTCGGTAAAATAAAACCCAACTTGCAGGAGTCAAAATCACCGAAGAAACATTTCCAACACAAAATTTAAAAGAAGACTAAAAAGGTTGAGGTCTTATGACAGATACAACTCACAATTTTGTTTTTTTTCTTTTTTGTTTTTACAGGGAGAAGGGTAAAGGCGAAGTGCAAATGAAAGCCATAACCAACTTCAGCTACTCTAAAAACGACAGCAACTGCACCAGCGACAGCAAAATCAGTCAAGCCATTTTTCCTTTGCTTTATACAATTCTGTTCCTGGTGGGTCTCACCATGAACGGTCTGGCAATGTGGGTCTTCTTTAAAATATCCAGTAAATCCAATTTCATCATCTTCCTCAAGAACACTGTCATTTCTGACCTCCTCATGATCTTGACTTTTCCATTTAAAATCCTTAGCGATGCAAAGTTGGTATCATGGGTACTGAGAGGATTTGTGTGCCAGGTGACCCAGGTTGTATTTTACTTCACCATGTACATAAGCATTTTGTTTCTTGGTCTAATAACTATCGATCGGTACCAGAAAGCCACTTCGCCATTCAGAACATCAACACCAAGGAGCCTTTTTGGGGCCAAGATCCTGTCCACAGCAATTTGGATATCAATGTTTGCTCTTTCATTACCCAACATGATTCTATCAAACAAGGAGAAAACGCTTGAGAATGTAAAAAAGTGTGCTCGCTTGAAATCCGACTTTGGCTTGGTCTGGCACGAAATTGTAAACTATATTTGTCAACTTATCTTCTGGGTTAACTTAGCAGTCATAGTTGTATGCTACATACTCATAAGTAAAGAACTATACAAATCCTACAAAAGGACAAGATGCACAGGAAAAGCATCCAAAAAGACTGTAAATCTGAAGGTTTTCATCATTATCGCAGTGTTCTTTATTTGTTTTGTGCCATTCCACTTCACTAGAATCCCCTACACATTGAGCCAAACAAGAGACGTTTTTGAATGCTCTGCTCAAAACACCTTGTTTTACTTAAAAGAGAGCACGCTGTGGCTGACATCGCTAAATGCTTGCCTAGATCCATTCATATACTTTTTCCTTTGCAAATCATTTAGAAAGTCCTTGCTAGACTTGCTGTGCAAGCACACAGCATTGTCAGAACTCAGAGCACAGATGAAGGAGCAGAACGAAGGAGACGACACCGACGAGACGCCGCTCTAGAGCTAAGAACGACCCACATCCCTTCTTAGCCACGTATGTTTACTGGTGGGGGGAAGCAACACAAATCCCGTAAAGAATATCTAGAATTTCACCAACTTATTTAGAAATTGTCCTACAGACGAAGCACAAGCACCCTGAAACCAACATCCCTGGTTGCGAAAACGGTGAAACTAGAAAGTTTGAATAAAATGAGAGCACCAACTGATCACACCCTCCATGCTTGTCAGGATTGCTAGGAAGAAGTTTGAACTTATAGTTGGGTCTGTAAGAAAAAAATTAAAACAGAGCCATGGAATGCTACAGATTAGATTATGAACTGCAAATATTTTGCAGAAATAGCTCACTTGGGCCAGAGTAAAGTTCATGACAACACAAGATCTGGGAGATGCAATGAAAATCCACAGTAAGCGCAATTTTTTAAATATAGGGAGTTGTCACCTTGCATGCAACTGGCAGACAACAGGAATATAGGACATATGTAGATAAGGTATTTATTGGTGCAGATTTTTGGTAACAGAATAACATGCTTGCAATTCCTAATCCATTGATTAATAATTAACGATTGTATGTCAGAGGAAATTATTTCATAATCAGGCTTATCTTGATGTGAATTAAATCTTCAAATATTTGACCTTACTATATGAAGAATAAACAAAAATGTATGTTTTTATAGAGAAAAATATATTACATTAACAAATATACAAAGACTCAATTTACAGAATACTTAGATCTTAGGGGAAGAAAGACTCATGGTAAAGTCTTTACTGATTATTACGGGCAGCTTTTTTGCACTGTATAAAAAAATTTAACCACTTCCCCTTTTTCATTTGGAAAAGTTGAAAAAAAACAAGAAGGCGTTTTCAGATACATAGCATTTTCAGGTATTCTAACAACTACACGTGAAAAAGATCCTAGGCTATTGTAATAAATTATGCTTCATTTATCACCACTGCAAAACAGCTCCAATTCAGCAACACGTTTCGCCATCATACAAGATCCCAGTCCTGCCAAAAGCCACTGTCTGTCCGCCCTTCTCTGGCACTGATCTGGGCCTGGCAGGGCACCGGTGTTTCCACAACTGACATCCCATTTCCTAAAAAGTTAAAAGACTGTTCACTTACTTTATCCCTCAGCCTCAGAGATTATGCATTTCTTATAACCTGCCTAGATGAATTAAATCTTCTACAGAACGTTTCGTGCGCTGCATATGCTGGTCTGTGCACCAGCCCTGATTACAATCGGTAGCTGGCTTACACCACAGAAAGCGGGGCACCATTATTTCCCTGGAACCAGCGCCCAGTCACTCCAGAGCACGCTCTCCCAACCAGCTGGGGCACAGGACTCAGCCGCTCCAGCTGATGCCCAGAAGGGAAGCGCGAGGTGCCCCACTTCCACCCAACACACATTTTTTTGCACCTACACATGGAGAGAGAGTGACAATTATCTGGCAGCTGCTCTTCCTCATCAGCTGAGCTGTTCAGAGAACAGCTACTGCGGCTGTCTGCGTACCATGCAGCAGTCACTGCGAGGGTAGCTGGAGTCGCCTGGTTCCTGCCTCTCAGTTGGGAACGGTATCAGGAGGTCAGTATGGAAGAAAATGAGGACGATGCTGCCTTGGACATCTGTCCCGGGGTATTGCAATGGACTGTCTCAGCTTTATATAGCTAGCTCTTGATGAATGAACAGCAGTTGGGTTAGGCAGCTAGGGACATGTCACGCTGACGACAACGGCGTGGGTGACCTTCATCCTGGTCATCCTCAAGGCTCTTTGCTCTCTGCCAGCCATTTAACACCGACACCAGCACGCACACCTACATTAACCAAAATGTAGATATTAATGCCCAAACTTCTTGTCAATACAGCTGCAGCCTGAGAAACTCAAAAAGCAACCCACGTCTACCCACAAAGGGATGGCGTGAACGTGAGCCATGCCCACAGGGCAGCAAGCGAGGAGCCAGAACCCCAACTAACGTCAGCTGGCAGGAAAATACAAGACAAATCACATGACTCAGCTAAACTTATTCAAAAAGTCCTCTTTACAGAGAAATGCACTAGATTCCAACACTATACATACTAAACACACAATAAAGGCAAAGCACACCATGCAGGGGCAGCAGCTTCTGCCAGACCCAGAAAGCGGCTGTAAGCAGCGTGCTGTATCACCTGGCGACACTGACACCAAAAGCCACCAGAAATCCCATTCTGGAGATCAGCAGTCAGGCTCAGGTTCATGTGTCAACATTAAGCGGCTACAGAGGGAGGGTACAGGTTCCGAATATGTCGGTGCCCATCATTTTGTAGCCCAGTAACCCACTGTAAGGGCGGCTCTGCGCAGACCTTCTGGTCACGCATTTGACGATGACTAGTGCTGTTCAGAACAGGGGAATTCACACACACAAACAGGAACTCAGAGCTACATTTGGGGATTATCCTGCAAAACTGTCGGAAACACTCTGTGTTTGTTCATCCCACATCTTTAAGGGAGCCAAATCATAACGGCACAGTGTGGGTGTCATCAGGTCTGCCTCACACAAACAAAAAGGCAGAAAACGTGCCTGTCTTGATGGATATGGTCAGTTTTTTCTTTATTAGTGTAGGAGAAGGTAGTGTACTTTCTGACGGAGAGCAAAAGGAAGAGAGAAAAGCAACAGCAAACGTGATTAACTGACTCGGGCGACACATGAAAATGAGGAAGGAAACAACACACCACACCAACAGAAAAAGTCTCATCCTTCTACACATTTCCCCATTCTTGATACTTTGCTGGAGGCTTCTGTCAGCAGAGGAACAGCGGATGAACCGGAGACAGCCAAAGACCCCTCTCTGAAACAGTTGCCGCCAGATTTGCTCAGGTACTTGCACGATCGGAGCGTTCACGTGGTGTGATGGGGCACTCAGGCATCCGGCTTTGAGATGTAAGAGGCTGATAACCAGCCGTCTGCATTTTAGTTTGAAAATGTTATTTCAGCCTGTGCTGAGAAAGGAAAAACGGTGTATGCTTGGCAAGATACCAGAAGTCATCTCCCCAGAAGCTGCTTTTGGGCCACAGCTGTAAAATTTCTATTCAATGTTAAAATACATTTCCATGTAAAGACAAATGGTGCTCTGGGCAATCTGCTGTTATACCTTGCTGTGATATTATCTTAGGCCTCCCTAACAAATATATGCCATTTTAACTTCTCATTAGACATCCCTTTGTAAACAACTTAAAACTTAGGCAGAGATTTAGATTCTCTATGAACTAGAAGAGAAATGGGTCGGTCTATTTAGTGCACGTTCAGTTTTTGTGTTTATTTGTGTAAACCTGCCAATCACAGCAAATCACTGCAAGGAAGATGTAATTTTAAATACAGAATGTTATGTTTTGTGCTTTCTCTCTCCTTTTTACCCAAGTCTACTCCAAACAATGGGAGACTTCGCAAATGAGAGTACTGTCAGTAACTCCAGTGGAGCACCCTCCTCTGCACCGTGCCACCGGGACACCACAGTCACCCACCTGGTCTTCCCAGTACTGTATACACTCGTCTTCCTTCTGGGACTCGTACTGAACAGCCTGGCTTTCTGGGCTTTCTTCCACATCCCGAGCACATCAACTTTCATTGTCTACCTGAAAAATATCTCAGTTTCTGATTTTATAATGACCCTGATGCTTCCTCTGAAAATTCTGACGGACTCTGGCCTGGGACCATGGCAGCTCAAAGCCTTTGTCTGTCGCTTCTCAGCCGTAGTATTTTACGACACCATGTATGTTAGCATAGTGCTACTTGGCCTCATTGCTTTTGACAGATTTCTCAAGATTGTGAGACCTTTTGGGAAGTTCTGGGTGCAAAACCTGATGTCAGCAAAGTTCCTTGCGGGTCTGGTCTGGCTCTTCTTCTTTGTTCTCTCTCTGCCAAACATGATCTTGTCAAACAAGAAAGCAACACCCCAATCCGTGAAGAAGTGTGCCTCCTTGAAGAGTTACTTTGGACTCAAATGGCATGAAGCCGTCAATTACATCTGTCAGTTCATTTTCTGGACTGTTCTCATCCTTATGTTTGTATTTTATATAATTATTGCCAAAAAGGTATACGAGTCTTATACAAAAACACAGAAGAAAGACAACAAAAGTGAACGAAGGATCAAAGGGAAAGTATTCATCATTTTTACTGTGTTTTTCTTATGCTTTGCCCCCTTTCATTTTAGCAGGGTTCCCTATACTCTGAGTCAAACGACCACCCGAATGGACTGCCGTCTGCAGAACCAGCTCTTTGTCGCGAAAGAAAGCACTCTGTGGCTGGCAGCCACAAACGTCTGCATGGACCCCCTGATATACATGTTCTTGTGCAAACCGTTTGTAGAAAAGGTCTTATGCAGGAGAGTAAAGACATTTCGGAAAACAGTTCATACAAACCCAAAAACCGAACTGGACACACGGATGTCAGCTACTCAGTCTTGATTCTGCAGGTTCACCCTCTACAGTCTCTGCATATTTATCGAGAAGTTTAAAATAATTTGTTTTACTTCTGCTGTAGAAAATGAAAGGGTGGTGTACTCTAATACTAATACTTAATAAAACCAGCACAATGGATTTCCCTATCTATGCTTGCTGCTTAGCCTTAACGGGCCAAAGTCTGGCACTCAAACCGCCGGCGCTGAGCTGACAGGGATCCTCCCCCTGCGCCGTGCGCGCTCATTGACACCACATCGCTAATCACAGCCGGGGCTCCCGGCCGTGTCGGCTGCGCCTGCCCAGCCACAGCGCTGCTGCACTCACACCACACAGACCTGCACTGCCTCGCACTCGCTCGTGCGACTCCGCAGCCATAACCACATTGGTCTGAAGAGGAAAACAGCATCGATGATGCATAAAACGAACAATGATCAGGCCGTAGTCTCGCGTTGCTGTGCTGGCTCCGCAAAGTGAACGAGGACAGCGGTTTTTCTGATTTGGTCACTAAATCGTGTCCACCTCACAGAACACAGACAAACCGTAGCCTAGCAATTAAAATACCTTCATATAACTTAAACCAATCTACAAAATATTCCTCTCCACTTTAAACAAAAAACCTTACTGGTTAACACTTAAGCAGCTTAATGACTGTGGCTGCTTCTAAGGACAGTTTAGCTTTATCCGGGATCAAACCCCAGAGCTGTTGACTTTGTATATCGGTAATTCTTACACCAGGTGTCAGCTCAGCTGGCACGTCGCAGGGCAGGGAAGAGGAAGAACCGTGCTTGACAGAGGGAAGAAGGACACGGTCCCTCCCAGCCCTACCCACCTCTCTCACACACGTAATTACTTTCCTACCACCTACACTGTTTCACCATCCTCCTCTCCACTCCCAGCGGGGGCTTCGGGGGAGGACGCAGCCGGCAATACCCCAGTGCCCCCAGAACACACTCCTACTCCAGGCCTGCGGAAGACCCAGGACTGTGTCCCGTGCCAAGGGCAGCCCATAGCCGCGCAGCATTCACCCCGACCCTGCCACTCGCCAGAGAGGAACACCCAGAAATGTCCCCCTTGGTGCCACGTTCACCCTTCCTGGTCCCAATGACAGGCACAGAGAAGGCAGGAATCGATGCCGCCGCCTAATCCTCCCCGTCCAGAAAACCCCTCTCCAGCCAACTCACCGCACCACTCGCAGCACTCTCCTTCAGCCATCCCACGGGGGAGGCCCAAACGTACTGTCCCTAAAGAGAAACCGCTTAGGAATCCAAAATCCTGGACTTTTTTTTCACTATTTTAAGATGCAAAAGAGACACCAACCATTTATTGACTCCAATTGTACAAGGTATATTAAAAACCCTGTTAAACGTGCCTTAGCCCTCAGCAATGCTTCCTTGCTTCTCAAACAACCCATTCCTACTGCCACTCATCCCCCAACATACCCGCCACCCCGGAGGACTCCCTCTGCACGATGCGCTGCAGAGGTGACACAGACAGCCTGCAGACGGGGCCTCAGGGAAAGCAGCACAACGTGCTCTCTTCCATCAGCCCTCCCGCCTGCCGCCACCCCCATCACCCCTCCTGCCCCCCGTGCCAGACACTCTGCTCCGGGACACCGCGGTCCCCGGCACCCTGCTGAGAAAACAGCCGCGTACTCACAAACCTCACCTCTGCTCAAGCTCTCCTGCCAGCTTCACGCCTTCTCGCACGTGCCAGCCGCTTTGATCGCCCCTCCATTGCTATTCTTAGAAATTAAATATTTACAGCAGCCTAATACAATCACGCAGGTTGCTCCATGCAGCCCGATCTTTTCAAAGCTGGTTTTAGATTACTGTGCATTAATTACTGCGCCTTTGGGATTCCCCAGCCTCTGCCACACAGGTAGGTGTATATGCCTTGTTTAGCAATTTCCACTGGCTGTACCTTCTCCACTGGGCACGGCACACGCTTCCCATCACTGCAACACCCTCCCACAGCTGGAAACTGAACTAATCCCCAGGCAGCTGCCAGCTGGTTCCAAACTTCCCTGCAAGTCAATGTTTTCTCAAACAGTGTCTTCCTCTCAGGATTAAAAGCTGTTCGGGAATTAATTCCTCTCTCCCCCCACACACAGTATTTAACAGGATTAACTTAGCTACTGTAAGTAAATATATTGAAGTCTTAGCTGCTAAAATAGACACCACTTTAGCAACTGCTTAAAGAAACATATGAGGAGTCTGAAAGCGTTTCTCCAAGCCTGTTGACACAGCATAGCAATTAACATGGTGACCAGAGCCAAACGTCACGAGAAGACGGTTTGCAAATCGTCCTCCACCAGGCCGGTGCCCACGGAAATCAGTGTTCTGAGCTCCGGGCATATTAGGGAAGAATTCAGCACAAAACTGTGCACCTCAGTCCTCCCTCTTCCAAACGCGTCACGCCAGCAGAGCGAATGCCGCGGGCCCCAGGACGCAGCACAGACTTACATCCACCTCTGGATTTAAAACTGGAGCTCTGGCCCATTTTTGTGGTTATTACAGAGAATGACAGGAACATAAAATGAGCAATATGGCACTGATAAAACGATGAAAATGCTGAAGAACAGAAAACTTACTCCACTGTGGAAGGGTTTTTTAATTTTCTCATTTCTGCTGCTTGCAACAGAACGCTCATTTAACGCTGTGCGCGACCACACGCTGGCAGTACACAGTGCAGTGCCAAGAGCCTGCGTGTACGGGTGGTGTAACCACAAAATGGGCTGAGTTGCTCCTTAAATAAGGGGTGTGCCAAAGGTTTCAGAGGAGTCTTAATCATCTGTTTTTCAGCTGCTGCTTCTTAGGTAGGTAAAAGGGAGCCAGAGTTACCAAACTGTAGCAGAGAAGCGCAAGGTGACTGCAAGGATAGACACCGGGTTGACCCACTAACAGAAAGGAAAGTCCCCTAAATGCTAACATTTGGGAACTTTTTTCTGCAAGCTTTCAGATCCCTGCCCCCATTTGGAAGTAACAACGGCAACAGTTAAAATGCCTCAAAGTTTACATCTCTGATTTTTAAGGCTGAAAAAAACAGCCCAAGCAATATTTTATACGTTACAGCTGCCCAAAATGGAGACGTGCTTTGAGAACAGACTTCCCTCAGAGCCGAGGAAGCCCTCAGCCTGGACGCCATCGAAAGCTGCTTGTCTGGGCTCTCCAGATTTCTTTAGTGCAGTCATGGAACTGATGTAATTCAGTGAAGTTTACCAGCGCGTTCAATACAAGAGTCGCCATTTTTCCAAATCTGATTTTTCCCCCAGCTCAGCTAGCAAAGGCTGGTACCGACTCTCATCTCACAGACGCTGCTGAGGGAAACCCTGCCTTCTCCAAGATTCAGCAGTTGTACAAGACAGAGCAAACACATGTAAGATTTCCATTTACGTGTGCTTACTCCAGCCCAGCACCGCCACGAGGCAGCAGCAGGGCTTTTCCTTTCTGCATCCCCACGTTCACTTGCTGGGCTTGTCGGCGCGCCAGACTAGAAGCAACAGACAACCTGGAAACTGGAAAACTGGCACCAGGCCTTGAACTTGTTCAGACAGATGAACTTTATTCCAGGCTCCTATGGTCCAGGATTCACACGAAAACCATTGACGCTTATTGTAAACTTTTTTACAGGTTGTTGGGCTCCCCAAAGGGGAACTATAGGGCACTACGCACTTGAGTTTTGTAGGAAATCAATCTTATTTGGGTACACAAAGGCTTACAAGTATTTCTTTGTATTTTTTATTTACTTGCGTTTCAGAAAAAGGAAATGTATTATACCTTTGCCTAATAAACGCACCATCTCGCCTTCCAGATGTTGTATCAGACTGCCTCACCTCCGAGGGGCAGCAAGTTAATGCCTGAATGCCTCAAGACAAATTCTGCACTTCACACATGTCCCGACTCTCCAGCACAGCGATACACATCCCTCCGTCAAGGCTCCTACAACTCTGAGTACTGAGAAAACTCTCATAACACACAGCAGTACTTTAATTAATTATAAATGCAAAACAACAGTTTGCATAATGAGTAAGAGCTGGGAAGCCAAGTCAAGCAACCAAGATATTACCCATGCAAGGACAGACCAACACACAGAGCCCGCGGCATGTGAAACCCAAAGGCGCTAGAACAGACCTCAGTCCCCAGACAGGACCAGCAGCCAAGGTGCGCAACTTCAGGTGACCTAGCCACGTAACGCGAGCAACTCCAAGAGAGAGGAAAAAAATAAATGAGCTTTTAAAAAGCCAGTTCTTAATGAGCTCCTTTCCTCCCTCTTTCCCTTTTAGCGACAGCCATCAAAACAGTGGTGGAAGGAAACCACCTAAGGAAAGGGGAAGTGTCCGACTCCTCCAGGACACTTCACTGATGCCAGCACCTCCATCTCGCACATCGGCAGGTACAACACTGGACGAATCATCCCGGTGTTGCAAGCTCTGATCATCCTACCACTCTCCTGTGTTTAAAACAAAGAAAAAGCCAGTCTCATATATTATCCAGGTGGCTGATCTGCTTTAAAAATAACCCTGTAGTTTGTATTGCTAAATACGATAGCAAAGGAGTTTTAGAATGAAGCAACACAGTAATTGTTGTAATAACGTCGTTCGGGCTCTTATGAAATCTGAGAATTGCTCTGTAATCACCAGAATACAAAAAGGGACATCCAATCGTGAAATAATGTGAACGATAGTAAAGTTATAGGCTAGCTTTCAGCTCTTCTTTACATCAGAGCTTCACCTTTCTTTCGCGCTGTTTTTACGACAAGCTCCAGAGCGTTTCCTTTTCATGTGGCGGCTAGTCCTGACTTGCTTCAGCCTGAGAAGAGCCAAACAACATGTCTGAATTAAAAGCCTACTTGGGGATGCTATGGCAGTGATTTCTAATCCATTAAGTTCTACCGATATACCAAAATACAGAGATTTTAAAGAAAAGTTAATGTGCCATTGCACCACATTCAAAAAACAAACAAACAAACAAACCCCATTCTCATGTAGATTTTATGAATCTATTTATTACTTGACCACTGGTAACACACAAGCTCCATTCATAGAGTACCAACCATTAAAGGCTTGGGTCTCTGTAAGAAATTAAATTATATTTTTTAAACATTTCAGTTTTCACTTCTGATTTCTTCCCTTCTTCCCCACAGCATGCCCTGCAGCACTGTTTCTTAGACCCCAGCATTAGAAGTGTCTGAAGAACAATAGCACAAATCAAAACGTAACGCACCATCGTGCTGTGCCATGGCTGACGCCCGCAGGAGAGAGTCCAGAGGAGTGGACACATCTGCCAGCACCACCCCAGGGGAGAACGGTGCCCAGCACCAGGGACACAGCGCAGCACCCAGCTTGGGAGCGCGTGGTCTTGTGCAAAACTCAAGGCAAGCGTGTAACTTTCACATTTGGGGTTAAAACTGCTGTTTATCATCTATGTGCAAATCTGCTCCAGCCCTCAGCTACGGCGCTCAGACTTCCAGGCTCCCAAGTCACTGGTCCCTGGGCTCTGCTGTTCCTCGGAACAGAGACGGGCGCTTACAGCCGCCCCGGCGGAGGGGCATGCGGTCAGGCAGTCTGCGCACCCAGACACTGGAAGCAAGACCAACACAGCATGAATGCTTTGCTCAGTGCCCAGCCTGTGAAGTCACGGCTCCTCTAAGGACCTGTGCCACTGGAATTTTGGGTTGTCCAAGCATCCCAGAGAAGCACCATGTATTACAAGATATCTCAAAGGAAGAGAGAGGCTGATTTCTCCTGCAACTTTGGCAATGTTCCCCAGAAACATAAAACAGAGGGCTTCTCTTAAGGAAACCTGAAGGACTACCTATGTGGCCTGCAACAAGGGGGTGTCCACCATGGATGGCATCTGGATGAGTGTTCAGACATAGCTGTTGAGAGCCAGGTTTCTGAAAGATAGGGATTTTGAAGAGTCTAATCCGAGCCAATTTTCAAGAAGCCAGCACGAGAATCCACCTTCACACGACCCTCCCTCATCAAGAGTCATCCAGAGACAGGACACAGCTTGACCGCACCAGGACTGTGAGCCCTGTTCTCCTCGCTCATCCCCAGGGCCCGTGTGCCTGCTGGCAGCAAGTCACTTACATGCTAGCCCCACCTTCAAGCGGTTCCTTGAGAGGATGCAGTATCAGAGGGGCGAACCCAACGGCACCAAATGGGAAACTGGCCTGAGACGTGGTGAAGATAATCCATGTGCAGAACCACAGTCACAGCCCGTGACACTACTCAGCTAGCCTTAGTACAGCAGTCCTTCGCACAATCAGGCCCCGTGAGATACAGACAGAAAAATCACCGCTGGTAATACCCACAGAAGAAGACCAAGAAGTCACCTTGTCAGAGCTTAAACTCACAGAGCTCTAACACAAGTACTGATAGGTCTACGCTGCAACAAAGCCAAATAATAGACCCTTTGGACAATGTCAAATGTTTTGCTCACTTATCAGAGCGCAAAGACAGTGATTTGCAGAGACAGGAGAGAAACGCTGTAAAAGATATTTCGTGCTGAGAACTCAAGCTGTTTGCGTGGCTACGCAGTGAGCCGTACCGTACCTGAGCTGCGCTGACTGATGTCAGCACTTACCACCGTAGCCCAGGACAGCTCTCACTGCCCTCTCCTCAGCTCAGAGGAGCAGCCTACAAGAGCACCAGTCAGGCACATACTCCTGTCTTACACAGGCTCCACTCAGACCAGAGAACTGCATCACCACAGTAACATTAGGGTGGAAAACAGCTGAAAGCCCGCAGGAGGTGAACCAAAGACTGGAAGGAAAAACAGAAGGCACCATTAGTCTAGAAACACGAGAAGCAGCTGGCAGAGGAACAAAACACAAGCAGCTGCTAAACACTGGAGCACAAGAGACAGCTGGAAGAAGGTGAAATGCTGGCTGGCACACACTGTCCCTTGTGCAAGGTCTGGGAGAGGCAGAGACTTCCCCACGTCTCCTCTCCCTAACTGTAGAAAAAGCCTTCTCCATCCTCAGGTGACGTGATGCGTGCTCTCCACCCCATGCATGGGACAGGGACCGTCGCCTGGTGTCAGAATATCCAGCTCCTGAGATCAGTTTGGCAGCTTGCAGTAATAAAGCTGAAAACATAGGACCAAAGTCTAACACGTGTCCCTGCTGGCTTCATTTGCATTAGCTGCTTTGCCTTGCAAAAGCTGGTCTTCAAAGCTGAGCCGCGGCAGAAGTCTCCTATGATCAGGGACTGTTCCTGACTCAAGGGAGAGGTCCTGCGGTGAGAGAGACCTTTACGCTCTGCCTACTAGCAGAAATGTGGAAATTAGCAGAGGCCCCTGGACACACGGCCCCGGGAACGCTGCTCCCCACTGCGGGCAGGGAGCTGGTAGGACCTGCTCCTGCTCCTGCTCCTGCTCCTGGCCGCTGCCCAGGGCATCCATGCAGAAGGCTGTCCAGTCGCAGGAGAGCGGCGCTGGGGATTCACTCCCCCACATCTTTGAGCACAAAAGAAAAAGGCAGAACAGAGCAGGCCCAGAAAAGTGACTTGGCAGCCATTGCTCTCATAGCATTAAGATTATTTTTTCTTTTCTCTTGAAGATTTAACAAAGATGATATAGATTTGCTTTCTTTTTAAGAAGGTGGCAGAAATGGGAAATGAACCACCTCATCCTCCACAGACACGAAGCAAAATTTTGTCCTAATATAACTACTGCCACGATTATTTCTACGCTCTTAAGGCACTAAATTATCTTACTGTAGACGTGTGTACACCCAGGACCACTGACAGCAGGGCTGCAAGAGTCAGCGGGCTCGCGGAGTCTGAAAGAACACCATGACAGTAAAAAGTATGCAGTAAACAGTCTAGTCCTTTTAGCTGAAATATTTAGTTACAAACTTAATATTTTGCTTTCATCCTACACGCTCTTTAGAAGAGAGGATCTGCTGAAAGCACATTAAAGATGTCTAAATATAGTCAAATTGCTAATTTACATGATAATCTCAATTAGCAGATATTTGCATCTACCCAGCACAGGATTTTGCAGTATCACACTAAATTCGCGTTCACCGTGCAGACAAGACCGTGTTAAGCGAAAGGCACAGGCAGGGTTGCACAGGCTGCTGTGAAACACGACTTTGCAACGTCTCCCTGCAGGAAGGCTGCTGCCTTTCACAGGCGCTAACCCACCTCTCAGGTGAATCACCGTCTGCGTCCCGGGCGCCCGAGCGGCTCCGGAGCCAGGAAGTGAGCGGGAGCGCGCCGCTCGCCGACCCTGGCATGTGAGTCATTCCCAGGAATGAGAAAGCCAGTTGCTTCAGTTGCTCCTGGCCAGGGGAATTTTGACTCTCTGATCAGGTATCGCAAAAAAAGCCATCGGAAGCAAAAAGGCTTACTTCCAGATATGGTTTATTTAACTACCTTATCGCAAGAAATACTCTGATGCCTACTGGAGTGTCACGATGCATTTTGGAGGAGTCTAAGGCGCTTTGGAGATGCAGCTCCGAGACAAGCGGAAGGCGGCAATGGTGACAGGTAAGTGATCTTTGAGCGTCTGAAAAGTTTTTGATAAGTTGTTCTGTGAATCTTCTTGCTCTTAATCACCCTCAAGTGAAAAGAAAACAGGAATTAAGATGCAGTTGCTGAAAACCAGACTTGGGACTGAATATCAGATCAATTAAAAGTGTGAAAAGTTCTCAAAATAGCACGACTTTACTAACCTTATATTCACGCCTTAAATGTTACTCGTTATCTTTTTCCCAATGGCAAAAAAAATGGTTTTCTACTAATCGTTCCTTCTAAGATAGGAATCGAAGAGCAGGAGGGTTCATGGTTTCAATAACTTAACTTCCCGACAGAGCTTAATTTGTATCAAGTAAGATTCAGTAACTCTAACATCTGAATTTGGTATAAAAGGTTTGTACCGTATTCCTTTTCACCTCTTTCAGTAAAGGAAAGCATACGTGAATTCTCTTAATTATATTATACAGAATAAAGGTTTTCTTCCTTCATACTTCACCCAGATCATGTTAAAACTTGTCAGGTTCACTGGAAAAACCACATAGCTCTGAACAAGCAACTTACAGACTATACGGCTGACTAGTCTCAAAGTTTGGGAAATAAATAAGGCACTTTCAAGAACCTATGCCGTTTAAGAAGTATTTGAAATTGAAAAGGTTATTCTTAGTTACAAAGAACTGAAAGCAGCAGTGCAATAAAGGTTTCGTTAAAAAATGACTTGCCATTTGTGCATTATAGGGGCCGTAGACATCTGCCTTCTCATTACGTATGCTTGGTCTGGAAACTCTGGTAGCGTTTCACACTTTTTTCCATCTTTTTAAAGAAGATTCTGCGATCTTCTTTTAAAAAGGGAAACCAGGAAACTCAGTCAAGTGTTGAGCTGAGGTCACAGAGTCACTCCCAGAAGCACAGGCCCCGGATCACATGAAAGCCGCCAGCACGTCCCCGGCTCCGCGCCCGCTCTGGCGGGCACCCTACTCTTTGGGTGGGCCACCAGCTCTCGGGCACCCGCCGGACCGTCCCCTCCTCTATGTGCGGGGGAGCCGGGGACAAGCCCTGGTGCAGAGGACATGGGCCAGCTCCTGCAGGAGGGAGAGGAGAGCAGGGGAGCAGCAGAGGGGAGAGAGGCCGAAGGGTGTGCAGAAAGCATCTGTTTGCATTAGGGGTGTGTGAGAAAAAAGCAGCGCGTTTTCAGCAGCGCCGGCCGCCGGTCCCTCCTCCCTGCCCGCGGAGGGTTGCCTTTCCCAGCTCAGCCCTGCTGTCTCACCCTCGCTCCCCTCCCAGGCTGCCGGGCTCCCCCCGGGGCAGGGCGGGAGCGGGGAGACCAGCTCACCCAGCACCTGCGCCCCGCAGCCCGTCGTGCACTGGCACGCACCCGTGCCGGGTGCTGGAGCACCAGAGCTCCCAGGGGCGTCGGGAGCTGCCTGGCCACGCAGATCCCGGGAGCGCGGCTGAGCCAGGAGGACGCCCGGGCAGGGCGGCCGGATAGGGAACACGCAGCGGGAGGGAGGCGGCAAGTCACAGTCCAGAGTTTGTCCGACACCGAAGCAGCCCTCCGGAGGCTGGATGCTCCTGCTCAGCTGGGAAGCCGACTCCGCTCACTGCACACTGCCCAAAATGAGATATACCCAGGAACAACTCAAAGGGGAAGCTCCTTCTCCTCTTTTCGGGACAAGTCACTTGCTCACCTCCGCACAGCAAAGCTCAGAAGAACCTCCTGTTTGACCAAGTGAGCACTACAAAAAGCCAGTCAAGTCATCTGCAGTAAGACTGTAGCATGAAACTGAAGTGGGCAATATTTATAAAAAGTTTGGAACTAAGTGGAAATGCGCCTGATATAAACCAAGAGCTACAGACCCACCACACTGCTGTCGGCTCTCGGGGCTCCGAAGGAAACCAGGCTGCAAGAGACGCTAACCCCAGCGCTGCCAAGAGAGCACTAGAGGAAGTCAGTTATATTAATTCCTACATTTCAGCAGTCTTAACTCTTCCCAACATAAAAAGTTACAGTACCTTCTTAAAAAAAACAACCAAACAAACAAAAAAAAACAAAACAAAACCCTTCACAGCCTCGATTATCAAAAGTAGGTTTCCACATCTGACCAACACTGAACCTCACATGAGATACTACAACAACCACTACTTCTTGTTTTTCCTCGGGAAAATGTCAGTGACATACCGACGTGACAACTGATGACGAGCAGTATAAATCAGACTTGTATCCCCGTCACTGCAGCAGCAGCTCCTGCCGCCACCCAAGAACAGCCAAGAGCTGGCACAGCAGCTGGGCCAGAGGCCGAGCGGCAGCTCCCCGCGGCCGGCACCCTGAAACCTCGCCCGGGAGCTGCCGTCCGTCCCTCAGAACAGCAGACTGCGTGGGGACTCTCCAGGCTGCTCGTGAAAAATCGGGGTTGTACCAGGCTGAACTTCTCCCGACCATACCCCAAAATCCCCGTGTTCTTTTCCTTCCTCTTTGACATAGTAGTGTTCCTGCAAGTAGCTAACATGGTTAATTGTGTCGCAGGAATAGATACTGAAGCACAAAAAAGACCAACTGACAGCAGCAGATGAGGATTTTTTTTATCTTTTTGCAATGTGAATTAGAATTGCATATAAAAAACCAACAGAAATTGTTTCGATGCAAAGTAAAACACCTAGAAAGTGAGACTGGAATTACTTAAAAGTTTAAATGGCTCTGTCTACACGCACATACCAATAATAATATTTTTTTCCCCCACGAGATATTTTTTCACAGTATCCCCTGTAGCATTTCAGAGACGTGACAGATGCACAATAGCCAGAGCTACTGGAGGTGTAATGCCATCAATCACATACCTTCTTTTTTTTTTGCTTTGTGACCCAGACATCTTGACTGTTTCTAATCTTCATTATGAGCTTTTTAACTTCATGATTTTCATTGCATAATACCAATAATCAAACCTAAAAGCTAGTATTTTCAGCAAAAAGCTCCAACGCGCCTAGCCTGGCACCCAGGAGAGTTGTCGCCTTGCAGGCACGCCGCAGCACGGAGGCGCTGGGGGGAACTCGGCTGCGGAGCGACCCAGGGAGCGGCTGCGTGGCACCGGGCTCTGCGGCAGCCCCGAGCGCAGCAGCCGGCTGCCGGCTCGCCTGGACAGAAGCCAGCTCCCCTGGAAGGAGCTCAAGACCACCCAAGCACCACATGCTGGAACTTAATAACCAGTTTTTGCTTTTTGCCCAAACTATTGTGTTTATAAAACTTTTTAAATTTAAAAGACTAGGACTTGGGGATAATGAAGCACACCGGATAAGTAAGGAACAGCCTATGGAACTGAAGTGTGATTCTTGATTTCCGTGCTGCCCGTTGTGCCAAGAACAGAGCCCATGAAAACACAAGCAGGACAGGAACGGAAAGGCTGGGGGAGAAGCTCGTGGAGAGATTAAAAGCTGAAAAAGTTGAAGTTATTCCGGAGAAATACATGTAAATGTGAATCTGCTTCTGGCCTCCCACTTGGAAGGGAAGACCAGAAATGTGACCTGGTGAGAGATTAAAACTGTCTTCACAAGACACAAGAGAACTGCAATCCATGGGATGGAAAGGGGACAAAGTTTGCAAATGACACCAAAGTGGGTGACAGCCCAGAGGGTCGAGCTGCCATCCAGAGGGACCTCGACAGCCGGAGAAGCGGGCCCGCAGGACTCTCATGCAGTTCGGCACAGAGAAGTGCGGAGTCCTGCCCCGGGGAGGGAGAGCCCCCTGTGCCAGGACACGCTGGGGCGCCTGCTGGAAAGCAGCTCCACAGGGAAAGACCTGGCGGACAAGCGGACCGCGAGCCGGCAGCCGGCCCTTGCCGCAGAGCAGGCCAGCAGCCTCCCGGGCTGCGTCAGGCACAGCGGGTCGAGGGAGCGATCCTCCTCCCGGCTCCGCACTGCACGGCCGCACCTGCGGTGCCAGGTCCAGCTCCGGGCTCCCCGGTACCACAGACATGGACAAACTGGAGCCCAGCACAGGGCCCCAAAGACAAGTAACGTACTGGAACATCTGATGCACTGAGAGATCTGGAACTGTTCAGCCAGGAAAGGAGGCGGCTCAGGAAGATCTTGTGAATGCGTACAAATCCCAGCAGGGAGGGTGCAGAGAGGACGGAGCCAGGCTCCTGCCGCAGAGCCCAGGGGCAGGACGGGAGGCGGTGGGCGCAAGCTGACACGCAGGAGGCTCCATCACAACGTAGCTTTTTTTTGTTGGTAGCAGTGTTTTGGT